>JANEYF010003466.1:600000-767844 GCA_029963845.1 Rhamnusium bicolor | reverse complement strand
CCATATTCACTTTCACAGATTTATGAATGTTTACCATCTCATCAAGCACGTTTAGAACTTTGTGCTTGATTTCACCAAAAAACATTACATAATCAGTATCATTATTTTCACTTTGTACACGATAACTTATAATTCTACATTTCAAAGCACTGCGAACAACTTGTACACCGTCAATTAGTGGAGCACATGAATTTGTTCTATGTTGTAACGTTCTTCTGTGAATATGCATCTGATTTGCAGCGATCGTTACATTACAACACCAACATGTATTTAATGCAGCTGCGGATGTGTGAGGCTGAATCGTTTGTACATCTGCAGAGGTTGATGGTTTTGAATTAATTTGCGCGTCGCTATGTTTACATTTTTTGTTGGTGGCCCATCAAACTTTTTACAAGAACGCATCTGATGGCGTCGCATATTATCACGACGTGTAAAACTAATACCACAAGCACTACATGTATACATTGTGACTGCACTCTAACAGAATTAGTTCAAGAATGAATTTCCATCCAACTCCCCTCCTTCATATATAGGAACACTGTAAAAACAACCTTCAAAACCACACGAGTGGTAGCATGAGACGCTGCAACCTTAATACGTGTACGATCGAGGTCGGAGGAATAGAAAACAACGACCTTGACAAAAGCGCGCGTACACGTGTGTCATAGACATTCAATCCAGCGGCGCAACGGCCTTGAAACATATGCCCGTATACGTATGTGATCAAGGTCGGAGGAGTCGGGCGGTATAAATCAACTACTGTGAAGATCTTTCACGCATTTTTGTCTTTTGTTTAAACATTTTATTTATTTTCAAAATTTATTTTTTTTAATTATTATTTGAAGCTCGATGATCCGGTATTATTAAATATAAAAAAATAAAGTCTATGAAGCGCGAACAATTGTAATTATAATGTTAATACAATAATATTCAAATTTAGACATATCGAAATATAGGTAATGTAATATTGATTCGAATATTGAGTTTACTGAAGTTTATCAAATTCTAATGATCCTTGTATGTGTTTTACAATCATAATATTTTTTTCTTAACAACTGTGAATCATTCATCTATATGTTAATAATTACTATCAATTTATCTTCGATTTATTTTAACCCCTAATAATATTAAACAAAAGTCTGATAAATTTAATTGCATATCGGCAATAGATAAGGATTACTTCCTTGCTTATCAATCAGATGTAGTTACGTTATCATTCTAATCAGGTATTTTTAGTAACACAAAGAATACACGCCTTACTACACATGTACTATAGTAATACAGAAAATGGTGCTTGTTTTAATGAGATTTACAGTGGCCAATCTGAATTTTGAGTTACTTTAGAATAAACCGTAAAAAATTACACAGATAATGGCAGACGACATAATGGATACTAGTACAGACCAGTCCATGGACCCCAAAGATAAATCCAGATTACTTCTTTTTTGTGTTTTACGTTCTGGGAATGATTACTTACGTACCGCAAAACTTTTACATTACTGCCAACGATGTAAGTACTACCTTCTTTGACATTCTTTGTATTAAATTTAATAACGTTCTTCCGAAATATTAATTTCAAAGAAAATGATTTCCTCATAAAACTTTTTGACAAGCTATTGTGGTGTTGTGCCAAATTTAAAATAATAAAAAAGAAATACGTTAAATAATACATCTATTATTTTGCTTCTTGTTGCCCGTTAAAAGTCCATGGGCGCCCCTAGAAATTTTACCAGGGTGGAATAAAAATAACATTCACGTTTTATGAAATCTTTTATTGAGCTGGACTCGCTGAAAATTCCATTATTAAGCACATTTAAGGGCAGGTTTGGGGGTGCTTTGAACTCGGCTAAGTGTGCCATTACTCTATGTCACTTTAAATCTGGGATACCCTATAGATTTTGACCACATTAATGACTTGAAACCTTTTATTTGAAGAAACCGATAAGAATTTAAAGTGGTAAAGTGTGATCTATATTACATTTTGACATTCAGCAAAATCATCCATTATCCTGATTTCTATGTATATTTAAACGGATGATTTTCCCTGCAATTTTGGTATTAATCCTAAACAAGTGTTATCTGTTTAAAATTCTGCATACTTGATATACACCACCTCCTACACAAAAACCAATTTTATGTACAAATAAATTTCGTCGAACTGGTGTGTAGAGTTGTAAATCGTGTAAAAGTGTGAATTGTATCGCGATTCAACAAGTATACCTTTTTAGTAGAGAATTAAATTGCGCTTCAGAAGTATTGAAAGACAATATCGAAAACCTAACCTCAAAAAAGTTATGGTTTAAAGCATCAGAGACAAGCACTGTAACTACAGCTCTCTATAAAATGTGACGTGGGCAATACCACCAGTGTAATCATCGATCTCAAAAACATATTCTTCCAAATATGAAGTAGATACATGCCATAGACGCTGAAATGGAGACAAAAAATGACAACAAAATGTTAACAATCTGCATCTTGAGAACGAAAAAGTTAGAGTATGATTCCCACGTACTTGACTTCGCTCGCCCAGTGGAGTTATATGCATCAGTGTTCAAGTAACTTGAGAGTTAACGTAACGGTCCCTCGAAGATTTCATTCCAGCAGTATGGTAATATCATCTGCAAACCTATAGTAAAGAAAATGAGGTAGTGTATGAGGCTATCAACTCCTGTCCACATAGTGAAGGTGATAAGATACTATATACTACACTTGATGGCAGTCTCTTATGGTCACGACTTTAGGTTTTAGGTTTCCTGAGGTAATAAGAGCGCCCCCCCCCTGACTATTTGTTTCTATTCACAGTGGCACTCCATGTGTCCAAAGAGAAATAGATATCATTCCCGAGGGTTGTCTTGTCAAAAACTTCGATGTCAATACATTCCCCCCAGGTGGACGTTTTTATGTCCAACAATTTCGCGATTCATTGCACTGCGGTCAATAGCTTATATTCGGTAATGTTCCTTTACATTATTGATGATAGTACAGGTGGAATTGTTATAATGTTTTGTAGAAGTTACCGTCTCTGATTAATTCTCACGTTTATTTTAGTACTGGATGTATAAATTCAGAGATCCCAATGTTACGTACAATAATTCAGACAATAATAAAACTGAACTCCAAAGGAATTTCACAGCGTATTATACTACTATTTCTAGCATTTGTATGATAACTTTTTTGATTCTAACTGTTATATATGTAAAAAAAGTTTCACTTCAAAGAAGAATCGTTGGACCTCTAGTCATTATATTATTACTATTTTTCGTTACCATGGTGTTCATCTGGACCGATACGGATTCATGTGAGTATTGCTTAGTGTTTTTCATACAATAATAACCTATTTACGTTATAAAGTCATCAACTTAATCATCTTACCATAGTTAGTCTGTCGAATCAAGAATACGTACTACAGGATTCTGTAATTTTTATTTCGTTGCCACGGTAAACTGTAATTAAAATCGAAGATGTTTAAAGGTTTTTTTTCTGCAACCCTTGAGAAGGTTTTTGGTTAATTTTTTGAGTGAAAATATAAAAATATATCTTTACTGGTCTAGCCTGGTGGAGTTTGTATTAAAAGTAATTTTTGACGTTTCAAAAAAGTCACATTGGTGGAATGTCACTAATATTTTTTTTTTTTTTAAATAATTTTTGACGTTTCAAAAAAATGTAGAAGTAAAAGTGTTTTAAGAGTAGCAAAAACGGGAGTACTAGGTTATTTTTATCAGTATTTCAGGTATATTCAAAAATTACAATTTTTATAGTTTTTGAATGTAAAAAATCTGTGTCATATTCTTCTTAAAGATTGAATTATTTAATTTATACTTATATTTTTTCTAATATGTTATGGAAAGGATCGTTTATGCACGTATTTATCAAGCTAATAAATTTAATTAATCTTTGATGAATCTATCTTTTACATGCAATAACAATTTATTAAATGATAATATTACATTCATTGATTGTATGAAACTCCTTTTTTTCTTATTTTCTTAAGCATTACCATTTTCTTCAAAAATACCTTTGAAAGGTTTTTTTTACGTTACATAATACAGACACCATCCTAGGTCTCACTATGGCAACCAGTTTCAGAAACCTGTAACACAGTTTTTTATTCGACAGAGTAGTATTACCTAGCTGACTGGATTTAGCTGACTATGCTGCGACAAACCTTGTATTACCAAGCTTACTGGATTTAACTGACTATGGTCTAACATAGGATTAGAAAATAAGTGAGCTCTGAGGTTGACCAGTGCTCTCTTAACTGACAGCAAACAAATAGTTGATTACATAAATTATTATCTATTACCTGTTTGAAATTAATTAATTGTTTTTCATTTTAGGGCAACAAGGTTTTTTTATCGTTTCATTAATTATAGGAGCCTTGATATCTGGTGAGTAAAAAACATTAGATAAAGTAGCTTAATATTCTCAGTGATATATGATAGGTTTTCAAAGCACTACCACATATCATAAAATCCTGTTGTTATTTAATATATCTGATGGAGAAAGAAAGAAATTATTTATTTATATATTAGGGGTGTCGCGCCGCACTCTTTAAAAGTGAGCCCCCATATTTTTATTGAATAAAGTTTTATTTTCTGGAACACGCTGTATATATTTATATTTTTTAATCCGTTTCTTCTTTTCAATTACAATGATTTATGGTAGTTAACACTTTTTTTATGCTGATTCTTGTCGTGACAATCTTAGTTTAAATTTGGTTAAATTAACTTTTCTCAATTCTTTTTTAAGTTCTGTTTTGTTCTCTCGATGCTTTTATTGGCTCTACTATTTATGTTTAAGTCTTAAAATTATGCAACATACAATGAGATTTTATGTAACTTATTTTAGACATAAGTGGACGGTTAGATTTTGTTTTTTTTTTGTGAATAAAAATACAACTATTACATATCATCGAAATTGCAAAGGCACAAAAATATACAGTGTTGCATTTAAAAAATACACCTTTTATTTTGTCCCCCGTATATCTTCAATGATGGAAAAAACATATGTAATAGCATATTTGAAAGTTACGATAATTCTGAATAAAGCTGCGTTAATTAAAATCGATTAATACTAACAAATATAAGGGGGGGTTAGTTTCAAAGAAAACTTCAGGTACGTTACGGGTTAGAATTAATTTTGGATGGATGCAAAGCGAAAAAATGATAAACAGCGCTGAATAACCGTTTCGGTTTATTGTCTTAAACCTTCTTTAAGGCTAAAAATAAACAAAAAAAAGTTAAAAAGAAAACAAAATTAGCTTGGATTGGTTTTTTGTTGTTTGTCTATTTAAATAAATCAACCGAATTCGGCATAAATAATGTAAATAAATAATGGATTTCTGAATTCGTCATTCAAGATTCTCTTTCACATAAATAACTTAAATTTTAATTTTTTTAGCAGCTACTGGATGCTTTCTGATCTCCATTTTTCAGTTATCCTCAAAATTCCCACCAATATACCTCGGAGCACAACTCTCAGGCCAAACAATATGTGGAATTATTGCGGCACTCACGCAAATATTTATATTATTAACCCAAGTTTCGTCCAAAACCAGTGCAATGATCTATTTCTCATTATGTGTCTCCCTTTTGTTGGCTACCTTGGTGTTCTATCTAGTAATTTTCCGTGACCTTGATTATTTTCATATTCAGTTGGATGAGGAGGATGATTTGGAGGAAAATGGGAGGAAAATAGACTTTAATAAAGTTAAAATAGTCGGAAGGAAGATTGTAACACTTATGGTTACGATGGTTTTAGCTTCGGGAATTCTGATAATCATTCATCCTGGAGTGACTTCTTTGGTTAATTCTGTCGGCGAGGGTACTAACAGATGGAGTGGTAAACAAATTACTTACTGTTTATAAAATTCCTGATATACTCGCCATTATCAAATTACAAAATATGCTCTTCATACACGGTTGATCATACGATTAGTACAAGAATTTTGATTAGAAATAAAGGTTTGAAAATTGGTAGACTTGTCAAGGAAGAATCATATACGGTATTGGTAAAAGTTTAATTAGAGTGCCTGCTTTGTGTGTGTGCATAAAGGATAAAAATAGCAGAGTCATGTATGCGACAGAAAAAGACTGTGTATCACTGTTGACTCTTTCTGCGTTATTGTATTTACAAAGTAACGAGGGCACTTCTCCGTCTCATTGTATCCCTTCCACATGTAATCCGGTACGCCTCCCATCCTCAGTCATCACATCCCTTCCACATCTGATCCCTTCCCTGTCTAACACTAAATTTATTGTACATAGAACAAACGGTGTTGTCAGATGCCTGGTAATTACCAAAATCTACAGTTTGGAATTTTAACTGATAGTTGTTAATGGAGCCTCTAATAATGGCATAATTTACGATAGTTTTTTGGGTACGTCACTGTTTTTATAAAATTGTTTACACCTTGAGAAATAACTAAAATCGTTTCATGTAAAGTGCCTAATATGCAATTAATACTGTTCCATTTTACTAACTGCGATGAACATTTGGCGACATCTAGTTAGTTGTAGGGCGGCATACGAGATTTTGTTCATGCAGCTACGCTCATTTGTTTTATAATTATAAAATAAATGCTACACTGCACGAAAAATGAGAGCTCTACCCCTCTTTCTGCAATGAGTGCAGACTGCACGCAGTGCTATACGTGGACGGATTTTTCAATGGTTAACGTAATTAATCAAAACCAAAAAGATCAAACTTATAACCAAAAATCAGTTAAAGACGAACATCGTAAATGGTATTTTATTAAGTTCGGAATGCGTGAAAGAATCATAAAATGTCATAATATTATACAAAAATATAAACGAAATAATATATGTCGAACGTGACAGCCAATTGTTATTATTTGAAAAGTTTCTATTCAATATACTTACTTGTAACTGTTTTACTTTTGTTTATTTATTTTTTTATAATAAAGTTTTTGAATATTCTCGTATTATTTGAAGTATCTGGTAATTTTTCCTAAAATCTGGCAATTCCATTGTTACTTTTTGATAATCACACTTTCACAATCCGGCAACACTGCAATAAACAATTTTGTGATCACGTGATGAACTGTTCTCACATTGCTGTTGTCTTATTTCTTTTATTATTGCGTCAGCCATTAGTGTGGTAAGTTAAACTGGCATTTCCCTTAACTTAAAAATATATGTTTATTCTGAAGAAAAAGTGTAATGATCAAGTGATATTACAGCGGCATTACTGCTGAGGAAGTTATCGGGCGATTCATTTTTACATTTGAAGACCGTCCTGCCCGACGGTTCAAACTGTATTAAACATCATTCAAAAGTTTGAGTCTGTGGGATGTGCGACAAATTGCAGAAAATGTAGTCATTTAAATGACGAAGACGAGACGACAGTTTACTTAAGGGAAGATCGGGAAAGGCGGAAAATTAATGTCTGTAGTTTCGCCGAGGTAAATGCACCTTGTTCGAGTAGACAGATCTCGCAAGAAGTTGGTGTACAAGATCGAACAGTGCGGAATATTCTAAAAAGAAATAAGTACCACTGCTACAAAATTATGACTACCCAAGAAATTATTCCTGAAGACCGTATGAATCTTATGGATTTTTGTGAAACCATGATGGAAAAGGCTAATGAAAACGAATATTTAATCAAGAATATTTTATTCACTGATGAAACATCTTTTTCCATACACGGCCTTCTGTAGTTCGATATTGGTCCAGGGAAATTAAACATTTGAGTGTGCCATTACGTACTCAATATTCACAAAAAGTAAATGTTTGGGCCGGCATTTTAGGTGATCATCTCATTGGTCCCATTTTCATTGACGGTAACTTAAATTCCGACAAATATTTAAACATATTGCAGAATCAGATTATTCCGGCTGTTCAAGCTCTTGACGTCAACTTTGGGGAAATTTGGTACCAGCAAGACGGCTGTCCTACTCATCATGAAAGAAGGATGCAAGAGTTTTTAGCCAACACTTTTCCCGATAGTCTTATAAGTGGAAAAGGCATAACAAAATGGCCACCAAGATCCCCCAACTTGGCGCCTAACGATTTTTTTTGTGGGGATACGCAACCTCGCAAATTTATAAACATGAACACGAGCGAGCGCGTGACTTGCAAGAGTTACGTGATAAAATTGTTGCCACCCTACAGAGTGTGACTCCTGACATGCTTTTAAATATCAGGAACGAATTTTATCATAGATTAGGGTATTACCAGGCGCAACAGGTCGACATTTTTGAGCCCCCTTATAAAGTAACATTTAGAAAAAAATTGTTTAGTTTCATTTTTAATACGTTTTTTTAAATCTATTTCATTTTAGAATCTTTTATTTTATTTTCGTTAGAATACTTGTAATTTATTTTTTATTTAATAGCAAAATGCCAGTTTACTTTTACGCCTACTGGCCAAAAATTACTCAAGGAAATGCCTGAGTTTTTTTGATGCATTTTAAAAACAATTATGCATCAAATAACTAGAAATTCTCGAAATAAAAGTAATAAGTAGCTATTTACAGAAAAAACAACTATACCCTACAGTATTTTGAAATGTACTAACCAAAATACCACCAACAGTGTCATTGGCTACCTACTATGATCTGATGAAGGGCAGGACATTGCAGCGCATGACCTAAAGATGAATAATTTATTGGCTACTACTTGCCCCGCTACTAATTACGCATACCAGTGGTTGTGCTCGCAACTTCGTGATTTCTGAGAGGTTTAGGAGAATTTACCCCGAGTCGCCAATTCACTATCTCTGTCTTTGTTTTTCTTATAGTTTTAGATAAAGAGAATATTTGCAAATCGGTAGAATTTTTCTAAACATCTAATGCTGTGCAATAAACTATGTGTGGAAAGAAGGGATATGAAGGGGTGTGCCCTCTTTTACTTCACAAATACAACGTACAATGAGGCAACATTGATGCATTATTCCCTTTCTGTCCCTTGCATGACTGCTATTTTTATCCTTTATATACACACACAAAGCAGGCACTCTAATTAAACTTTTTGCAATAAACGAAACGAAACGAAAAACAGTCATCAACTAGAGATAGACGGCTGACGGTAGCTTGCAAGACGAAGCCGAAAAACTACTTTCTATTCTCATAAGTCATAAATTTTGAACAAAATTGATCAGATTGTAAAAAAAAAACATATTTAATATGTAATTTAACACCGTTTTTTTGACATGCCAACAATTTTCAATATTTCATGATTTTTTTTACTTGAATGTTGCAAATGTGAATGTTGCGAACAATATAAAGTAAGGAATTAAACACTGTATACGAGATCTTGAGAGATTTGTGTCTGAGGGTGGTAACATACAAACAATAAATAAAATAGATAGGGAGATAAAGAATAAATTTGGAAACGATATTCTGAAAAGAAATTGTGAAAATAGTGAAAAATTAAATGAATCTAATTAGAGGAGAGTAAATGCAAAAAACAGTATGCATGTTGTGTCAAATGTTTCATACGTTGGTTGTAAAAATATATTCAGGCCTATGATGCATCTTCAGTGGTGATAAAACAGTTTTGGCTAATTACAGAGCGATATCATTAACCTGAAATTTATCGAAAATAATCGGAAAAATGTAAAAAAAAAATATGAATAATAATCAATTATTTAGACAAATATGAAATACTTTCTAAAATTCAGTTTGGCTTCAAAAAACATAAATCGAAGATGCGATGCTAAGTTGATAGTTAGTATATATAAATCTCTAGACGTGGGGAAAAATCATTGTGGATTTTTGTTGACTTAGCCAAAGTGTTTGATACTGTGAGTCATACTAAATTATTGTATGTTTTGGATGACATTGGTTTTCGCGGAAAGTCATTTAATAGTATGACAAGTTACCTAAGTAATGAAAAAAATTGTGAAATATGGAGTACTACAGGGCACCGTTCTAGGCACCGTATTATTTAATAATTTAATATATATATATATATATATATATATATATATATATATATATATATATATATATATATATATATATATGTTGTTTTTCAGGTTTTCGCGGGTGGTGAATGTTAAATTCGTTTTCCGGGTACACTCCCGCGTAGGTGATAGGCCCCGAGAGGGACCGTGGCTGTCTGAACGACGCTTCGGCAGAATCTCATCTGCCATCTTCAGGTTCTAACAGATAACTGCTTACTGCGGCTTCTGGTAACTCGAACTTCAGTTCGAGTTACCAGAAGCCGCAGTAAGCAGTTATCTGTTAGAACCTGAAGATGGCAGATGAGATTCTGCCGAAGCGTCGTTCAGACAGCCACGGTCCTTCTCGGGGCCTATCACCTACGCGGGAGTGTACCCGAAAACGAATTTAACATATATATATATATATATATATATATATATATATATATATATATATATATATATATATATATATATATATATATATATATATATATATATATATATATATATATATATATATATATATTATTAAATATGATTTGAAGGAAACAACTACTCAGCGGGCAAATACCCCCGACCTGCATTGAATTACACCTTCAAATCATGATAGATCGATAGCCAATATCATTTGTCAATTCCTAACCAGACACAGATCGATTTCGAACTTATTTGTTCTCTTCAATATGCCATAGGTTATGGAACAGACAAATGATAGTGGCCAACCTGCTAGTTATATTCTAAGGTGAAGTGAATAGTGGTGAGAGATATGATACTTCTCATATGGTCTGAATGCTACTATCCGACCGACATCCTAGATGTCTCCGGATAGCGACTAGATAGTACTTGATAGGCAAATAACCGGAGAAGCGTTGAATGGCGGACTATCGTCTTCATTTCGTAAGCCAAAATAAATAACTTATTCACTATTTGGGTCATTGATGTACCAGAATTCCAATACTTAGTAATTTGTATTTTTTGAGAGTTTTATATTATTAGGAAAAAATGAAGATTTGATATACTGTAACTGTTTAATTTTTAAAATAACCGTTACTAAGACAAACGCATACAGCAATATATGTGATTTTCTCTTTCAGATGTATTTTTTGTGCCAGTTTGTACATTTCTCTCGTACAGTGTGTTTGACTTTATTGGTCGAGAAGTTTCACTTCACTGGAAAAAGGTAAGAATGTTTACGTTTTGAATGTTATTAATCTAAAAACATATATTTTTCAAAAAAGTTTGAGAGTTTATTTTCAGTCTAACTGAGCAAACCAAGAGTTCATCTTCATCTTCGAAGTATTCATATACAAATTTTTCCCGTTCGGAAATGTTTACTCGTAGGTACTTATGTTTTGATCTGGTTACAAATGTAATTGAAGAATATGTAAAAGGCTAAAATGAGAAAAATATACTGACCGAATAGATCGATATTATAAACACTGACGAAGAGTGAGGCGGTCAAACGTAAATAATATTTTTTATGTACGACCGGTCTTAAGTCGTCCCTTTATATATTTGGTTTGAGGGCTTAAAATATCATTTTACAACCCGCCGCGCCGGGCCGTAAAGCACTCTACAGCCCGCCTAGGACTTTTGCTTTATTTTTCATACATTTTCCACTTCTGAGACAACATGTTCAACGTCCCAGCCTCTGCTGCTTCGATAATTTATGTTGGGGTTCAGGAAAATAAATTTTCATCCTCTTCCATTTCCAGTTCAATTAAAACACCCGAAACACTTCGACAAAAGGATTGTAAACCGATTCTTGCCATAAAATTACAATATGGCCACCTTTATTTACGTTGCTTGCATTTATTTTTAATACAAATTCAAAATAAAATTCATACCTGTCAATTTGACAGTACAATTGTTATTTTTAACGAACTGACAATTCTTATGGAGAATTTAAAAGATAGCAGACATATATTTATGTATTATGTATTAATAGAGACTGGTCGTACATAAAATTTTGTATAGATCTCCGACACGACAGCTTTTATGGCCCTTATCGCTTTCACACCACGGGCCATAAACGACTCTTGCATATATGCATAAATAACTATTATGACGGACATTATTTTTTAAGGTGATAACTAATAAATGATAAATAAACGAGATTTAGCCTTATAAAAAATTCTCTACTTAACTTTTATTTTAGAAAGAAAGAATAAAGTTAGTTTAGATGGAACCGTCGTTTTTGTAGATACAATTTATTTAAATGAGGTGATTAAACTTTTAGATTAGGCACGTTACAATTTTTTTGTTTTAGTTGGAAAATGTGTACCTAATCTTGACAATAAGTGTTTTGCGAATAGGCTTTATACCATTAATAATGCTGTGCAATGCCCAACCAAGAAACCATTTACCTGTTGTATTTGACCAAGACTATACTTATATAATTTTCATGATTATATTTGCGTTTACCACTGGATATTTTCTGAATCTTTGTGTACTGGAAATACCTAGGTTAGTTTTTCATTAAATTCAAGTAGGTCTATATTTATATACTTTTGTATTTGCAGTATTTGTGAACCAAACGAAAAAAATTACGCAGTGGTTCTTGTAGCAGTTGCAATGGTTATTAGTACAGGTGTGTGTTCCGGATTAGGTAGTCTAATGGTTCATTTATTATAACAATTACTGTATGTATGTGTTTTTTTGTTATTTATTTTTTAGTTGTAACATTGACCCAATAATTGTAAACTTAATGATTGGAATTATATTTTTACAAACTGAAATCAATACCCTTCATGCGTAGAACGATGTTGACTAATTAAAACGTATATCATTCATAATAATAATAGTTAATTCATTATTTACCTCATACTTAATAAACAGAAAATATAAAAATGAAATAGAATTTTGCTGCCACCAATTTAAACCGAAATAAGTGTCGCAAGTTGTCCGCTGCTGTTTTTACATTTATTGAACGTCAGATTCACCAGATATTTTAAAGTTTTCCAGAATTTTCTCTTTAACAGTAATCATAGTTGAACCCAGAACCAACATGTTTCAGATATCCGCTATAAGTCAAATGAATTTTTATGGAAATAAGATAAGTATAGAATTATATCTTTTAAATTGTGTATTTATTATAGTAAATCATTTTAACGTTATATTTATGTCTCTATATCGGTTTTCAATTTTATGTACATAGCTTGCTAGTCCCAATGATGTTCTTGCATGTATTGGGTAGCCTATATGTTATATGGACCTACCTAATTATAACTGTGATATTTTTATTTTTGGTAATGAAGATTGGTCGACGTTAAATAAGCAGTTAAAAAAATGTGTTTTAGAATTAAACTTATCTGCAGGGTATTTTGGATTTTTGACAACATGATTCATTCTTTTGTCTAGTAATAACTAATAGTTACTATCAGTTTATTGTAGGATTTCTTTTAATACATCTGTGAACATTCCCATTTGTGTATGAAGAACAACTGTAAGGATTAGAATTTTCCGGTTAACAGTCTATACGAGACATAAATCAAATTAATCACCAACAGATAAGGAAACTGATTGTCATTTTAAAAGTACACAACTATTCATATTCAGCACTATAATGATACAGGAGACTGATAATGAGGGTAAATATCTACTCACATGTCATTGTTAATTTAAGATTTACATATAAGCAGTAAGTTTTAACATTAATTATTTTAGAAGCAGTAGTAACGGCAGCGATTTTATCTGTAGACAACATAATGACTACAAGTATGGACAAATCCCAGGATATTCAAGATAGATCGAAGCTACTTTTTTTTATGTTTTACGTCCTGGGAACGATTAGTTATGTTCCGCAAAACTTTTACATTACTGCTAACGGTGTAAGTATATCTTCCTTTACATTATTTCTCTTGAATTTTAGTAACTTCTTTTAATTTAAAGTAGATTCTAAAAATATCAAAACACTAATTTATTACTGATTTGAAGAAAAAATTGTGTGTGTAAAAAGCAAATTCCTTCATTTTTTTGTCAAATTGTACTTAAAAGTGATACATGGTGTCAAAGTAATTAGCAATTAAAGTTGTCTATCTAAACCAGATACGTAAAATTTCATGTTCATTACAATTACATTTTCTGTCGATATTTTTACTCTAAGGATGGCCATCGTTAAGGACAGATTGGGATAACAAAGGCAGTTATAAGATTCTCTCATCTTTTCTCTGCTATGGCTGGTGTTTACTCTTCGGAGAACAAGAGAAGGCGTTTTCTTAGTGATAAGTCAACCTTGGAACTATTAACAGCGCGCAAAAAATTGAGATTTGTTAGACAACACACTGGTAGGATGCATCAAGATTGGTGTGCATAATGGTTCTCCGGCGACTCGCCAGCTATCACTCAACAATGAAAGAGTCTTATGTATGTCATACATTAAACTCATTCACTGTTGAACGGTAGCTGGCGACTCACTGGAGAACGGCTATGCATATCAGCCGTGGCGATGAAAAACATATTTCTTAGATCGCAGTGTGCCTATTTTCTTGTGACAAAGTCACCACTAGAGCGTTGTCTTGACTTTTCAAGTTTTTCGACTTTCCCAATGAACACCCACGGCTAGAAAGTTGTTCAGTTTAACTCTACCCTAGACACCGTAGATAAGATTTGAAATGAAATTCAGATAACCACTCCTAAAAAGAATAAGAATAAGATAAGGTTCCATGTCGACTCCGCCGTAATTGCTAATGGATTGATAAAAAATTAGTTGTACATATAAAAAATTCGCAATTTGTTGTTAAAATATCCAACAATGATTTTGACTATCTTTTATGCTATTAAGGATAAAACAATGGCCTTGTTATAATGTTTACATATAAGATTTTACAGAATAAACGTTATTGTTATTTTTCTTTTAGTACTGGATGTATAAATTTAGAGACCTCAATGTAACATACAACGGTTCGGACATTGGAGATAAAACTGAACTCCAAAAGAATTTCACTGCGTATTATTCCACTGCCTCTAACGTTTGTATGGTAACCTTTATGATTCTAACTATAGTATATTCAAAAAGAATCTCACTTCAAAAGAGGATTGTTTTATCTCTTAGCGTTATGTTGTCATTAATTTTTGTTACCCTGATATTCGTTTGGTCTAATACGGATACATGTGAGTAATATTTAGCAATAATTATGCCTTTAAATTAGTGATCCAATTATATTTTAAGAGAAATGTATCAATTTGCATTATTTCCATTTTATTTATTGTACTAATTATAATTGTATATTTAATTAATTTCTGATTTTAGGGCAATACGGCTTTTTTATCATTTCTTTAGTAATCGGAGCATCGCTAACAGGTGAGTAAACAATTTTTAACGTTTAAAAATTTAATAGTTAGACAGTAAACTAACGATTCTCAATGAAGTTTATACAGGTATGATCATGAACAATCCCCGGTAACTGGTTGTAGCCAAGTTGGTACCTGGTGGTTGTGGTTGGTACTTCATATGGTTAATGTTTAACCATGAACTCAATTTAAAATTTTTGGTTGCAGGTGTTTAAATAATTGTAACTCTGGAATTTCAACCAAGTACAATGTGTGTGACATTCCGGATGAACAAGATCATGGTACACCCCTTTTCTCCTTTAGTTTTGAATGTAATTGATTGAAATTTGGGATATCCTATATACATAATAAGCGGCACTTTTTGATATACAAACGATTTTTTCACTTCCGGTTGCGCCGGAAGTGATACTAACTTTCTATATTTAAATGGAATACCCTATATATTATTGCATTTTTGAATTCTGTATAATTTTCTGATTCCAACGACACCAAATAAGTGACATTTCAAACGTCAATATTTTTTATAATATAATCTTTGGTTTTCCATTTAAGTGTGCCATGATGGTTCTGATTTATTCTAAATGACCCGTGTAATGCTAGAAAAGTCGAAATCCTGTCAAAAATACCAAATTACGTGATTTATGAGCAAATAAAGTTCATCAAAATGACTTTTGGAGGCAAAACTGAATATTCTCAAATGGAACCATATTGATACCGTGGTACCATTTATTAGTACTATTAATAAGGAATTTATTCATATGTCGTATTAAAATGTGCGATAAATACAAACAAAATTACAGCTAAAAGAAAATAAGAAAATACAATTTTGTTTTAATTAAATGTTAAGAAGTAACTAACTAAGGAGGCTTTGAAAACAATGAAATATTTAGCTTGTCAAATATTTGTTGGCTTACCGGTGTTTTTATTGTGTCTTTAAAAATTGTTTAAAATTCTTGTTAATTGTGTTCAAAATGTCGCAAATTTATACAAGAGATGAAAAAGTGGACATGGTAATTATTTATGGGGAATATAGAAAAAAATGCCATTGCGGCTAGACACCTTTATGCCGAACGATATCCTGATGGACAATGTCTAGCGAGAAATTATTTTAATCATCTTAAAAACAATTCCAAAGTGAGCCCAACAATCATCCCGAAGAAAATTTCATTCTTGATGACGGAACGGAAATTAATGTCTTGGCTCGAGTAGAAATTGATAAGACTGCTTCTCTAAGGCAAATTGGGTTTGAATTGGAAATCAGTCACCAAATAATAAGCCGAATTTTGCACAAATTCCACTATAAATCTATTAAATGCCAATTGCATCAGCAGTTGTACGAAAATGATTACGAACGTAGGATGGAATATTGCAATTGGATTTTGCAAAATAACGTGCAGCAGATTTCTTGGGAATGATTTTATTTTCGGACGAGTCTAGGTTTACAAATTTGGGATTATTTAACAGAAAAAACACAAAATATTGCTCACAAGAAAATAAAAATTTATTACGGGAAGGTAACTTTCAAGTGCGGTTCGGTTTCAATGTTAGGCTTGTAATAATCGGTAGTAGAATCATTGGTCCAATAATATTCGAAGGAACCCTGACTGGTGCCAGATACTTGGGATTTCTGCAAAATGAAATTGAGGACAGTTTAGCTGAATTACTTTTCCATTTACGACAGGGAATGTATTTCCGAAAAGATGGCGCTCCTCCCCATAATTCAAGGATAGTAATTAATTACCTTCAACTGAGATTCGGAGAAAACGTAATTTCGACGAATGGTCCTGTGAGGTGGCCTCCAAGGTCACCTGATTTAACACCCCGTTTCTTTGTTTAGGGTAATTTAAAAAATATTGTCTACGCAACAGCCGTTACAACCCGTGAAGTCCTGGAGCTACGAATGAGACGCGCAATTAATAGCATGATGACCCAGCAAATTGGCGAACGTTCTTCGAGAAACAGCTATGCGAGTTCAGAAGTGCATTAACGTTAATGGACAGTATTTTGAACAACTGTTGTAATGCTTTGTGCTCATTTTTGCATTCCAAAGCCACCTTATGTATAACAAGGTAATTAGAACAAAATTGAATTTTCTTATTTTCTTTAATTTTGTTTGTATTTATCGCATATTTTAATACGACATGTGAATAATTTCCTTATTAATAGTACAAATAAATGGTACCTCACCTCGGTACCAATATGGTTCCATTTAAAAAAAATTTAGTTTTTCCCCAAAAATCATTTTGATGAATTTTATTTGCTCATAAATCACGTATTTTAATATTTTTGATGGGATTTAGATATTTCTAGCAATACACGGGTCATTTAGAATAAATCGGAACCATCATGGCACACTTAAATGGAAAACTAAAAATTATATTATAAAAAATATAGACGTTTGAAATGTCACTTACTTGGTATCGTTGGATTCAGAAAATTATGCCGAATTAAAGAATGCAACAATATACAGGGTGTTCCATTTAGAAATCGAAAATTAGTGTCACTTTCGGCGAAACCGGAAGTGAAAAGAAATCACTTGCATGTTAAAAAGTGCTGTTTATTATGTATATAAAATATCCCAAATTTCAATCAATTATCTTCAAAACTAAAGGAGAAAAGGGGTGTACCGTGATCCTGTTACACCCGGTATATTTGCACAAATTGTACCATCAAGTTTGATTGTTTTTGATAATTTGATAGTTTTCTTTTATTAGGTGCATGTATGTGACACATCCATGTAATTATTTTTCTGTAGAGTTCTCTTAATACTTTATTAGCATATGGCATGTGGTTGAATAAAGATTTGAGACTCCATTGAAAACTTATAAGCAAAACCTGCAGTTTCAATGAAAAACTTCGATCACGCACTACAATACTTGTAGTAGAGATCGCACAATCTATAAAAAATCCAGGGCATGGCTTTAAAACTCTACATACTAAGACCACAAGCACAAGTTCTTTATTACTAATCTTTTTTTATCGAAATGTTTAAAATTTACTAGATATATTTATGAAGCAAAAAGATATACTGAGGATGTAACAAAAACATGTGGTACTTATGGTGCATTGTGTAACCAATTATATATGTTTCAGCGGCTGGTGGATGTTTTTTGGTATCCATTTTCCAGATGTCGTTAAAATTCCCAACAATATACCTCGGAGCACAACTCTCAGGCCAATCAATATGTGGAGTGCTTGTTGCACTCATACAAATTTTTACGTTATTAATCGGAGTTTCGTCTAAAATCAGCGCAATCATCTACTTTTCGATATGTGCCTTTCTCATGTTGGCAGCCATGGTATTATATCTATTCGTTTTCCATAACTTTGATTACCTTCAAGACCAGTTGAATAAAGAGGAAGAATATGAAATAGAATTTAGTAAAGTAAAAATAATCGCCAGGAAGCTTTTAGTACTTATGATTACTATGGTTTTAACTGCAGGAAGTTCAGTAATAATTCATCCTGGCGTGACTTCCTTGGTTGAATCTGTGGGAAAGGGTACTAGCAGATGGAGTGGTAAGTAAAATACATGTTTATACAACTACTAATAGGCTATGGTGTCTATAGAATCATCATAAACTACATGTTCTATATTAGTATAGTCAGGGGCGGCGGTTGTTGTTGGGTGCAAACCTTGATATAACTAGAGAAAATAAAGCAAAAATACACTATACCGAGCAACTTATTGAAAATATCTGATGTGGCCAGCACATAACTTTCTTATACCATCCTGATGTAAAAAATCATTCTATTTAATTCTTCACTTACCTCAATTAAATTTTAAAAACGTACCTTGAAATGTTTCATAACAATTTTTTAATAATTGATTATCAGCGTCCTTCGATACTGTCAATAATAATTCATGTCATATATTTTAATAATTTCTTCTTATTGACATTGACATTTTTGTAACTAAATTAGATATTTCAAATATCAAACTGCCAGATTTATCCTAACCCCATTTTATGAGGTCAACTGCGTACAAAATTTCAGTTTACATCAGCTTTATTTAAGTATGTACTTGGAAAATATATTTTATTCTCTTGATATAGTAGACATGATTTATAATCTTTCATCAAGAATATATTTTTTTTGTAAATTCAAACAAAACAAAGTTTGGATGCAGCTGGCAAATTTTGCTCATTACCAAATTTTTCATTGTCTTTGGCCTCTAAAACAAGTGTACCAAATTTGAAAGCTTTATCTCAAAAACTGTGGTTGGGATCGCGATACTACATACATGCAGACAGATTTTTTCCATAAAGTTATGTTTTTTCATTATAATTCGTCGAGATTCGTCCAGAAATGCAATAAAAATTTTTAATTTTTTTTCCGAAATTGTACAGAGTTATTCATTATAAATTACCCACCCCTTAGCATCGTTATTATTGCCTATAGAAAAAAATAAGTTGTGTGGTTATGATTGAATTTTGTTAAAATGCTATCAAAAATTGGATACTCTGTATATTATTAAATTTTCGGAATGATCCTTTGTTCCCGATTTTAAAATATACCATATGTTATCCCTACCATATACCATTTTTGAGTAATTAAACGTCAAATATCTTAGTTAAACTAGTTACTGTAAATATGGAAAAGTTAACATTATTAAAGTGAGCTATGAAAATGACAACTATTACGTTTGATAAGTGACAAATATTTACTTGTAATATACAAAATAACAAAAATAAACGTGCAGGAAAAATAGCATATAGGGTGTTGTATCCAAGTCGTCCAACACCATCTGAAAATACGTTCAACAATATTTACCGAAAGGTGAATAATAACTCCAGCTTTAGTAGAAAAAAGCGTGTAGTTCAAGCAAACCAGGAAGAACAGCTAGATATACTACTTCATTTCGGTAAGGTAAGACCATCCATATTTATTCGCGAATAGACTTTTTTGAAACATTGTACTATTTTTTAGAAAATTCTGAATATAGTATAAATAATGCAGTCGATCAATTAGGTAAAAGTTATTCCATAATCCAACATATGTTAAAAAATAACAGCTACAGACCATATAAAATTTTATCCGTACAAGTTTTAACAGAGACTCATAAAAGAAAAAGGCTGGACTTTTGTAGCCAGATGATTCAAAAGCTGGATGAAGATCCCGATTTTTTTTAATAAAATATTATAGACTGATGAATCATTCCTTTTCTACGGCAGGAGATTTTAACAGGAAAAATTGAAGGTCGTGGGAAAACAAGCACAACAGAAAAATATTGGTAAAACAAATAAAAAAATCAGGAAAAACTGTTTGCGTTTGGTGTGGAATTTTCAGAAACAAAATTGTTGGGCCTAAATTTTATGATTATACTTTAACTGGAGTTACCTAGCTGGAAATAATTGTCCCAGAAGCAGAAAATATTCTTTTGCAGAATTTTCCGGTAGCCGAACTTGATGATATGATTTGGACGCAGGATGGGGCAACTCCGCATAGTGTCCTACCCGTTCGAGATCATTTGAATAATGTATTCCCAATATGGATAGGGAATAATGGATCTATTAAATGGCCAACTAATTGTCTGGATTTGACCCAATGGATTCATTTTTTTGAGATTTCTAAAATACATTAAGTATAAATAATAATAACAATAATAATAATAGTATTCAAGTCATTAAAGACAGGAATCGACTTGAAATAAACAATCTGAATGTAAATAATGAAGCCATTTCCAGTGCAATTATAAAGATAAGAAGACGTTATCAATTATGCATTGACAATAATGGTGGACATATCGAACATCTTTTATGAGTTATCATATATTTTAAATTTCCTAAATAAATCTTTGTTATCTATTTTGTATAAATATTTGGTTTCTTTCTTCCTCACTGTAAACCATTTTGATAATTTCACAAAGAAATGTCACTTATCAAATATAATAGTTGTCATTTTCATAGCTCACTTTAATAGTGTTAACTTTTCCATATTTACAGTAACTAATTTAACTAAGATATCCGACGTTCAATAACTCAAAAACGGTATATGGTAGGGGTAGGGTATCCTATTTAAAAAAAATGTATTATTTTTTTTGTATCCCCTGAAATGTGCACGATACTGTACTTTTGATAGCATTTTAACAAAATTCATTCATAACCACATAACTGTTATTTAAAGCTTTTTTTTTCTATAGGTAATAATAACCATGATGATAAGGGTTGGATAATTTATAATGAATAACCCTGTACTTTTTTCTTCTCTCATTCATTATGTCTCTTCTGGTGGTACCACATTCACCAAATGAGTATTTTATGCCACCCATTTTGTTTATGTATGATATGGCAGTAGTGTTGTAAATTATGAGTTGATGTTGCAGTTTTTTAAATTTTTTGCAAAACGTATTAAGCCATTAAATGCCGCAAACAATTCTAAAAAATTTATGTGGGCATTTGCTTCCTCAGAATTCCAAAAACCATGTGACGCTTCTGTGTTGTAATTTGTTTTCCAAAATTCTTTTGGACCCCGTTAAACTATCTTTACCTAAAATTTTCTACGTTTTCAGTTTCTTGGAACGTGGACAAAAGTTTTTTCTGGCGTTTTTATTGAAGTATTTTCACATATCGGTGCGATGCACCAGTGATATGATGATAAGTTAGAAGAATTGATCATTATATATTATTCACTTAAAATCCCACAACACAAATCACGAATAACACTACTTGTTTACATTTAGCAACATGCTTTACCTGCTTTCTGCATTAGAACTAATGTCCTGTGACGTCACCGCCTCGACAGTGTTTGTGCGCGTAATAGATTAATTCAAACTTTAATGTTGATTACTTTTGTAAAAGAAAAATATAAAAAAATCCTTTATACACTATTTTTTGTATTAAATAAAGATTCTAAACCGCCAAAATTATATTTTGTGCAATGAGCCTGTTGTTGTCACCAGCTGTGGCCACTCAAGAAAAGCTACAGAGCTGCACATAGTTGCATTACACCTTGTTTAGTCTAGCATTACAACACTACCGAGGTGGTTCCTTGGGAGACACCTGGGCAGCCGCTGCTATTTGTCACCAATGAGAATTAAACTACTACTGCCACTTTTAAAAATAGAGGAAATTTATTCATTTGTTTGATTGTTTCAGATGTATTCTTTGTACCAGTTTGTACTTTTCTCTCGTACAACACATGGGACTTCATCGGTAGAGAAGTTTCACTTCGATGGCAAAGGGTAAGAGTATTTATTATATTACAATAAATTATGGTATACCAATGTTAAAAATAAAATACTTCCATAGAATATTTCTATAGAAATATATCATGCAAATTATTTTTAAATCGTTTGTCCTGTCGTTATGTTGTCGTCTAATTAAATTTATATTATAATTCATCCATCACATATGACTCAGTCACAGTGTCTTTGATTAGACAACTTTAAACAAATTTTATGAAATAAAAAACATTTCTCTTCGACTTCTGCACCGCCTATGATGGACATGAAAAGTATGACGTCATTTTCAGTCAATTCAGCGTTGGTAACTGTATTTTTAAACTATCATCATCACGAAATATACTGTCAATGTCACTTAGTCATATAGCTTTTGTTTGGAAACTTTCCAGTGTGTCAGGCGGGCTTCCCATGTACTCGCGTTCGCGCGCTTGGCGGTCACGCGTTTTACATAGACCAATCAGAACCAAATATTTAACCGTATTGGCGTTTCAAGGTCACTACGCCCAAAGTTAGTTTAAGTTTAACTTTTATTTGCGTTTCATCGTTCTTTGACGTTATGATAACATCTGTTTACATGTGGTGATAAATTAATACTTTGAGAAATTCGGCTGATTGTGGTATTTTGGCAATTATTTATATTTTGTTCATCAGCTATACGATGACATCCATCGAGAACGTCCATCGTTAGTTTTCATGAACTGTCAAATCAAAAACGACGAACTACATGGGGAATGTTCAATACAATAACAAGTCGACGCGCTCAAGTCTTTAAACGCTGAACGCGCGAACGCGAGTACATGGGGAGCCGCCCTGACGTCACAAATTTTCTTGACCATTATATAAGGTGTCTCATCGGGAAATGCATCGATAGATGCAGGAAAAGTTCGTAATAAAAAATTTTGAAAATTTAGAGAATTACTAATGTCAGTGTAGTAAATCCAACAAAAATAATTACAAGCATTTGCTACTTTCGGCTACACCGGAAATCCGTACCAAATTGCTTATTTTCAATAGAACACGCTGTATATTTCTGATTTTTCGAAAAGAACATGAAATTCGGTGTCGAAAACATGTAGCATACCCTATATCTGAAGCTAGCTGTTTCGGGGATATTTGACGTTTTATAAAAAATTTGACTAGTGAAACAGTTTGCAAGAACCTTTATAACTTTCTTCGTGTAGGAGATCCTCATTTTCTCTTTGGAATGTGGAAATATAAGATAAAAAATTATGCGGAGTTACTTTTCGAGTGTTGCCCAGTTTAGAAGATAATATGATAATAAAGATTAGTGATTAATTGAAGTTTAATATAAGATCCCTTATAAATTTTTTTCCAGCTGCAAAATCTGTATTTAATCTTGGTAGCAGGTGTTTTACGATTAGTCTTCATACCACTAATAATGCTCTGCAATGCCCAACCCAGAAACCATTTACCCGTTGTCTTTGATGAAGACTATGCTTATATTACCTTCTTAATAATATTTGCATTTACCACTGGATATTTTTTGAATCTTTGTATAATGCAAATTCCAAGGTTGGTGGTTTATTGAACCAAAACAGACTCCAGTAAATAAATTTATAATTTTTTGTTTTCAGAATATGTGGACCTGAAGAGAAAGATATCGCAATGAACCTTATAATAGTTGTTATGGTAGTAAGTATATGTTCGTGTTCTCTTTTAAGTAGTGTATTGGTTCATGTATTGTAATATTATTAGTCTCCATAAGGGTTTTTATTATTTTTTTAATAAACATGTTTTTTATAAATTACGGATTTTATTTCTCATCCCGTGAAGGAATATCACGATTCCACAATCATTTCAGTGCATAATAAATACAACTGTGGAGTAGACTTTCAAAAGGCGTTAGGTACTACTATACAGAAACTGAAAAAAGTGGAAAAAACTGATACTGTGGATATTAATTAAAAAGGGAGAAAAACGAATGCGGCATAAAAAAATAGCAAATAAATTTTATTATTAAATCACGTAATTTAGTATTTTTGACGGGATATTGATTTTTCTAGCATACACGGGTCATTTAGAATAAATCGGAACCGTCATGGCACACTTAAATGGAAAACTAGAAATTATATAATAAAAAATATTGACGTTTGAAATGTCATTTATTTGGTATAGTTGAATTCAGAAAATTACGCATATTTCAAAATTGCAATAATATACAGGATGTTCCATTTAAAAATCGAAAGTTAGTGTAACTTCCGGCGAAACCTGAAGAGAAAAAAAATCACTTGTATGTCAAAAAGTGTTGCTTATTATGATATAAGATATGCAAATTTCAATCAATTATCTTCAAAACTAAAGGAGAAAAGGGGGGTAGAATGGTATGCCAACATAATGGCGTGTCTCAAAAAAATGAACTTAACGCTTTTTGAAAGTCTACCCCCTCAACTATTCTCAACTAAAAAAATAGATGGCCTGGTGACTCGATAAACTAAAGGCAATAAATTTTTAGCTCTTCATTCTTGTTGATTAAAACAAAACACTATAAACAAGAGATGCCATATGATTTTTAGCACTGCAGTATTTGACCCAAGAATAATTGAATCACTTATTTGTGAAACACCATAAGTCAGAAAAACGAAATTTTGAGAAAACTGAAGAGAACTGTTTTATACCTTTAGAAACTTAATCCTATTAGTTAGTAACTTGTAGGGTTTCTCCACTAAACAGATATATTCTGTTAATGCTACACACGGACACGGGTGAACGACTCATGGGATTTCACTGTAGAACCACGGCAAATATTTTTGACAGCCTTAGTAATAATTCTGACGTTGAAATTAGTAAAAAGTAGTAGGTAGTCAGTGAAATGTTACTTGGGTTGTGTGTCCGCGTTTTTTCATCAGTGTAACCCCCGCCCGCACGGCTTTGGAATCGGGGGTTGTCTAATTTCTGTGGTTATTTATTTATTTAAAGATACTACCCCAGGACAAAGTGGAGATTCGGCAAAATATCCAGATTAAAGTCCTATATGCGCCCACCAGTTCTTTTATTTGCCGTGGTAGAACTATGTGTTTATATGTAAAGAAAATTAGTGACTTATGGGGTTTCTCAAATAAGTGGTTCAATTAATAAATTATTAAATTATTTCATAATAATAATAAAAAATCGATCACGACAGGTTTAGATTCTCAAATTTGGCTAATGCACCCCCTACATCATACTGATTAATAATTGATTTGTTCATAGAAAGATATTTCAGAGATAAATTTGCCCATCGATAGATAGATAGGGATTGCGTCTTTATTTTAAAAATGACGACTGTCCATCAGTGTATGCCTTTAATGAAGTTTATCCTGATAAGTTGATTGCCCATCAGTATGTATACACTTAATGCAAACATTTATGGAAACTGGCTTAGTGACAAAAAACATCAACCAGAAAGACCAATAAATCAATGAACCTGGTGAAGTTGCTATTTTGGGGCACAATGCAATGGAAAACAGGCAGTTTTTAAATAAGCCTGCCTATGCATCGAGAGTTTCCCTAAGCCGTAATGTTCCCTAAGCAGCAGTGTGTAAAGAATTAAGAAATATATAAATATCACCCGTACAGGATAAAACTTGTTCAAGAATTAAATGAAGATGACAATGAAAAAATATAAACTAGTACCTACAATGTCTGTTTCAGTGATGAGTATACGTTTTCTTAGGATGGAGAAGTAAATAGGCATAATTGTAGCTACCAACTGGTATGACATAAATCCGAACCCATACTCAACATCCATAAAAACTCAATGTTTGAGCAGGTATTCTAGGTGAGCACATAGTTGGTCAATTTTTTGTTGAAGGAAATTTAAATGGTAATAAGTAATAAGTAGTTTACCAATAAGATGGTGCCCCTTATCCCTTGGTACAATTTTTGGACAATCAATTTCCTGGAAAATGGATTGGAAGACGTGGTTCTAGTATGACTCGATTTGTCTCCTTTATGGAGGCATTTAAAATCCAGAGTCTATGCCACACAGCAAATATTGAAGAACTTAGACCAGAGAGTAGCTGAGAATATCGACAATTGACATCACAAGTTTTAGCAAATGTTTTCTTTCAAGAACGTCTGAATTATTGTAATGAAGTCAGCGGAGGTAACAGATCTACTCAAGTAAAATTTGAAAATGGAATATAAAAATTCGTTCCGAAGATTATATAATTCAAAATGAGTTTGCATTCAATTAAACTATATTAGATTTAAATCTATAAAAGACTCTGGAGCAGGGTTGCAAGATTTTTCCAGGAGAAAATTGTAAAGTTGTAAAAGTCTAATCGTTGTAGATTGTGTGACAATTTGTTCATGTTCGACTACTTTTGGATGACTATCAACACATTTACGTCGTATTCAAATTTGAAAATTTTGAAGTTAAGAGAAAAATAAATAGTTTTTACTAACATCCCTTTTTTGGAAACCTATAAATTACTGTAGGCGGAAGGTTTCATGTGATTTGTAATAAATTGACCCACAAAGGAACATCTCTTTCCAAAAAAAAAAAATATAGCCAAAATGGTGACGAATCGCGAACTCTGATAACCCTGCTCTGCAGTTACAATCTCTTTGGTTATTGCCTCCAAAGTCAGGTAGATAATTTTAAAAACAATTATTTACAAATGAAGGGTACAGGCTAATAACGATGAATGTCACATAATTATCAAAACTAACTTATCACCGCCATTTGTTAGATAGAGGACAGTACTATCAACTGTAGGGCATAGTCAGAGCAAAAACGCTGAGAGTAACGAAATATTATGGAATTCAGTTTAGGCATACAGAGTAATAATGATGAATGTCCATACAAAACAGGGCATGAACGATAAGAGAGTCGAAGATTGCGACCAATCAAAGTTTAGGAACTGGTCGGAGTTTTTTAAAAGGACATTTAAAAAGAAATGTCCTTTTAAAACGAGGCCCATAAGAGAATTTCGAGTCGACCAAAATCAACCTCAACTTATTATAGAAATACATACATTGAACTCTCCAGTGATAACCTTTCCGCGCAAGAAACAAAAGAAAGCCGTAAATCTTTCTATTGGTGAATTTGAGTTTCCAGATAAACTGTATCACAGCCGACTACCGCTGTCAGCTCTAAAATTTCAAAACCTGCAGGAACTGAAAAGATTTTGTGTGGCTCCAGAAACACAGAAATATTATGAGCAACTTCCATGCATTTCAGAAAATAATAGTAGCGACAATGAATATTCAGATGTTTGCGAATAATAGATCAGTGATTAAGGACATTCACCGTTTTTTCCCAGTTTTCTTTGCCACTTATTAGTATTTTGAAGTTTTTTTTCGTAAATATGTTGGAATAAGACAATTATTTTTGTAAACTATTTGTAGTATAATATAAAGTCTATAAATAAAAGCATTTGAAAAAGTTGTTTGTAGTTTATGACCAAAAACGTTTTGAAGATAAAACTGTAAATATCTCAGTATCTAGTTTTAGTGACATTCATCGTTATTAGCCTTTACCCTTCAAATAATATGTAGGTATTTGAGAACACAGTCCATTTTCTGTCTAGCGCGACATCTAGTACATAGTAGTGGCACTACGTGCACACCTTGAAGAACACCCTATACTTCGTCGTCGTAGATATCTGCAGCTGAGCAGTACCTGATTTTTATGGTAGAGCTCCTAAAGGTGGTGCCACATTTTAATCGTTTTCCCAAAATGGCATCTTTAGTCATTCGCTGTCGGTAGTTAGTGTATTTTGTGACTGGGTTGTGCTGTAGTTTGTGCAGTTGTGAGGAGTGAGTGTGTATTTTAAATTATGAAGATAAAACTAAATAATCAGCAGTAGATAAGACAGCACTTTTAGAAACAGGTAATTGTATTTATTGATTTGACTGAAACCTCGCGTTTTCGTTAATAATAGATATGATGATATTAAGAGATATGAGATAAATTCCTAATTAACTGAGTGATTAAGATAAGATGTTATTATAAATAAGATAAATTAGGTCAGCTTCTGTTATGAGGATCGAATTACAAAAAAAAAATCGATTGGTTAGTCAGCCTAAGGTAAAAAGACGAAACCTACACAGACACAGAGGGAAGTTTAAAAATAACTCTGTTATTGTAAGATATATGGACTCAATGAAAGCTGTAAAAGATTTTTTTAGTATCGGGAAAACGAATTGTATTTTAATACAGTGTTATTTTTGTACAGAAACGTAATAATTACTATTTGAAATAACATATAGTTCATAAGAGTGTGGGTGTAACAAGCGCTTGCGCTACACTTTTATTAAATTTAACTTTCCATTTCAATAAACAAATTATTATGCATAATTCGTCGAAATTGATAAATCAGCTTAAATTACCTAGAAAATTGCATGAAAATAACTAAATATAAATAAGTGAGTCACTATTCTATAAATATAATCGTCCTCACTTTAATTACTCTCAAAATATAACATTTTCTTCTTTATGATAAACAAAGAGTTTTATTGTTAAGACTTATCAATGTAATTATTTTGTTTCACATGTAAGGATAAGTGAGCCTTAAAAGGAAAACAAGTGTTGTTGCCAATGGAATTAATTAAACGGAAAAACTCGATCTCCAGCATTGTTAGGGCATTTATCCCAGGGTTACCTGAGGTCAATAAATACACATAGGAAGTACTTATCGCTTAGAGCACCCTGGATGAATTAATAGTTTAGACTTAAGAGGGTACCTTGTGGTAAAGACAAGGTCAGAAAGAGAGAGTATTTAAATATTTTTAGGTCATTACTATGCAAATTTAATTATTTATTGGCAGTCTTATATTTATTTATTAAATCAACAGTAAACTGGAGAATCCTGTTTTCAAATTTAAATTATAAGAATTTCATTAGAATTCATAACTTATAAGATGGTTTCAACAGTCAGGAAAAAAAATCAAAATCGAATAAAGATAAAATTGGGATTATTCCTGGGATTATTTTAAAGACAAGAATTGATGATTTTATGTTCAACATTTAAACTGGCCACCTTAAGAGGGTCTAAATCATAAAACAATTTGAATTGCTCTGGTTGTAATATGAGTTGATTAAAGAATTAAAATGTGGTACCTAATCTTTCCAGCAGAGTTCTTAATATGGTAGCAACCTATCTAACCATTTAAACGAGAATTTAAATGATGGACACTGGTTTAATTATTTCAGTAGTTTGATCTATGTTTTATTAACATTTTAATTCTCTGTATTGCCTGAGCTATTCGGGATAATTCTGGTGGCACTCGATTTCCAATCAATATTAAAATCTAAACAATTATTGAAATGTTGAAATTCCAATTATTGTTATGATTTCAATATATCGAGTATTGCTATTCTGGTGATTAATTTTCATTGAAATAAAGACAATAATTATTTCTTATTCAATACTGATTGATATCCAGCAAGTGATGCAAATAGAAGAAAATCAAATTATTGTTTTAGTATCAACATTGAAGACGAAGACACATCAAAGTTGATAAAAAAGTGGTCACTAGAATATCTGTTCAATTTTAATATTTAGTAAATATTATTTACAAAACAGTGTCACCAGAATTTCCCCGATTTACATTTTTTAATTCTTTTCCTCTTTGTCTCTTGCCTCGTCTCTTACCTTGATAGTAATTATAATTGTAGTCATGGCACAGAGGAGAAAATATAAGTATGTGATTACAATTTTTTCTGTTTTCGTTATTAGGAATTCTCTGTTGGTTTTAACTGAGATTGTCTTTTGTATATTTCGGTGTGGCAATCTCCTCTATTTTTTATGATTATTTCTGTAATGTATTCTCACGTTAGCGGATGAATATTGGTCAGAGCTTTCTGCTTCCAACGAAGTGATTTTGTAAGTTAGCTCTGCCGTGAACATATTTTTACTCCAGGTTTGAAGTTATATAGTATGTAACCGAATGTAATTTCTTTTATATTTTTCAATTGAGGTAATCAACTTTTTAATTGAAGTTTTTTCGTTTACTCATCTGAATGTTTCATCCATTTATTTACTTTATGGTGATATTTAATTGAATCACTTATTACTAAGGCTGGGAATCGAATACGAATAATTCGAGTATTCGAATACGAATTATTCTAATGGGAAATTAATCGAATATTCGAATATTCGAAATATTCGAATACTCGAATATATTGGAATATTCGAATACTCGAATATATTCGAATACTCGAATATTCGAATACTTGAATATTCGGATACTCGAATATATTCGAATATTCGATTATATGTGAGTAAATTTGAATATTAAAATATATTATTAAATTATGTACGAATTGGTATGCAGTATGCATCCAACCAAAGTAGGTAGATAGTAGGTATAGGTATGTACCTATTCTAAAATCCAAATATATAAATAGACCACATTAGTGGCACGTTTTACTCCCAGTCAAACTATTCCATCTCTATCTCGCCTCGACCTTATTCTTACTGTACTAAGGCAGAGGTTAAAATTAAATTTTAAATTTTAGAAAAACCTGTAAATATTTAACTATTATTGACTTTTCATGTATGTGTTTTACCTTCACAATCTGCGTGTTTTTTAAAAACATTCTAATTTTAGAGCACTTTTATTTTTTTGAAAAAGGAAAAATAGTTGACACAGAAGTATAATAAACTAGCTCTGTTTTCGTTTTATTTAAGCTTCAATAGTTAAATGTGAACAATAGCGCCTCAATCCTAAAATAAAATACTAACTAAATAATTCTGACCCTTAAAGCACATGTACAGGAGACATACCCTATTGTGGGTATGGAAAGCAAATCAAATTGCCTGCTTAATGGATTAAGTCATGACTATTATTATGGTCTATCCAACCAAATTCTGAAATAGAGTATTCACTATTCACTAGTATTCAGTGCTATACATATTAATAATGAATATTCGAGGATCCGGATTAATCGGATACCTATTCGAATAATTCGGATTATTCGAGTATTCGATTATTCGAATTATTCGAATAGGTATTCGAATAATTCGAATTATTTGAATATCTGAATACTCGAATAATTCGAATATCCGAATATTCGAATATCCGAATATCCGAATAATTCGAATACCTATTCGAATAATTCGAATATCCGAATAGTTCGAATATTCGAATATTTTTTCGAACGAATATTCGAATACTAAAATCTGGAAAATTCCCAGCCTTATTTATTACTAGAAGGGACTAAGTCATTTTTTGGCCATTTCGAGTTTTTGCTTGTTTCTCACTTAAAAGAGCAAGAGAAACATTTTGGTTAAATAAGGTACTCTCTTCTGTTAGCTCTTACATGCTTTATATGACTCGTTTGTTAAGGTTTATTTTTAAAAGGGCACAAATAATGCGACTTTTAAAATTACTCGCGTGGCGGTGGTGTACCTACTGTAATTATTACTTTGGTCTTTTAAAGCGTTTATAATCCACAAAAATAGTGGAGTTGGAAAAACCATAGATGGGGTAATAGGACAAAAACATATTATTAGATTAATCTTTAATATACCACCGATAGGTAGTTGTAAAGATGTTTTTAAAATTAAAATATTCTAACTGGTCCCTCAATATTCTTATGGAAATGTGCTCTATATGTTTTTAAACAAAAATCATACTTTAAATGTGTGGGTGAATATCATACCTTTAACACCAGACATGGAAAAATTTGCATATTGCATCACACAAAACTTCTGTCTTTAAAAAGTCACCTGTATATAATTTTACCTTAATTTTTAATAAACTACCATTGCATTTAAAGGAAGTAAATAGTTAGTTATGTCAAATTTAAAAAACAAAAAAAACTTTTTTTTATTGAAAACGCGTTTTATTCAACTTACGAATATTTAGATGCCAAATGACAATTTATTTTGAAGGCAGTGTTCATCATGTAACAATTACGTTTTGTAATGTATGTAAAAATGTTGTCCCACTATGAACACCATGATTGGTAAAAGATGTAATTCAGAAATTATACATGTTTTCTTGATTTTCGCACAATGGGAAAAACCGAGGGGTAGGACACTTCCGAAAATGTGTACACCTATTTATAAATACAAATGTATTTATGGTATTTAATTGTATTTAATTGTATTTAACTGTAATAATGACCTATTTAGGTATTTATGAATGTATTTATTTGTATTTATTTTTAATTAATAGGTACATTATAAATAATTACACAAAACTAGGACAAATTTAGAAAACCCGCGAGGACGCCACAAAAAAAGAGAATATATCCTCGGAAACCCGGACGTCTGGTCACCCTACCCTGTACATATATCAGTTACTTTAAAAATAAATGTTAAAAGTATTCAAAATGAGAATTTAAATATTTAGAAACATAGTATTTCATTTAAAAAATATGAACTTCGGTTATGCCCTGTTTATCTAGTCAAAAAGTATTTAAAAATACAATAACAGATTCGTAATCTATGAGAAAAGTAAAACCCCTCCTTGAAAACATTACAGTAATAATAATGAACAAAAGAAGGGGTGGTATAGAGCTGTAGAGTATACCCAAAATCGATGTCTCGTGTTTTCTAATCGGGAAAGAAGGCATTTAACTAAAAAACTATGCATGTATTTGTTAGGCATTAACCTAAGGAACAATTGAAGTTAATAACCGAGATAGTAACTATAATCAACCAACACTCGATGTCTTGACACTATAATGAAAATATTTTTTCCAGCTAATATCCTGTTTTGAGTATGTTACTGGAAAGACTATCTTCAACCCACAAATGCATACGTGAACATGTCTTGACAGAATTTATTAAGTATTTATATTGGTATTTAAATCTATTTAAATGTATTTAATCTATTTAAAAGTATTTAAATCTATTTAAATGTATTTATTAAATACTTTTACAAGATTTGTACACCTATTTAAGAAGTGTCCTACCCCTCGGGAAAAACTGACTTAACTAGTACCTTTTAATAACAAGCGATTCAAATGCTTTGTTCCTTGACTACATTTAATTCCATTACGTACTCAGTTCATTGACGTATTTTTTTTTATCTTTATTGTTTTTGCTAATAAAATGTATAATAATTTTTAAATTAAATGCTGCTAAATGGGATTATTGCAATAATTCTTGAATACAAAATCAAAATGTATTCCTTATATAGAAGTCTAACTACCAGCACTTGTTTATGACGATGGGTTAATAAAAATTCACAATGAATCATGGATTTTAATTTAATCTCTACTAAATTCCATCATCTATATTTCTATCGTTTTTCTGTGTAAAATGAAGGAAGTAACATAACTTCTTCATTTAACATGCAGTTCCTATTAATTTTTAACATATAGGGTCAGGTGGGGTAATTGTAAACAATATTTTATAAGTTACATTCGTTTCTTCAGTATAAATATTTTCGAGGCAATTTTTTTCTTTTCTAGCGTAGTAACAGTTGTTTCTATATATTCAGCACCCATATTTTCTAATGGGACAATTATATTTAAATAAAATTTTACAAAAAAATCTAATTTACATTTGCCCCATCCCGTTTTACAAATACCCCTGAGTGTTGGGGTAAATGTAAACAATTATCTAAAAACTCACTAGAGGTATGGATTCAATTTCTAGGGCAATTGTAAATGAAACGTTTTTAGATGTAAATTTGTGAATAAAACTTTATATTTATAAGTTTATTTACAATTACCCCCAAAAATAAAAAATATTTCTCTAGACTCTTTTTATTTAAGAAAATAACAAGCCTATTTTAACAACAATAATACATATTATGCAAAGATAATAAAATATTGTTTTTTTAACAAACCTAATGTAAATATGAAAAATATTTTAAAAAACTAAAAAAAAACTGTATTTTGTATGATATTATTTTTCAAATACAGCTATACTGCCTGGAAAAACATATACCATTTTACGGTCTTTTAATATCATGATTGGATCAGGTATGACAGCATGTATCATCTCCAATCGAATGGTGCTTAAATCGTTTTCTTTCACTGTAAACTCAGTTGAATAATTATCATATCTTATGTACCCCTGAACTGTAATGTCACCATCGTCTTGATTTATTTCTTGTATACAGCAAACATATTTGTAGTGGTTTTTGTTTCTTGGACCTCCTAAAAAATCTACTAGTACATATTGTTCGGGCCTTAATAGATTCCATTGGCGTTGTTCATAATTAACTTCTGGTGTAGACTCCATAATTATGGAGTCAAGGTTTTCTTCATCAGAGGATGAGTCTTGGCAAAGGTTTTTTAATAACTCTTCAGGATGTTCCTCTTCATGATCTTCATCAACTAATTTTCTTTTTTTGCCTTTTTTGAATTTGACTGCTTTTTTTTGGTACTTTTTAGTAATTCAGCCTCTTCCATTTTTTTAATACACTTTCTGTTGTTAAAATTTCTCCATATTTAAGAGGTTTTAAACGAGGAACAACTTACCGTCTGATTAGGAATTGACAAATGATATTGGCTATCGATCTATCATGATTTGAAGGTGTAATCCAATGCAGGTCGGGGTATTTGTTCGCTGAGTAGTTGTTTCCTTCAAATCATATTTAATAACAGTAGTTTAGTCCACCTGGGCTAGAGGTCGCCTCTCTCAGTACTTGCTTCGCAAGCCGCTATCCGCCACAGAGATATCTATGATCTCGGTCGGATAGTAGCATTTAGACCATACGAGAAGTTTCATACCTCTCACCACTACTCAATAAAGCAAATATTTAAATTCTAGATCTATTATAGTGCGTAGAATAACTTCAGTTTAGACATCCTCAGCTCCCATTGTCATAATCACCTAAATACTCTGATTATTTAAGCTAATATAAATAAATAAGTGTGAATTTATTTCTATAATTTTCCCCAAATACAAATTTACAATTACCCCAAGCATAAATTTCATTGGGGTAAATATAAACAAAGAAAAATAATTACAACTCAACAGGTTTAAAGTTATTTTATTGTGGATAACAATTAAATGGATCTCCGATTTAAGCATAATCATATAATAATAAATTAAACTTACCAATTTTTTATGTATTTCACGTTTCCATGAAGCCTCACAAAAATATAAAACAATATTTTAACACACATGTACTTCACTCCTTCATTAAACAGGCAAAACTGCCATTTAGAAGGCTATAAAACTATTATGTACTAGAACAAACACAGTGACACCAACGTAGCATCCCAACTTAATTTATTTTAGGCCCAAAATTTTACTATAAGTGCATTTATAATTACCCCAATTTTACAATTACCCCACCTGACCCTATCACAGTGCTTACACTGAGGGACGGACTGGTTTTAAAAAAAGGTGCGGGCTCTTAGTCGACCAGAGGCGCTAAAATTGTTGGTGAAAAAAAGTCCTATATTTATTTATGCTTTTTATTGGGAAACAAACAAACCATATAACAATTGAATATGTACAGGGTGATCAGTGCAAAATTCTGCATCTTAAACTTATTTATTTCCCCTAAAAATATAGCTAGAAAAAATATAAAAACTGGATTGGTGGCATATTCCATCAAGGTCTCGTATGTGCTATGAATTTGTTTCTTATGAATATAAGTACCCCACAAAATCACATTTTTTAAATGAGATACCCTGTATGTTTTTAGATCTATGGATAGCCTTTTCCTCCCCAGAATAAATAAAAGGTGTCTTAATAAGGAACATTATTTCGACCGAAAATTGGACGCACTTTACGAATCGTGGCAATCAAACGTTCACCATTTTGATAATAACGTTTAACAATCAGAACGCGTTGTTCTATCGGGTAATTATCCATGTTTACTAACTCCCACCTGTCTCCTATCGACCTGGCATGTTGTAATCTTGTGACATTGTGACAGCCAAATTGGCGCGTAATTCAAATCTTGCGCTCGTGTTGAAACACCTTTTAGTCTTAAAAATGTTACAAATAAGTACAGATAAATTTGGAAATAAATAGTATGGATATATGTATGAAATATTATAATAATATAATAATAATAAACACCACATAAGTTAGACAGCCCTTAAATCCAAAGCCGAAGCTATTCAGAAGGGGATTACACGTTGAAAACCGTGGACATACAACCATCCCCACTGACATTGCCAGTACCGGTGGCGAGATTCGAACCCGCAGCTACGATTGACAGACTTTAGTCAAGCTTGCCATCGAGCACTCAAGCCAATTATGCCGCCAAACCAGCTAAACGCATATGTTGAACACGTAATTAATATGTCGAGAACTATATTAAATGTATATGATACGAAGAAGAAAGTCGTAAGAAAACTACCCAGGTAACACTAATGCTCTTATTAAGATCTCCAAGGTCGCTTTAAAATTATACAATAAAACTTCGAATAAAACCAAATGATCTTCAAGACAAGCTTAGGATCACCATAAAGCAGCTTCTAGCTAAAAAAGGGCCCATCCTAAAAGGGTCTTGAAGACTAAATTTTAAAACTATATTAAAAACCATTTAGTTTTAATTTCATATTCTTAAAGAGTTCTTCAAGGCAACCTTAAATTTGTGTATTAAAACGTTTTGCATTTAAAATAAAATTGCAGCAGACTAAATTGCCTTGAGAATCATTATAATTAATCCTAAAAGGGTTTCATTTTGTTTTAAAGTCGGACAACTTTATGCGTGAAATAGTTAAAACAACGGCAAGTCTCTAATGGGGCAGAGTGGTAATATTTTAAACGTAACGCATATAAAGCTGATCAAAAATAATATTCAAATGCAAACTATTCTGGTAAAAATTACCAACGGATGGCACTTTTCTGACAAAATATAATAAAATACTTCTATATAACTCGAGCGCCACCAATATAATGTTTTTTTATTATCTAAAAAATTTTTTAAAAATATCGTCAATTTTTAACATCCAAATGCATTTTTTTTATTAAATTGCATGTTTGGACACACCGTCCTTCAGTTATTTAAGAAGATGTAAAGCGCATATATTTCAATAATATTTTTTTCTTTGGCTATTGAAAATATCTATCATGGCGGGTCTGTATCTTATATAAAAAATGGCGTGGTCTAGATAAAAACTGATTGCAAGTTAATAGAACATTTTAAATCTTACAAGACTTAAAATAGCGTTTTATTTACCACTTTAAGTACAATTACTCTCCCAGACATTTATTTACTCTTCCTTTTAAAACTGAGTTGCTTTAATATTTTCAAACTCGTGGCCTTATTGATTTAAAGGGATCTGGCGCGCGCATGAAATCCTAACCTTAAAATTGTGCCTGTTTTGTGATTGCTGGATTTAGTGACTTCGTTTTAATTTAAAATACTTGTCACTAATATTTTCCATTTTAAATATGTCTTCTAATTTTCATTCATGCATAAAGTAGGTACACGGACTGCACTGGTTCACTAAATCAGCAATCAGTTTATTGAGCAGATGGCGTGTTTTCTCCGATTATGGAGGGGGTAGAAATAGTTTTAATAAAGTCATCAAAAATCCAACAGGCATTTCTTTTAATCAAATTGACTAAATTAAAACCTTTGAACTTTAAAATATTCTTAATTTACTCTTTAAAAAGTAAAAACTATGTTTTAGGATTTAATGTGGAATTTCATTGAGCATATAGGCCTAAGATAAAATAGTTTTCTTAATGGGTTTTAATGACTACATCAAGGATACTCCATAAAACTACATTAAAACCATTTGTTCCAAAATGGATTGTTTTAAAACCAACTTGCTATTTAATTCTTTAAAAAGGCAAATTAATTTTAAAATAGCCAATGTCAAAAGTATTATAAAACTAGTATAAGATCAATAGGGCATTAGGAGCAAACATTTTTTTTATTTTAATTTAAAGAGTGCATTAAATCCTTTGCATAAGAATCAGTGGTCTTTAAGAACTTTTAGTTTATCTTCAGGTAATTTTAAAACCACTATCATTTTATTGAATATGTTAAAGCACTTGATACATGTATCAACAACAATATTTATAATTTAGATTGCAATTGAGATTCACGCAATCCAGGCCTTAATTCAATTGAATGTGGGATGTAGGATGTTTTTGGCAGGCAACTAACAAGTTTTCTCGGAAGTTTTTAACCCTACCTGCTAACCCCAATTAGTTTGAAACACATCAACATTTAAAATCAACATGATTTATTTTAAACTGAACAAAACAAATTTAAGTAGATATATAAATGTGCAAGGACTAGTTATGTTATAACAAATAGTTATTGGCCTCATTTCTTTTCATTTTGTTTATTCCTGTTACTAGTTACAAAATTAATATTTACATAACGGGTCCATAATACGTTTTAATTTTTATAGAAGCAGTTTTGTCATTCATAGTGATACTTATAGTGTAAAGTATTTTACCAACAAATATCAGTAAAATAACTGCATTAATAGTTACTGCAAAAATATCGAAAACCATCAAATATGCAGTAATAGTCGTTGTTTCTTTCGTATTATAAAATAAAATATAATTTTTTACTGTCATTGTCTTAAGTAGTATGTTGAGTCAAAGTCAACTTAGTCACAAAAATGAAATAATTTGTATTTTCATACATTTATGCATGTATGCAAATAAAATAAAACTTGTTATTTGAATCCAAGGTTTATATCGAATGTTAACAAATTTCGGAGAAAATATTAAACATCAAATTATCTTTTAATACCTCATTTAATGCACAGTGTTAAATTTAGATACTTGTTTATCTGACTTTAATTAAGAGCTCGTATTTTACTTGTTATAGGGCAGTTCAGAATGTAACTGTAACTGTAGAACATGGTAAAAGATTTGACGCGGCAAACTCTCAGTAATAGGGAACTTGCACATTTTTTCTTTACTTCATTAAAATGTTCTACAATACTAAAAAATAAGATATGCAAAATATAACGCCTTAATGCCCAATAATAAATTTGTTATAAATTATTAAAGTTTCGCGCGCGAGCAAATCGTTTCAAACAGGTTCAAAAGCGCGGGAGTAGTCGTGACATCACACCATACCACGACGGAGATCCCAGCACTCGACTGCTTGATTTCAGCCGTAAAAATACCAGCATCGCCATAAATTTTAAGTGTATAGGTACTTAAAATGGAAACAAAAACTCCTTATTTTAAATATTGCATTGTACCGTTGTGTAAGAATACTACAGTAAAAGTGCCAGGTAAAATATTTATAATGTTGCCAGAAGATAAGATTCGTCGATCAAAATGGCTAAAAGCGTGTAGAAGAAATGAAAAAGACATTTCACAGAGCAGTAGTAGGTCTCTACATGTGTGTGAAGATCATTTTAATTTAAGTACATTATTAAATACTATGTCTATCTACTAGTTTTTCGCAGGCGGGCAATAAAATATTCCGAATTCCGAATTATTGAATTTTAATTAGGGTAGGATTAAAGAAAGGATGTGTATACAATGTTAGAAAATAAGATTAGTAGATAGAATGTAATTTAGTGATACTAAAAAAGGTAATTTCCTGGTGCGAAAGTAAACAGCTATTTATTATCATACTCTTCGCAAATACGATTACGAAGAGTATATTGCATTTGATCGGGACATTTCTAAAATCGTTAATATCGCTCGCAGAGAAAAAATTATTTCGTTCGTCATCGAATTCTGAACAACTATCAAAATGTCCGTCTGTTTATCTGTCCGTCCGTCTGTCTCTCCGTCACGTTTCTTGTAAGCACGATAACTAAAGAAAAAAAGTCCGTTCGAATTGAAATTTGGGCTATAAGTTAGTGTTAGCTAGAGGAAGAAATCCATTGTTTTTGAAAAAAATCAAATAGTAAATAAAAAAGTTATAGGACATTTTATTTAAAAATATGAATCTACAGAGGGTTGCAATTTTCAATGTGCTACTAAAATTGAAGTAATTTTCTAAAGACACCAAAATATACTACCACAAATTTCGCCTACGCAGTCGGCGTCATCGGGAGATGAAAAAAAAAATTGAAAATTAAATATGTGATCAATATATTAGGTATTGTAAGAATGAATCTTAGTTTATACTATAAAATATACTGCCACGCGTTTCGCCAATACAGTCGGCACCATCAGGAGAGAAAATTAAATATGTAGTCAATACATTAGGTATTGTAAGAATGAAGTTTATAAGACAAACACAAGATTCTTTTCAAAAAACTGCGAAGAGTATCCTACAGAATGTGCAACAATTATATAAAAGTTCAATAACACTACTGTCTGCGAAGAATAAAATGTTTACCTCTAGTATATATAGTATATTGCAAATACCTTTCCCTTGTCCTTTAATTTATTCTATTCAAATCTTACATTTATCTATTATGTGAATGATAACACGGCACAATCACTTATTTCCCTTGCCCCAAAACATAGTACGAAAATACCTACGATAGGTAATTATACATTTGCGCAACATTTTCTTTGCAGCAAATGTCTTCTATAGAGACACTTTACGCGTGTGTACAAAAAAAAAACACGAAAAATATAGAAGTGGCTGTTGTAAAGAATTACCCTAAATTCTTTCAAACATAAGACTAAGTCTGCTAAAAATACTTAGTTGGGACTAAGCATTTTGTAGTTATTTCTTTTTATTTCATGATCAAGTCATAACTATTTTATGTTTATAAATTATTACTAAAAGCTAAAAAAAATATATACTTCTCTGCCTTGACCCCGCGGACCTCTCCAAGGGAAAAACTTTCACTATTTTGTATAAAAGATGCCACCATAAACATATCCACTTTAGGCAAATTATCAGATTGGCCCTTTGAAAAACCTTGATCAGTCATTTTAAAATATCTGTACAACTACAATAAGCGGTACTATAAAACACAATTATATATTTATATCAGAACAGTCACTAACAAATCAACCACATTCTTATAACACCGGTAAACATCTGATTGTATTGCTTCCCAGCGCGACGACTACCGAATATGGTATGGTGTGACGTCACAGTCAATAGTAGCTCGTTTCGGGCCACCTCAATTTTATCGCTGTTTAGATCCTTTATACTGATCGCGTGGAATTAGAAAACTTATTTTTTTTGTGAAGTACACGTTTTATTACAACGTTACGCTATGTTTTTTAGTATTATTTTTATTTTTAAAATTATAGGCAAGTTCCCTATTAGCGTCTACAGATAGGTTGCAATTGGCGTCTACAGATAGGTTGCAATTGACGTTGATGCTCCAGAAGACATGCGCGAGATTGCGACCATAAATTTTGTCTAGACGAGTCCATTATGAACACAAAGGGGAAGCCTAACTTAGTTCATAGATAAGTATTAATAAATCCTTTTGGAATCGGTTGTTAGCAAGGAACTTGTTAGACGACAGAGAAGGTACTCGCTTAGCACGCGGTAGGTCCAGGGTTCGAATCGCAAACTTATTATTTTTTTCTTTTTAAATAAGTATTTTTTAGTTCGTTAGTAAGATTTTCCTTGCCCTTTATAGGCGAGTACTATCGTCTAACGAGTTTCTTGCTAACAAACGATTCCACAAGGATTTATTAATACTTATCTATGAACTAAGTTAGGCTTCCCCGTTGTGTTCATAATGGACTCGTCTAGACAAAATTCATGGTCGCAATCTCGCGCATGTCTTCTGGAGCATCAACGCCAATTGCAACCTATCTGTAGACGCTAGTCTCTCAGTACAGTAAACCTAGACAAACAAAACGTGATCAAAACCACAAGTCCTAGCCTAGGGACTTGTAGAGGTATGTTTGGAAAAACATGAGTACTACAGCCTGCTTTATAAAATAGTAGTAATCGTTTAAGTGCATTATTATTAATAACTATTTTTCTACTTAGACGCAAGCATTGAAAATCTTTCGGTATGTCTGCATTTTAACAACAATTTGTGGCAAAAAGAATGAAATCTGTCATATACCTACACAATATAAACTTTATGTAAGCATCAACAGTTATAGTTCATAATAACCTAAATTAGAAAATTGTGCAATATTTATGTGGACGCCTGCGACCTAATTAAGATAGCATTGGTTTCTCAATATTTACTACCACAGACTTTAAACATGTAATAAAAAATGTGCACTCATGAAGTTAGGACTGGATTTTTATTTAATATAAACCATTATAAACAAAACTTTGGTAAAGCAGAATATTGTTTGAAACATCACTTCCTCTGCTACTAGACTGTAAAACAGATGTATGTTGTAAAGTAATCCGCTTGGTGTGTCTAGAACAAGCCACGAGCATGGGGTAGGCTCGGGATAAATGGGAATTTGAGATAAATAAACCATTGGAAATTCCAGAGACGTTTACAGGGGGTGAAGGGACGATCGTCCAGAAGAAAAACATACTCCTACAACAAAACAGTTACTAGAAAAAAAAATAACATCTTAAAAATAGATTAGAAACGATAAATAATAATTCAAACAATATCAAAAATAGGAGGCAAAGTCAAAGTCAATACATTGATAATAATATTTCGGTTACTAATTCACAGATGTCACAGGTAGAAATTATACAAAATGGCAACTACAATATCACAAGAATAAATAAAACTCTCAGTTACACTTAGCCACAAATGTTACACTAAGGAACAAAACACAGCCGGCAAATTCAAATATGCCAAGATATCAAAGTTTTAAATAGCAATTTAATAGACGTAAAAAATTAAATATCGGAACTGTAGCTACGGAATATTTGGAGTGTGATTTTTCTGGAAAAGAAGGAAATAAAAACAAAAATTATGGATCTTCATTGCAAGAGTGAAAGATTGCGTTCCTGAAGAAAAAATAAAGGAGTGTATTAAAAGAAAGACAGAAATAACAGTTGATAAACAGGTGGTGCAGAAACGTATAAAAAATAAATGCGACATGAAGATATGACACATGACAGTGTTATAAAATACTACCAGTGTTTTTAAGTGAGGATTAGATTTGATCTAAAGGAAAAGATATATGAGCAAAAAAAATAGCATTCAGATAATCTGATTTCGACACAACGAGACGGACTGAAAATATCAAGATTTTCAACAATCAGTCCTAATTATGAATAATAATATCTGCTCAGAACAATAAGTAATATTAAAAAATATACCAAAAATGTATCTAACAATGACCGTGATATAAACAATATTACTAAACAAATACGACAGTTATTTATATGTCTCCAAAATATACGGTGTCAGAAGTAGAAATTGCTATAAAAAATATGAATGCTGAGCCTTTGATTACTTGTCTAACGGAACACTGGTGCGTATATCAAGAAGTACTTCTCATGCAGTTGCAGAATTATAAGATGGTCTCTGCCTATTGCAGGAAAAAAATTGTCCAAAAGGATGCAGAATCCGATGAAATTGAAGAACTAAAATAGAACAGTATTGAAGGTATTATTGAATGTTCGTCTGTAGTATGTAAAGCCGGGTACTCATATGCGCTCCGTATCTGTATCTGTATCATCTATTGTAACAGTTTCAGTATCAGTTCGCTGTATGTACGCCTAGGCGAATAGTCGACGTAACGACCTGCGATCATCTTGACCCGCAGTGTTCGAAGCAAGTTCACAGCAACATGTCGTCTTGGAAACATGCAGTGTTTCGATACATGATCGGAACACTGACACGTACTGACTTGCGTTCCAGCTACGAACCGTCCACAACACTGGACCGTTCCTCTTTGTGTTCGCGGCGTTTACCGACAGGCGCTCGGATCGCTCTTCATGTTCTTAGTAAGTTCGCGAACATGGAACGCAAGACGTACACATTCAAAATTTTGTTACAGTATCCGTTACAATACATGATACAAATACAGATACGGAGCGCATATGAGTACCCGGCTTAAGATATTAAAAATTGTAATCATATGTATCTATGGACCGTCAAAACATTATAGAGAATCTATTGATGAATTTATTAATGCTATTAATCAAATTCTAAATATTTGTCAGACCATTTTAAAAATTACAAGTGTTTTATGAGGCGACTTTAATATTCACATGGAAATCAAAAATAATCATAACATGAAGACATTGTTAACTTTACTGCATTTCTTACATATAGCAAACAATCTTTGAGCCATCAAGAATTGAAAATACGTAAAATCCTTACTAGACAATATTTTTATTAATTTTGAGGATACCTCTTTGGGTCATCTTAACCGCCTTATCTGATCAAGAAGGACAGTTACTTGATTGAGATACGAGAAAAAATTAAAAATAATTGTAGTAAACAAATAGTCACAATATGTACTTCAAGAATGAAGTTGGTTTCATATTTACTGTATTTCTGATCCAAACATGCACTTTTATATAAAGTTAAGACTATCGTAAATATAATATTTCCAATAAGAACAATAAAAATTGAAAATAAATCTAAAATGTGGATAACACAAGGTATAAAAATATCGTGTAAAACAACGAGAACTTTTTACAAACAAAAGCAAAATATTACCTTGGATCATTATAAAAAATATTGTAAAGTATTAAAGAATAACTGAGGCTAAAAAGAAAATAAATATATTTTATATAGAAACTTCTGAGAACAAACCAAAGGCTGTTTGGGATTTAGTAAAAAGATTAACAGGGTCAAAACTTACTGAAAAGAAATCTATCTTAGAAAAGATTTCTCCAGATGAAAAAAAATCAATTAATAATCATTTTATAAATCGATGCCCTAAATAAAGTCACCCAGCATGCATGAACGCCTTCACCTTTTGAGTCGAGTATATTTTTAGAACACAAATGTCCAAAGGAAGTGTATAATATAATCAGGAGTCTAAAAAATACTGTAGGTGAGGATGAAATTCTAGTAGATTATTAAAGGTAATGGCAATTGAAACATATTTTCTACTTTCACACATAAACAATATAAGCATTGGTATTTTCCCAAGAAAGTCTAAAAATTTCTTATATTAAAACAATCTATAAAAAAAAATAACCAAAAATAAATTAAATAGCTACATACCTGTATTATTATCAGAGTAAATTGTTTACTGTATCACTATTATCGAACATCCATAAAATATTTGAAAAAATAATATGCAATAGATTAATTAACTTTTTGGAAAAATCTTTTGCCTTCGGATACACAAAATGGCTTTCGAAAAAAAGAAATCTATTATAAGTGCTGCATATTGTGAAAATTTCTTGATTCTATGTACAACAAAAAGACCATTGTGGCCATTTCTTCAGACTGATTAAAAGCATTTGACAGTGTAGATCACAATATATTGACACATAAAATTACAGGATTAGAGGAACAGCAGAAAAACTAATAACGTCATATTTAAATAATCGAAAACAATGTGTATTAAAGCAAATGAGACAAGGAAATTGTTAAAATTGGAAAAGAAATTGATCCAAAGAGGTGTACCTCAGGGATCGAAATTAGGTCAATTATTGTATATTCTATATACAATGACTTACCTCAAATATACGAATGTGTAGTTCAGTATGCCCATAATTGTTCACAGAATTATTGAACGAGATGAAGTGCTGTTGCTATTGCTATGTTACTGGTTTTAATTTTGACATTTGTTAAGTAATTTAATCTGAACAGTGATATTGATGTCACAGCCAACAATATGTTGTCGATTGTATTTGTAACTCCTACATATTTATAATATTTATATTTCTTTTTTCTAAAAAAGTGCAAATTGTGGTGTCTAGACTACCATTAGTACGAGATTGGCACGTATTGTGCTACTGATTGGTTGTTATATTACCGGCAATAATATTGAAACTATTTTATTATGTAAATGTTTAAAAAAAGAAAATCAGAACATAATAAGGCCTCAGATGCAAATGAATACGTTATTGTTTTTCTTGAATACACCAGAACTGAAGTTAGCTTTAGTTTGCGAGATCATTAATCTCTAATCAGAATCGAAGGCTGTGACATTAATAAATATGGAAAGGGTCACTATTGTATCTCCACCACAATAACTTACACACCCACGCTATAAATAAAATTTTACACGAGCCTGCTGATTGATTAATCTGACCTAATTTTTTTTTTTTTTCAGGACAATGGAGGTGCCTTCAATAAGACATATTTTAAGTAACTGCCTAATATTAAGTGTGATAAGCACAATTGTGATAGCACAAATACCCCAAAGATTTACTTCACAAAATCCCTGTACTTCAAAAGGAAAATGTCACGAGTGTATACAGACACCATCATGTGCGTGGTGCTACGACCCAGTGAGTATATTTAATTTAAAACGGAGCATGTGAAAGATATTTTCCAAAGATATTCTTGTGGTATTTTCTTTGTTTAATTACCACAAAAAAATTCGCTGAATCCACTATACAGGGTGTTTCTAAAATAGGGTTCTAAACTTCTACAGTATGTAGCACTCATCGAGATAAGTATGAAAATTCCTATAAATATGTGACGACATTCATCAACGGTTGAGTTCCGTCTGCGACCGTGAAAAATATGAATTTGTAGCCGGATGACTTTGACGTTATTAGAGAAGATATGAATATGAAATTTGGAGAATATATAAATGAACATTCAATCTGTTTCACTGCGTGGGATTTTTTAAAAAAAAAAATAGATTTTTTCTACCATTTTCCAAATTTTCAAAATATGAAAATTGAAAAACTAAAAACACAGCGACATAGAATATAATTACTTGCACCTCTATAATTTTTTTTAAAATTATTTCAAGTTTAAATATTTTTAATTGCCTGGCTCTTTTTCCAATTTTGGTATAAAAGAAGCAGGCGCCCTCTACAGTATAGTATAGGTCAACTGTTTGCAATCAACATTTGGGCAGGCATTTTAGGTGACAGACCAATCGGATCATTTGTATTGTCGAATCGACTATATGGCCAGAATTATTGTTATAATTTTTTGGTCAACAATTTGCCGGAGCTTTTAGAATATGTACCCGAGAATCAACGCCGAAACATGTGGTTTATGCATTATGGGGCGCTACCGCACACCACATTACATACTTAATGCAAAGCAACATTTAGATGAAACGTATGGGGAAAATTGGATTGGGTGGTCCTCTTCCCTGGCCTCCACACCACGGGCCCCTAACCTTAACCCTCTGGATTATTTTTTGCAAGGTGAAAGTTTATGTAATTGCTAATGATACCATTGAAGAATTGCGCGAGGGTTGAACTCGCATGCATGGAAATAAGGCGGTTGCCGACATCAACTTAAACAAATAGGGCCTCATTTAAGTAAGAATGTTAAAAAATTCTAAATTAATGACAAAAATTGAAAAAGTTAAAAAAAATTCAAGTTGAAACACCCTTGTCCCTCCTAAAGGGGACGCTCATGATTTCAATAACCAAAAATGAACCAGCGCATTTTATTCAGCATAAAATTCTAACCCCCAGTATTGTCAACATTTTAAAGGAACCTTTAACATAAAAGGAGTTTTAGTGACCAGAAAACAAACAAAATACAAATATCAGACAGCATTCCTATAATTTAAATGAAGAATTAAATTTAATGGCATTCATACATTTCGATTTATATTTTGCTGGAATTGCTAATAATACATTTTCTTATCACAAAAACTCCCTTTAAGCTAAAGGTTCCTTTAAAATGTTGATATTACCGGGGGGTTAGTGAATGCCAATAATTTTGTTTGTTTATCTTTTACCATTCTTCAAATAATAGAAAAAAAATAAATTTCATCTGAAATAATAAACTTAAGGTACCAAGTGGGACCCTTGTGGCACTCCTGAGTTATTAATGTTCAGTGTTCATCCTAACGGTACCGTCGTTAGGATAAACACTGAAGAGGGAGAGAGTGGTAAAAATATTGACTCAAATGCGTACATTAGATTTATAAACCTTGAAGAGTTTGGAGAATTAAATGGGTCACACTTTATCATCTGTCATTTGGCCTCCTTTTACTTTATTTTAAATGTCTTTATATTGCAGGAATACGGAGATAGCGCCAGATGTTTTCAGCCATCATCTAGCAGTGATGCAAATGCGCAATGTGATGAAAAGTATATTTTGAACCCAGATAATGTACTGAGTATAATTCAAGCGTTGGCACTTAGCAAAGCAGAATCCCGAATTGGAAGCGGTGGTACCCTTGAACAAGGCTACGAAGGCAGCTATTATAATAATGAAAGTTGGTCAGCGAGTGGGTCCTTCTCGGGAGGCGCAGGAGGAAGCGCAGCAGGTGGTTATGGTGGTGGCAGGCACATCGTTCAAGTTTCACCACAAAGACTAAATTTAAAATTAAGGGCCAGTAAGTAAAATTTGTGTTTGGTTACTCTCTCTATCAATATCTTGTAGAAAAATCAATTTTATGATCGAACGGTAAGAACACTTCCCTCTCACTCCAATCCAGGAATCGATCCCCAGTCGAGGAGTTGGAATTTCTTCTAAATCAGAAATTGATACTAGCATACTCGGATGTTAGATGTGTCCATTGTGTCTAAATATGTAGCCCCCTCCCGCACAATGTACCTCCAGGTACCTTTAGGGATCAGGGATTTGTATTACTTCTGTTGTTTCTTAATAGATTTAATGAAATTTCAATAAGAACGGCGTACAATATTAATGGTTTATTTATTAGATTTAGTGTTATGACGTCATAATTTGTTCAGTGTTCTGGTATTGCTGAATTTTAATGAAAAAATAGTGTAAATAATGTACTTACCTTTAAAACGGTTGAAAATTAAAATAAATTTAATGGCATACAGGGTGTTCTAAATCATACATATTACATTTCAAAACTTAAAAATAGCTGCCTCACAGTTTATTGAATTATTGTTTTCTAACAGGGCAGTCCTACAGCATCTACATGAACTACACCCAAGCAGAAGATTACCCTGTTGATCTCTATTACCTTATGGACCTTAGTAAATCTATGTCTGACGACAAAGAGAAGTTATATATTCTTGGTGATAAATTAGCGAGTACAATGAGGAATCTCACTTCGAATTTCAGGCTTGGTTTTGGAAGTTTTGTCGATAAAGTAGTTATGCCATACGTCAGCACACTTCCAGAAAAGTAAGATACAAATATGTTTTATTTTTTATACATTTTTTCTGTGTTGCTTTGAATTTAATTTTGATATTTTTATTAAGTGATGAGAATAAGGCAATAGAATGAGGAAGAAGAAACATTAAATTCACATTGTCATATCTGTCATGTTTTTAATCTGAAAATTTTTTTGGGTAATTAAATACTTTAACTATAATTAATTACAGGCTATGGAAAAGAGTGGCTAATTTATAATCCTCAATTTACAGGGTATTTTGAGAGATATATTTAAAGAGATTGAAGAAGATACACGTAACATAGAGAGGGGAATTCTCATTTTATAAAAATTGTATATCGAGGATGCTACTTGTTAAAACAAGTCATGCATAAAGTTCATCGAATGCCAATAATGCATTCAAGTATAAAAAATAATTCTAGACGGGTGCTTAGGACTTAATAATGTAACAAGATAATCAAGAAAATTTACATTCATGAAACAGTCATTTTAGTCATTTAGAGTCAAAATAGTTTAGACATATACATTTAAGCCTGAAACCTCAGATTAATAAATACTATAAGATGAGTAACAAAACATAAAAAGTTGTCCGATTTATCTACATTCCACGCGAGATACGTAAATATTATCGTTGGTTTTATTCCTATTGGTCAGAATCAAGAACACAACACGAAGAAATCCGATCAATGCCCGATCTATCACCGTCTTGACTACAAACAGTGTTCTGTAAGACGACGTCTGTCATTTTAATCTATGTTTTTAAGTGATTTTAAAGTTATCTTATTTGGTACTGTGATTAGTAATCGATATTTAGTTATAAAAATTTATTTAGTGAATATTTATTGAGAAACAATGACCAATAAGTGTATAGTGTGCGGTCAAAGAGGAAAACCACGGGGTTGTTCATCTTTTCACAGGTAAGTAAACAAAACAAATCAGGGCCGGCATAATGCAAAAGTGTGAAAGCTCAAAAATAACTTAAATTAATGATAGCGTTACAAAAACAAAAACATTTGATTCCATTTGAACAGTATAAAATCCATTTTGTCAAAAAAGATACCGCTTAAGAGATTTGAGAAAAACTTTTTTTGTATTTGCTATTAATGCATCTACCTCTGGAAAACATTTTCGAATCGTTTCTGCCACAAGATGTAACGCATGCACTTTACACGTAACATATAAAAACCTACAATTGTCTCTTTGAAAAGAACGGCCTACCATGCGCATTGTCGCAGCACCATCAGTCACAAACATCAATACTTGACTTGTTGAAAGTTCAAATTTTTCGAATGTCTCCAACACCCCACGCGTAATTATTTCGCCAGTACACGCAGTTAGTCTTTTACTAGCTAGTAAAAGTGGAAATGTTAGTTTAAGAGGGCCCAGTACACGTACTATAATATTTAAAATAGAATTTTTTTACAATCTGTCGTCTCGTCAATACATAACCAGAGCCGTGTATTTTTTAATCCACATTTAATCCTATTTACAATGTCTTCACGAACAGCTGGAATATATCTACGTAACGATGTACGACTTGGTAAGTTCACCTGGGGATTGTATTTATTCCAAAACTTCCGAAATGGTTGTTTATCCAGTATGTGTAGCGGAATATTACAGGCTATTAACATTAACAATAAATCAAACATAAACTGAGTTGTCAAAGGCATGCCATTTTTTTTATTTTGATGTTGCACGGTGTTGATATGACGACGACAATCTGTTTTGTGCTAGCACATTAAGTCTTGATTACAAACTTTACAAATTATTTTGCATCCGTCATAGAATACATCCGGAAATTCACCGATAAATTTATTCACTGTGTCCGCGTACGGTCGTTTTTACCCTTTGGCGCGTTTGACATTATGTATAATTTATAGGTACAACCTCACGCATTAACCTTTCAAATAAGACTGCAGCGTAAATCACTTCTAAATCGGCACGTGTGACGCCATCGCAAGACCGTGGCTGTACTCCAGCCAACTCGGACAGCTTTATTGATATGTAAACATGCAAATTGTTGTTTATGTATCGGTCATAATAATCAACGTATCTCTTATGGGTGTTACTTGTCTTTATTAATCTAAGGTCCAAACCAATTTTTAATGCAATTCCAGTGTACCGCATTGTAGTACAAGAATTGTCTTGGGGCTACTGGTAACTTTAGACAGGGAATGAAGTCAGTATTCTGCAGGATGCTGTCATTGACGAAAATTAGTTTTTCATTTTGTAATTTACTTGTTAATAAACGTTTGTTTATTGTGTTGTATGTAAAGTTTCACTGGCCATATGAAATACTTACCTACTTTAGGTCAAAGAATATATAATTTAAATCATGATATCATGTAAAAATGAAACAGTAACTCACAAACTGCGCAGACCAATTTTTATGAATAGCAAATACAAACAGTTTCAGGAGTTTCTAAAAAACGCGCCCACACGAAAATGAATTCTCGAGACCTGCAATACGCATGAAGTATTATGAAATGGTTATTGACAGGCCATCTAGAGAAATTATTTCATGAATCAAGCATTTCCTGAAAGACCAAAGATCCCTTCCTATGGCAACCTAGACATTCTAGCATGTTAATGGTACTAATAATAATAAATGCCTTCGCAATATTGTCTGCAGATCTTAGAATTAATGACAGATGAATTTCGTAATTAACGGCAAGTGGTAATCGTGTAACATATGAATATAGCTGTTGGTATTTAGGCCACGTCAGCAGTTTTACAAACATTCTCAAGTTCGTTGCCTTATTTTTATTACATTTTTTATTTAGGCCTAATTTATGTTGTTTTTTTCGGAGAGAACGATGGGAATGATGTGTTTTTTTAAAGTGTTCTGTTGGCTACTCTAGGTTGCGCCGCCCCTGTGATAATTGTGTAGCTCCATACGGATTTCGCCACCATATGACCCTTAGCAATAATACGCACATATTTTCAGTAAGTTCCCCATGGCCATACAGCATTCAAATTAACACAACCCTCTCCTATCCTTTTTAGCCTCTTTTCTTTTCTCATTCTTTTTACGTGGCGCTTTTTTGAACAACTACGTCATTTTGAAATTTCTCTTATAACAGTAATAGGCCATAGATAAAATATAAAAATATTATAGTTAGCAAGCATCTCATTGAATTAAAATTTTTCATAGTTTTGGAAGTTAGTTTCACTATTTTATTATTATGTAGAATCCTGAAAAATCTAATTACACAGTACGAATAATAATATTTTAGAAAATGAATTTATAGTTCACCGCCTACTGCTGTTGTCATCAAATCAAAAGATTGCTAAATTACACCAATAACAATTTGATTTAAAAAATTATGAACACTTTTAATACTTGTCTAATTTTCACTTTATTTGTTATTTTACAACTAGTTTCATCCTACTCGGACATTTTCAAGTAAACTAACTTTTTCTTTTTTACACTAATAACAGTTCGTCCGAGTTCGTTCCTGACTAAAAATATAATGTCTTACAAAATAGTCCACGTGGACACTTATTATAAATCCGTAAACTACGCAAAATGTTTGAAATATCCACATATGTTACCGTGTGCTATTGTCACAAATAAAATTATCTTCTGAATTTCGACCTTTATATTTTGGTACATGCATTTAATAGTGACAACACTAATTTATTTGTACTCTAAACTATACAAAAGGTTCTTCTAAACACTGCTATCTCAAAGAATATCACCTGCTTTTCTGGTTATGTCGAGTAAAATGATACATGTTTAGAGATACCATACAGTTATCATCAACAAACTGTTTTAGCCATACATTTTTGAAAAAATAAATGATCGAGGTCAGTATATAAATGACGTAGTTGTTTTTTATCAGCTGTCTAGAAACCTGCTTTAGAAGCCAGAACATTTCATATATTTAATAGGAAAAATATTTCTTTGTACAATTATATTTGTTTATGTGTTACAGAAACTTATGTCTTCTATGTATGTCTTGTTTGCATTTTTAGGTATTTATAGAGGCATGTATTTATTTTATGTTTTGGGTAACGAAACGGGCGTGATTATTTTGTGAATAACTTTTACAGGTTTTAGGTGCAACCCCAGTAGCATGAAGGCATGAAAATGAAATATTTATTTAGTAGAGAATAAGTTCCTGTTTGGTAAATAAAAAAATTTCAAACAACTCACACTGATGGGAAAAATATATAGAATTAAATATTTTTGCTATTAAAATTAATTTTTCAGCAGAAGTGTTAGTTGCCTTGAATTTGAATTTTCCTCAGCGCAAGATGGTTATAAAACCCTTCCTTACAACATATATCTAATAAACAATGAAATGAAAACTCAATTTTCTAAAATTTTTATATTTGCGGAGTTCTCTTGAGTTTTCAGGACTTTGTTTGTTTCACTGTATGTCTCTTGTAGCCATCTTGTTCCGAATATGATAATGGTAGATATTATATACATTTTTTTTTTTTATATATTTTAGTTACACATTTCACTACCTCTTGAAATATTGTGAAAATAATATTCTACTAACTGCAAAATTCTTGATATCTAATATAAATAAACTATTATGGAGATAGCTGTAGAATCACGGCAATTGGATATGTAAAAAAAGGTTTTTTTAATATTTATCAAATATATTTAATATACGCGGTATCTAACACATATTCTAGGAATTCTCGGATAATGAATATAATCATTAAAAATAATGCGGGATACCTTAACCAACTTGAGATTGAAAAATGCATAACATAACAAGCTGCAAGGTATTTGAGATGAGTTGTAACTAGGGAATTCATTTAATAATTTTAAAAGCAAGCTTTTTTTCGTCCTCAAATTTCTTGTGTAATTATAACGTATGGTGTTTTATACAGACCAGTAATAAAATTATATCCAGCAGCGTAGATACTGAGGGTTAGTGAATTTGAATTGCATCTCGAATAATTGACAGGAAAAAGCCGTCCCTGGAATGAATACCTGAAATCCGTTGTCTAGTTACAACACTTCAGAGGATTAAAAACTTTGTTACATTTTAGTGTATTCATAGATATAGTAAAGAGGATTGTTGTTTCCAATAAACAGCTGCAATAAAATTCAGTCTTTAAGGGATTATCGAGCAAATTATGTGATTTTAAGGCTATGGGAAAATAATTTAGAAGAAATAACCATGGTATCCGTAAAAAACATTAGTCATTTTGAATTCGTTTGCGAAGATAGAAAATCTATTAGTTATTGAAAAAATGTGACGTCCGCGGAGTGAATCAAGTGTATTGCCCGAGTACAGAATTCAAAACAATCATAGGGAACATTTATCTACAGATGCCAAAGAATTTATAAACAATGTTTATTCAGTCCTTAACAAGGGTTAAAATAATGACAAACAAAGAGCGGTAAAAGAGAGGGCATTTTAATAAAAATTCCCTTATTCACTATATGGAAAATTGTGAATAACCCAATTTAAAAAAAAAAAGAAGTAATGTCGGTACGTTAGCAAAAAAATTCCTTGCTCAAATGATACAAAAGCGATATAGCTTAGGATTGACGTAAAGAAAAAAAATAGTGCAATTTTCAGAGACGAAAACTGTTGAAAAACATGTATTTGTGACTTTTTGCAATTCTAGACAGTAATGCTCCCACCGGATTCAAATTTGCAAGATCATTAAATAAAGTAATGTGAATTTATTGGTGCCATTACCAGTAGTTTACACAAATCAAATAGTAGTTACTCTGAAATAAAATTTTCACACATTAAAATAAAATATATATACAATACCCCAATATACACCCCGAGCTGCAACCCGGCCACGTCAGCGCCCTGATCGCTGTCACAACACTGGCGCGACCAAACCACAACTCGAAAGCTTATTGGGATTACATATGCTAAAATGAAATAAAAGGTCAAACATAAATAAATTAAACTTACTAAAAACATTAGTTTAAAGTTTTATATCATTAAAATTCAATTAAAATAATGATCAATAGAATAACAACACATTCATTAAAAATTTTTTTATATCAGTGGTAAATTTAGTCAGTGGCAATGTCTTCATGGTACGAGGGAAAAAATTAAACAATTTTGGGCCATAAAACTTTATTGCTGATTTTGATTTAGTCTATAATAATCGGCATACCTATATATTACGTATATCATAATTATGTATTTCTGTAAGTTCTGTTTTACATCTATAAGACAATGCTAAATGTGAGTAGAAGGGACTGTGAAAATTCGCATCTGGCTATAACTGTCCCTACAAGAATCTCTATAGTTTAAGCCACATGATACTCTAACAGCTTTTCATTGTAAAGCAAAAACTAGGCTGAGGATGCCCCCATGCTAAAATTGCATATGATATTTTTGGTTGTATCAGGGCATGAAATGCAGTGGCTAGAACAGGCCTAAAAACTTATTTTGATAGATTACGAAGAACATATATTGATGATGATATTTTATTACAAACTTTACCTATGATTATACTAATTTAACTTTGGTTCTAAGTAAATTACAAGAAATTTCACATATTCAGGATTATTCATCGATGATGTATCACGTAAGGAGAAATACATTATTTCCGTTTTAGAATTGTTAAGACTAAGTTGATTAGCAGGAAATAATCTTCGATTGTGCATCGACTAGTGCTGTTTTTAAGGCATCTAAATTTTTACTTTTTTCAGGGCAGTAGTAGCATCGGCAAACATAATGAAGTCAGTACTAGGATCACTAGTTGATATATCGTTAATATATATTAAAAATAGTGGTGGACCCAGCACTGATTTTTGAGGTATTGCATTCCGGGTAATACACGTATTTTTTAAAAACCTTATTTTATATTAACATTTTAAAACTCCAGCTTTTTCTATTAGACTAGTGCCGGATTTCATTACTTCGCGCTTAAAACGAATACGCTATTAGTTTATTTATTATCACTACAGCAAATCTTCAAAATATGTTCGGTATGTAAATAGAAAATAAGGATGAGGTAGTGCAATGTGTATAATAAGGTGTACAGGTAAAAATGCATGTAGATGTTAGAATTTGTTATATGGTTATAGTTTAATACATCCGTGCGAAGGTTGTGCAGCGCCTTATGGCTACAAACACGCAATGAGATTATCGACTAATACGACTCAGTTTTCAGTAAGTCAACGGGAGAAACGCAAAAGTTAACAAAGCTTGTTAATACAAATAGTTATAGAAATTAACTTTTTTTACCTTTTACAGTTACTTAATAAATGTTAATTCTTTAATTCAATAATTTATGTCACAATTTAAGCGTTTTGGGTTCTGGTTACTGCACATATTTGCTTTTAATAATACCTGCTTAATATTTTATAACTTAAGAATCAAAATTGTATAGCACAGTTCCTATATTTCTGATAGAGATTATTGAGGTTCTACATAATTCCATGAGAAAACTAAAAGAAAAGACCAAACAAAGTTCGCCTTTTTTCACCCAAAGGTGCTTCCCTGCCAAGCGCGCTGCACCACATCGGCCACGCATTCGCAGACGTTGCAGCAACATGCAGTTTTGCACGTTGCTACAATGTTTACGAATGTGTGACGCGCGCTTGATCTGGAAGCGCCTTAAGAATTAGCATTCTGTTATGGCGCTTCCAAATAATGCGCGCCGTGCCACGCATTCGCAAACATTGCTGCAATATGTAATGTGGACGGAGAGCTGCGCAGCTGTCCGTTCAAGCTGCATGTTGCTGCAACATTTGCGAATGCGCGGTGCGCTTGATCTGGAAGCGTCTTTACACAGAGCGACAACGTTGTATTGCTTGCTCTCTCTGTGTTTTAACTTGTTGGCCAATGATATGAATCTCACACAGTCATTATAATAGGTTATCCCTAGTTTGTCACCCCTTCTATACATTTCTTATTGTTACTAGAATTATTCCTTTGGAATTAAGTAGAACTATAAAACTCTTTTAAAATAATTCGTTAACATAGTTTAATTCGTCGATTTTCCCCTTCTTGAACGTTTTTTTCCCAATCTGCCTGGAGAGAATTTTGCTATTATTTTATTATTTCAGAGAAATAGAAATAAAAAAAATACTGATAACCTTCAGTTTAATCAATAAAATAGTTCCAACATTTTCTTCAGAATTTAGGAAAACATATTCAAGAAACTTTCAGGCATATTTAAAACCTCTGTTTAACTATTTTCTAAAGATTTTGATATTATCTCTATCTGCTTAAGACACTTACTAACAAAAAATAGTTAATGTGTTATAATTTGTATTTGTAGCCCTTCTTGTATGTAGAATATAGTTACTGATGGGTAGTATGGGCAATTATAATTCGTAGAAAAAACTTATTAATGGTGATATTAATACTTGTATATAATACATTAAGTTTGCTAGATTAATTTTTTTGCAGCATTTTGTTTGTATTTGATGTATCTCACAAGAAACCTTCCACTAATTTTATCGCCTTTCAGTATTTATTAATTCTAACAGTATTCATATAAAACTCATTACGCTGGTTATTCTCTCCTATTTTCTACTAACATATGTTAATTTGGGACTGAAAATTTTATACAATTTATAAAAAATGTCTTATTTGTATATTTCGATGATTTTGTTTAAAATTCTATTTTATAAAATTACAGCCTAGCCTCTAACTTCATCTAATTCTACACAATAATGTTCAAGTTAATTTTTATTGATACTTAATTTTACATTTTACATAAATTTATCTTATTTGGATTATAGCATGGTCTAAGACTTATCAGTGTTATCAGTATCACAACTCTGGGTCAAAAAGAAATTCGAAAGATGTTAAAACATTGCACTTCTGGTAATCTCGGTGCAGATTTCTCGCAAAACACCGGAGACATATTAAACCTTTAAAGCTTCTAATTTTCTTAATTTAATGAGCCTCAAAAAAGCATTAGTCATTTCCAACTTATAATAAAAATGTATTTGTTTAAATTACCTACACACAAAGTATTTCAAATAGGATCTTTACTTATGAAACATAGTGTTAGATGACTTCTCTCGTGCCGAATGCACCCTAAACCGCGCGCCGACGAAATCCCTCATCACAGGTTGTAGTATATCCTGCGGCATAGCTCAATTTGTTCTCAAATAAATCTTTTGAGCACTCCAGATTTCTACTCTTCAAGTAGTAGCCCCAAAGAAAAAAGTCAGGAAGGGTGATGTCCGGAGATTTCGAGCGTATGTGAAGGTTGCCATAACGAGAAATCAGTTTATTTGGGGACGATTGTCTAAGACATGAAACCAATAGTTATTTACCTCCTCTTCTATTTGTGCTAAGAAAAACCTTTGAAGCATATCTGTCTATTTGTGAGATAGAGATATACTATCACTGTTTTCCTCGAAAAAATAAAGACAGAGGGTTTTTGACGATGAAACAGCACACCAAATTATCATTTTTGGGGAATGTAAAGGCGTTTCATGGATTCCACTTGAATTATTTTGTACTCTAGTAACGACAGTGTTGTCTATTAACAGTCCCATTAAAGTGTGCTTCGTCTCATGAATAATTTTTGTTCAATATTATGGTATCAGGGGTATCTTATTTTTTAATTCTAAAAATGTTTTGACTAAATTCAGTACAATCTGTTAATGGTATTTAGAAATTCAAAAATCAGTATCTTTTGTATCTGCTGAAATCATATTATCGACCGTCTTCTTCATTCATCTCCTAGTGCGCGTTTCGTAAATATAGGTGATACATGAAAAGAAAAATCTAGCTTTTTTTGAGGAATTTAATTTTCTGTTAAATTATTTATGTGCGATTTTAAAGTAATTCGCGTCTTTTATAAGAAATCTGTACCGAAAACACCAACCGATCGTGAACATTTTCTAAAAATTTACAAATAACCATTTTTTGCCTTTTTTTCACAAATAAAACGAACTTTTAAATGAATTGGCTGACCGACTTATTATACATATTTCCATATGATGCAAGTTTTGATAAAAGATATGAATAAATAAATTCCACTTTTTTTAATCCATAAAAAGAAATAATTTGTAAAATAGTTTGATATTAAAAAAAAAAACCAATAAAAAACTTTAATAATAATTACAACGTGGTGGCTATTAAAATAATACTATAAGACATTTTTAAAATTGTATTCAGAAACATGTATTATTTGTTATAATTTTTTCTCTATAGCACATGGTGAAGCAAGCTAGTGTTTCTGGAAATTTAGACGCTCCTGAGGGAGGATTTGATGCTATAATGCAGTCAGTGGTATGTCGAAATCAAATTGGCTGGCGTGAACAAGCTAGAAGATTGCTTGTCTTCTCTACTGACGCCAGTTTTCACTATGCTGGTGATGGAAAGGTAAAACATAAAAATCACTATTAAACACTTGACTACCTCTCTCAATAACAACGACTAGAGTAAGTTTCCTAGAAAGAATTTAATCCTTGGACGTTTAACTTTAATCTCGCAATCCTTATCAAAGTAGTGTCGTTGAGTGAAGGAATTAACAAGAGGTGTTACCTATCGTGGGTTGATATTTTAGTCAGTACTGTGTTTCTTTGCTAACAGCATGAGGATTGTGATCAAGGTTTAGTGCTACGCAGTCAACTTGCACATATCTTCCCATTACACTAACAGCGCCTTCAACCTATTGGCAACGAAATATAGTCCCTACTAAAATCTCGATCCGTGATAAATTGCTTCTTGTCTTGTTAATTCCTTCACTCAACAGTAGTATATTTATTTCTTAAACACCCTATGTCAATATTAGGTCAAAATGAGTTAAACACAGGAAATAGTTTTCCAAAAAAGTGCCCAAACGGACTTAGGGTGTTTAAGAAATAACCTCTGTATTTATATTTTGCCTTATATAACGTGGCTTTTTCTGTCCTATTTAACTTAATCAGTCAAAATTATTTAATGGAATAAAACAAAAATCTCTAAACAAATATATATATTAAATCAATACAATTTCAGACTCTTTATCTCCGGGCGGGGAAGTGAGTGATTAACTAGAACAAAGTAAAAATAATCCTTAAAACTAAACAAGTTTATGAACAGTTGGCCCTCGCAAATTCAACTATTAAGTATCGTCCAATGTACCTAAGGAATTTTGTTAGGCGCCACTTTTTTATGAGATATTATTTACCAAAGTTCAAAGATCAAAAAATCAATGTTACCGTTAAAAAAAGGAAAAACGGGTAACGGCTTCAAACAGTCTCTCAATATATTCATTATTAATGTCCACGGAAAAAAGTCAAATTAACTTTATTCATAAGGTTCATGAACACAGGCAGATTTACAAATCATTAACATTACGCCATTTGTTGCACCTTAGAGGCACCTCCAGCCGACACCGGTTTATGGTTCCGTTGCTAGGTACCTAGTTACTTTATTAGTTAATGAAGACGACCTTACCAGCGGGTGGAGCACATTTAGCACATCTTTTAATTGCTTACTCTCAAGAGTTCAGAAAACTTCAAGGCAACAGGTCATCTCAACTACAGAAAGTGCACTACATCTTATCCCCAATAGGCCACGGCAACATATTCAAAACTCACACCCTCTCTTGATCGAGGCTCAGCATTGTCTGTCTTTCGCGCTCAAAACACTGCCCGAAATCATTGTCTCAGTAACCCGCGCACTAGTCACAAAAACGTCAGGCACAATACAATGAATGGTCCAGTAGCGCCACGCTACAGGGGTAATACGACAATGTTTAACGAAAATGTTTTAATAGAGTCTAGAATTTAAGGTATACTCGAGCCATTTTATTTAATTTACAACGAATGAGATCCAAATTAATTATTTCCTAAAACGAACCGTTACAATTAGTAAGAAAATTCCAAACCTCGGTGTTCCATAGTTGTCCGAATTTTGTCAGAATACTTTCTGGCCACCCTGTATGACTAATTTTCATACCATATCTGATGGTTACAAATTATATAACTACAAGTTCAGTTCTAGTTGTAAAATCCCTTTAATACAAACATTTCATATTTTTTAGTTGGGTGGTATAGTGAAGCCGAACGATGGCTATTGCCATCTATCTACGGATGGTTTGTACAGTCAATCTTCCTTTCAAGACTATCCCTCAATAGAGCAAATTAATCTCAGCGTGAAGAAAAACTCAATTAACGTAATTTTTGCCGTTACTAGAGGTACCATCGACATTTACGAACAACTTGCTAAAAATATTGAAGGCGCCTCCGTTGCCAAACTAGAAGGTGACAGTTCCAACATCGTTGATCTTGTCAAAGAACAGTACGAACAGATTTCCTCTACGGTCGAACTGAAACACAATGCTTCTAGTGCAGTCAGTATTAAATTCTTCACAAGATGCCTTAATACTAGTGGAGCATTAGTTAATACTAATAAATGTGGTGATATCAGGGTAAGTCTTAACTTGTCTTCTACGATCACGATACCAATTTATTCTTGCATGTTGCAGGTCGGTGACATCATCAACTTTAAAATTGATCTGGAAGTTATCAAATGTCCAGAAAAGCGTGCTGATCATTTCCAAACTATTCAAATCTACCCGGTTGGTATTAATGAAAGTTTGATCATCGACTTGGAAATGCTTTGCGAGTGTAATTGTGAAAAACCAGGGGATAAGGTAACTAGATTAAAATATTCAGATAAAACCATCAAGGGGCGAACACAGTCTTTAGTATGCGCAATTTAGGTTTGGTCATTAGCAGCGGAGGACGATTCACAGTCGCGAATCGGTGTGCACTGTTTAGCACAGCTGATGCGATACTGCAGTCTAGGTGGCTTTGCACGTTATTGTAGTCAAGTGGTTCGGTAATTCTCGGGTGTACGATATACTGTCGGTCAATATTCAACGGATAAAAGTAAATTGCGCATACTAATGATCGTGTTCGCACCCTTGTGGTTTTATCTGTATGTTGTATTCAACAGTGTTACTCATTAATTTGTTTTTTGTCGATTTTTAGTTTTATATGGAAAATTCCCCATATTGCTCCAACCAAGGTACCTATAAGTGTGGTATCTGTGAATGTAATCCTGGGGCGTTCGGTCGCATATGTCAGTGCACTTCAGAACAGTCGGCTGAAAATACCACTCTCTTGGACTGCGTTCATCCCAGTAGCCCTCCAGGATTAGAATGTTCTGGGAAAGGCCAATGTGTTTGTGGCCGCTGTTCTTGCGAAGCAAGGGCTAATGATAATGAGGTGATTTATTTAGGAGAGAAGAGTGATTTATGTGGTAAATGTTCAATTTTTTAGAGAATTTACGGAAAGTATTGCGAGTGCGACAATTTTTCCTGCGAACGGCATAATGGAAAACTGTGCAGCGGTCCCGATCATGGCATTTGCGATTGCGGGGAGTGTCACTGCAAGGAAGAATGGACTGGCTCAAACTGTGCTTGTAAAAAATCAAATGCCACCTGTTTCACCCCTGGAGTAGTGGATGGCAAAATATGTTCCGGCCACGGAGAATGCGAATGCGGAGTATGCGTATGTGAAAATACTTCGGAGGGACGGTTTTCTGGAAAATTCTGCGAAAAGTGCCCGGTAAGTTTGATATCAAATAACTGTACTTTAGGCCAGAAGTAGAGGTGATTAACTCGGAGGAAATTCGTAAAAATAAAACCAGAAATTTATGCATTATAAAATGAATTTTATTTTAAAATGATAATACGTAAACTAGTTTTATCGGCAAACGTATGGCAAAAACAAAAAAGTTATATTTTTACACTAGCCAATTTGGGGGTGACCTCACACTATATTTTTCCTTATAACTCGTACGAATGACTGGAGATATCTAAATTCTGTAAAAACATATAATTGGTTCTTTGTTAGGGGCTACTCAGCGGTAGGAGTGTCAACCCCGTACCTAATGCCCTTCTAGTTCTTAAATTATTGTTTATAGATAGAATTAGAACCCCCCAATCTATAAGATTAAATATTTTTTTATATATAAAAAATTACCTTTGTTAGATAGGATGTTTAAGAATTTTGTAAGTCCATGCTTTTAGAAAAATTATTTTTTGACGTCCCTTTTAAGTAAAAACTGTTTGAAATTGCGTTTGAAATCTATTTAAATAATAACAATAACATTTGCTAAAAATGAGCCTCACACAAGAGGGATAGCTGATAACTTTGTGTCTGATGATTATTAGTAGCACCTAGTAGGCTCACACAAAATTCCACAAGGAAATATATATTCTTTAGTTCCACTAAATAACATAAAAAACCAGAAAAATTATTCGACACTCAGATCCCTCTTGTTACCGTGCCATATACTTCACACATTATTTTCTATTGCCTCTGCATATTTATTTTTAATGTTACCTATTCTTTTTTTATTACTCAAATCAAAATGGTCCTCGCATGCAAAAACTCAACTTGTTTTCGTAAACTCCTTTGGATCTCGTTTAACCATATTTAACTATACTTTTCTAAGTTTTCTGTTTCTTGGAACCTGGACACGTTTTCCTGGCTTTTTTATATGATGAGAATATGATGATAATTTAAAAGAATTTACTAAAATTACATCACTTAAAATTTCACGACACAAATAATAAGTAACACCATCCGTTCATTGCCTGCTTTGTGTTCATCTGATGAAGTCATCGTAACGATCACACTGACAGTGTAGTCAGTTCCTACCTTTGTAGAGCGCACCAATATGCTGGCTCGTGGTATAAATTGACAATAAAGAAACGGACAAATCATACCAGGGTCCGAAGTTTCTCGTTGTATCGTGGTAGATTTAGAAAAATTCACGAATCAACGCACAAAATCAAGAGTGGACGTTGAAATTTGTAATCGCTTCTGCGTACCAGTTTATACTAGCGTCTACGAGATGACCCTTCTACATTCAATCTTGCGTCACAATTCATACACGCGAATGCAATATTGTACCTACTATTTTGCCCTACAGTAAGTAACCATTCAAATTTATGTCTTTCCTCTTAATTTTCCTTGCCCTAAAATGACCTTTAAAATGTCATTATTCCGTTCCATTTTCCTTGCCTATCATTTCATTTTCTATCACTGCCCTTGAACTGACCTTCATAACATTCAAAATTACAAAAAAGGGTATTTTTATAGGACAAGGAAAAATACTTACATCACAAAATATGTATCATTTAATTGAATTATGACGCAGGATATATGTGAAATATTTCTGTTACAATATCAACGCGTGAACATCAATATAGCTTGCTCAGAATCTTAAATGGTATTATTTGTTTTCTGATATCAACTACGTTTAGCTATCAATTCATACCACAATACAGCGTGTTGGTTTGTTCTTCCATCTACCTACCTGTTCGCTGGAACATCAAGTCGGCGGGACCGGTATTACAGTCCTGGTTGGTGGAACCGATCCCCTAAAAAGTAGCTCCGTCTGTGACCAGCTATCACGATACAACGCGATATTTTAACACTATGTGTTGTACAACGGTAGGAACTGGTTATACGCTGCCCGGTAAGCGGAGTTTGCGCGCGTAATAGACTGACTGAAACTTTGTTGAATAACTTTTATTAAAGAAAAAATATAAAAATCTTTAGACACTTTTTTGTATTAAGTAAAAATTTCAAAAATGCCAAAATTAAATTTTGTGCATGCGAGTGGTGTAGGCGCATTCATTAATCATTAGAGCTGGCAGAAATGTACGTAATAAAAGAGGATAACTAATAATAAAAGCAATAAACTATTACAATTTACAACAATGTATGCACAACTTACACTCTTAACTAGCTTAATAAAGCAGCGTGGTTCTTACAAACTGGGGAAGATCTGTAAAAACTTTGCAGCATCAGGTACATACATATGTTTCTATGGTTGTCCGTGAGAGATGTTCACTGTGGTGAAAAAATATGTTTATATTTTGAGAACGACCGTTCGACATTTATTGATGTAATACAGGCGTACTTAAAATAATTTTTAAACGCACTTAACGGATCTGGAGATGTACCATCAGTACCATCAGAAATTTGTCTTAATCTAGTAAAATCGGTGTTTTGCTTTAATACACATGCAAACTTTTCTCTAACACGATCATTGTTTTGCGTCACCTATAGCGTGTAGCAGTCGATTTACTTCGTGCACAATTTGCAGTGACCTCGCTAACGACAACACACTGTTTTGTAAGTTTTTTATGGCGTCATGTAATCTTGTAAATAGTTTTTAAAGCTGTTTCAACGGAAATATCTTCGAATGTTGTCTGGCTTTCCTTAACAGCTGCAGCTCGTCAGGATTGAATTGTAGTATCACAGCTTTTATTTGTTGTAAATACTCAGCATAATGAACAGCTGCCTTCAACCATATTCCCCAACTTGTAAGAATCGGCTGTGGTGGTTCGGGAATACCGGGACACTTGCTGTGAAATTCGCGAAGACGTTTAGTAGGTTTAAAAAACACTTTTTTTGTACTTGCTATTAATGCATGTACCTCTGGAAAACCTTTTCGAATAGTTTTTGCCACAAGATGTAAAGCATGCACTTTATACGTAACATGTACCAACCTACAACCATGGTTCTTGAAGAAAACGGCCTACTAAACGCATTGTCGCGGCACTATCGGTCACAAAAATCAACGCTTGACTTGTTGACAGGTCAAATTTTTTTAACGTCTCCAGCACCACCCGCGTAATTGTTTTGCCAGTACACTCAGTCTCCTGCTACTTAGGAACAGTAGAAATGCCGGTTTAAGAGGGTTTAGTACACGCATTATAACATTTACAATAGAATTTTTTTACAATCTGCCGTTACGTCAATATATAACCACAGCCGATTCTTTGGAGAACATGGTTTTAGGCAGCTTTATATTATGTTTACAACAAATAAAAGCTGTGATACTATAATTATTCAATCCTGACGAGGCTGCAGCTATTAAGGAAAGCCAGACACAATTCGAAGATATTTCCGTTGAAACAGCTTTAAAAACTATTTACAAGATTACATGACGCCATAAAAAACTTACAAAACAGTGCATTGTCGTTAGCGTCACTGCAAATAGTGGACGAAGTAAATCGACTGCTACACGATATAGGTAACGCAAACAAATGAGCGTGTTAGAGAAAAGTTTGCACGTCTGTTAAAGAAAAACATCGGTTTTACCTGATTAAGAACAAATTTCTGATGGTGCATCTCCAGATCCGTTAAGTGCGTTCAAAGACTATATCAAGTATACCTTACATTAATAGATGTCGAACGGTCGTTCTCAAAATATATGCATATTTTTTCACCACATGGAACATTACTCTCGGAGACAACCATAGAAACATACTTGATGCTGCAAAGTTTTTACAGATCTCCATTTTGTGACAACCAAGCTAGTTCATCAAGCTAATTAAGAGTTGTGCAGACGTTGTTATAAATTGTAATAGTTTATTGCTACTGTTACTAGCTTTTATTACGCTTATTATGATGCGTGCACCTATGTCCCGCCACACGACTTGTCAGTTATATTAATCATTTATCCGACGGCCCACGGTGATTCAAAGACGGTTAATTTTGGCCAAAAATACAAAACGTTAAAGTTCTACTATTTTGACTGAAGAAAAACATAATTTTGGATGAAAATAAGATATTCTATAAATATGTCGAATATTGATGAAACTATTAACCCTTGTAGGTATACGAAAATACACATTATTTAAATTATTTAATTTTTTTTCCAAGTTTTAATAAATGTGAAATACCAAAATGATTTTTAAAGTGTCGTTTAATAATATACACTGTATAATAGTTATTTACATAACAATACCGGAAAGTGATTCTTTATTGGGCGAGAGCCAGCGAGTCCTGGAAGCCGGCGAGCCCAGTAGAAACTTTTCGGGTGAGTTGCGTAACTTGTTTACAATATTTTTTTCTGTAACGATTTTAGCCACTCTCAAAACACTTTTTAACCTGAAATCTTTTGTAAACAAAATTTATAAAATTTCAACTAACAGATTTCAAACGCTGTTGTCTACAGTGGTTAATTAGGTACCTATCATATTTTTGTCAACGAAAAGTGATATAAGGGTAAAACTTTACCAATCCCTTATGTTACGGGCTAGACTAGTAAAGATATATTTTCTACTAAAAATATTTACTGAAAAACAATTAACTTTGTAGACGGTTGCAGAAAGCATATAAAAATATATAAATACACAGATAAATATATAAATACACAGATAAATATATTTATTAATTTTTATATAATACACAAAATTAATTTCATGTCAAATTTAGTAAAACATAAACACAATAATAAGATTAGTAAAAATATAAGGTTAAAGTTCATCTTCTGATGCATTATCTTAATATACTTGTATTGTACGGATCAGAACTTACTGAAAGTCTAGATTCGTTTTAATTCTCGAAAATTTTCTGATAGAAAATTTGAGATCCTGGTCGACCTCGAGCTTGATATTTTCAAATAATTCTTAGTGTTTTCTTAAAATACACTACTCAACAATGTTTTATTTCATGCAAGAAATCTCAAATTTTGCCGCCCAGATTGTCCCCATTTTGTTACGAATTTAAAGCAAATATTACGAATTTTATCGAGAAGTGCTCTCCGTTCTGTATTATTGACTTCTTCCGGAACACCCATAATTTTACAGAAATTTTTTGTCGAACAGTATGCGTTTTGCATTATAAATCTTTTTTTTAATTTCAGAAAATACATTATAATATTTTGTAAAATCAGCCCCATGTATCTGCTTTCTTTAGATATGTTTTTCTAACGAAAAAGCGGCTAAAAGCAAAATGTGACAGTATGCCCTTAAACAACATACTTGAGGCTTTAAAATGAGTACTCAAAAATTGCGAACAAATGTGGAGATTTTTTCTCAAATAAAAAAACAATGTATTCCTGCAAGCAGTTAATTAAAATTTTAACACAGGAAAACGGATTAACGTATTTACAAAATATCATTACACATTAAAATACATAACTTCAGCTTTCTTTTGAATTGTTACTCAAGTACTTGTACGTCCCCAATTCCGAGAAATGCAACAAAATAGAAATAGATTATTTTATTATTAATTGCACAACAGAAAACTTCGCTGTTTAAAGGCTTATATAAAATACATGATTGAATAAATTTTTATAGTGGCAAATATTTACATATCTGAGTACTGTAATAATTGTCCTACTAGCATTTCCATATAATTTGGTTTGATTCCACGAAAGTTGCTTTTTTTATTTTTGGCCAAAATTAATCGTTTTTGAAACATTGTGCGGGCGTTTGAAAAACTGTGAAATTACTGACGCTAGTGATTAATTTTGTAATATAGTTCTCTTCATATAGAAATAAAATCCGCAACTGGATAATAATTACTAATTGTTTTGCTACAGACGTGTTCCGACAGATGCTCAGAATTTAAAGACTGTGTTCAGTGTCAACAATATAAGACTGGTCCATTAAAAAATCCTGACGAATGTGCCTCAAAATGTACAAAATTTGTGCCAATTCCTGTAAAAGAAGCTATAGGTAAATATAAGTGTATTAAAACAATAATTATAAATTATTTATAAGGAATTTCAATCTTTCAGCTGATGAAGAAAGTGGTGAAGTGAGGTGCTACTACGATGAAGATGAATGTAGATTCGCATATGTATACTACTACGATGAAAAAAACAAGTTTCAGATTAGAGCTCAGGAAGAACTAGCGTGTAGACATCCGGTAACAGAGTTTTTCGTAGCATTCATTTATTTTGTTACGTTGGAATGTTTTGTTCTAGGTTCATTTACCGGCAATTGTTGTGGGTCTGATAGCTGCGATTATTCTCATTGGTATGGCTGTTTTATTGCTTTGGAAATTGCTCACCACTATTCATGATAGAAGGGAGTTTGCCAGGTTCGAGAAAGAAAAGATGATGGCCAAATGGGATACGGTAATTAATTTTTTTCAAAATATGACACGCTTTGACAAACGTGAGCAATATGCATGGATTAATTGTAATAATGATAATTTAAATATATTTAAAATATCAGTTAACTACTTCAGTTCTCCTCGCTCATTTAATAATCAGAATCAATTTTTAACATTTACCACATATATTTTTTTTAGGGTGAAAATCCAATTTACAAGCAAGCCACATCAACATTCAAAAATCCTACTTATGCAGGAAAAGGTTAAAACTGGTCATATAGTGTATGGATTTCGTTGTAAATATTAAGATATTTGCAATAGGATAAAAATTGCCTTAATTTTAATTTATTTTATGATGTCTAATTGAAATTATTGATGATCTGAAGTAATCTGTATTGTGCCTAAGTACTTATAACAAAGTGTCTTATTTTGAATAACCTAGATTTGTACATATATTAAATTTTTTTTAATTTATTTAATGAAATAAACACTAATTAATTTATTTTATAAGCATAATCACAATTTTACTTAAATTATTTCTTTCATTTATTTTTTTAATTAAATTATTTTTAAAATGTATAAAATTTATACTATGCTTTTACACATTTGTCTAAAGTCTACTAGCATTTAAGCTCTAATGTATTTCTCATTGTACATTAATTTATTTTATTATAATTTTAATCATATTAATATGCGACTGTTAGTTGTTTAGATTATATAAATTTTAAAAATTGTTTAATAAATTTTATTGTTTTAATTATTAATTGTTTATTTTATAATGATTTTTTTTATTTTATGACAAATCCCAGTGAACAAATAAATAGAAATGACCGCAGACATCATTTTTCTTAATGTTCCTTTCAAAATGGATAGTCAGAAGACAGTGGCGCATTCAGCCCATTTCAAAGAGGGGTCGGTATACAAAACGTAATTAGTATCCCATACACCAGTAGTATTAATTATCCTCTAAAGAAAAAAAAACTTGAAAAATATAAGGTCTAGTTGCGAGAGTTGTTTACGTAAAATGAAGCTATCCTCGAGAATTAGGAAAAACCTGAAAAAGTTAAAATTCGCCATTTTTTCCAAGATAGAGGACTTAGCACAGGCTGGATCGCTGAGGACTTTTTATGGGCTGTTTAGGAAGATAATTACAACAATCATATGATAACAAAAATTCTACTAGTTCTGTCGCCGAAGAAGATTTATTATGACTTAACTACATATTGTAACCTGAGATTACATGGTTTTAAGTAACAATTTATTATCTTTACAGGAGAACTAATTTTAGATTATGATCTCCAGAAAAGTCATTTCGGTTCCATTTTTATATGTGGAACGTATGGTACGAAGTGATTTACTGTTAGAACCATATGCCGCTGTAAAGCATACTTTAGTAAAAATTTAAGTAATTTTTATTTATTAAGCAGTAAGGTAGAAAAGGTGTAAAAATGAATAGTCTTTATATTTGATTTCAAATGGTAACGAAGAACATAGATTGTAGCAATTCATTTCTTAGGATCATAAGAAAATTAAGTTTATGGTACCATCTTTCATTTAATAGTGAAATTTCCTAGCGAGCAAGATGCAGAATAATATTTACAGTATTGTAATAAATTTCTGTTTTGAGCAAAATGTTGCTTGGAACCTTCTGATCCCCATTCGACGATATTTTAAATTTATTATTTGACACTTCTACACTTAAATAATTTAATTAATTTAATATCACCCCTGTATCCCTGAAGATACCTCAAGATAATTTGTGTGGGAGAGGGCTACACATTTACAAACAATGGACACACAGCCAATGTCCGAGTATGCTAAGATTAATTTCTGGTTTAGAAAAAAATCCTGGTTCGTCGCCCGGGGATCGAACCCGTGACTCCAGGGTGTCCTTACTGTTCGACCACAAAGCCATTTCTCAATTGGTTACCGAGAAAATTAATTTTGAAACTTTAAATATGTTAATATGCCTTGCTCAAAAAGTGTGCACATCATTTTGATATAAAAATTTCTCACTCACTTCAACCTCACTGTGCATGAATTAAAACAGATAGTAAGAGATTTTGAAGGCAATAAAACAAATTTCAGATCCAAATTAACCAAATTTAAAAAACTATATTGCTGAATAGAAAATCAAAATCTCTTTCAAATGATGTATCACAAGACCTGTTTCAAAATTAACAGTTTTAAAGGGGTAGTTGTCATTCAAGGGGGGTTGAGGTGTGGTGTGAGATATTTACACCAGATCGTGTCATTTCAAAACCAAAAATCCACATTTCAGATTTTTTGTTAAAAATTGTTAATAACGCAAAAAACTAATTTTTACATATTACAGACCACAAAGTATGTATATTCTCAAAAATGTAAAAGTTATAAGCAATTTATAAAATTTTTTGCAAACTAGCCTCTATAAATATACGCAGGAGACTCAATTTAGCCTTCAATAGGTATTTTCAAATAAGAGTATTTGGAACACCCTACATATCAATATTATGAAAGAAATAGTATATATTTCAGAATACAGATGTTATGAAGAATTATCTAAAAAAATAAATATTTATTTCATTACTTACTAATTTACATGTTCTTTACAGACATGCTCTGACAGATGCCCAGAATTTAAGGAATGTGTTCAGTGTCAACAGTATAAGACTGGTCCTCTGAATTCTGAGGAGTGTGCCACACAGTGCACAAAATTTGTACCAATTCCTGTAGAAGAAGTAGTAGGTAACTTGAATTTTGATTTACAGTTTATTTTTATCATCGAAATCAACATTTAAAAATTTTAGCTGATGAAAACAACAATGAAATTCTATGTGCTTACTATGATGAAGATGAATGTAGGTTTACTTATGTTTACTACTTCGACGTTGATAACACAATCAAAATTCGAGCCCAGCAAGAAAGAGAATGTCCTTCTAAGGTAATAGTATGACATTTCAGTACCTTGGAATCAATTGAGCTAATGTCATAAATGCCAGTTAGACAGATTAGTTTACCGAGAATATTAAAATGTGAACATTTTACCACCCTTTTGAATTCAAAGTATCGATTTATTCTCGGTTTCACGGTTTATAAAAATTTTGTTTGTAGGTGTACGCACCTGGTATTGTCTTGGGGGTAATAGCTGCAGTTGTTCTTATTGGTATGGCTATTTTACTACTCTGGAAGCTGCTTACCACTATTCACGATAGACGAGAATTTGCTAAATTTGAGAAAGAAAAGATGATGGCCAAATGGGAAACGGTAAGTAACGTGATTTAAAATACTCACCATGCCAGAAGGAATAAACAGATGTCTAACTATTTTACATCAAGATAACCATTGATATGAGAAGTATGATTGGTATAAAAAACATATATGACTCATGATACAAATACATTGGTACCTATGCTAATTCGGCGACCGAATTTCGTTTACTTCTACGCATGACGTCAACGACGAGGACTATTTGGCACGAAATTTAAATTATTGAAATTGTGAGGTCGTCATTATTTTAGTGTTTTAGTATTTTAGTGCTGATAGGGAGGTTAATTAGAAAAGTTTACTGTATTACCTACCTTTTAAAGTGATTTAAATTCCAGGTCGATCCTCCGGTCTTTTTGAGATGCAAAGTGGTCAATTACTTTTTCATTAAAGTCTTTTATCTTCTTTATTAATACCCTTTCTATGGTAAGCATAGCTAAAGAAGATAACCTTTACTGACCCATGGTATTTCTTAAAAATGTCTTTATCTTTTTAAGGTGGAAAAACAACGTTCACTTTCGACGGTAGTCATAGGGAGAGTACACAAGATTTTTAACAGTTTGACACTTTCAGAAAAAAGTATTGCACAAATTATTGTTAATAAAAAGCTGTAACAAAGCAACTGCACCTTCACTATTGGAAAAATCTTCTCGGCTATATAATACTTCTAATTCGGTTTTAAGTTTCAAATGATTTATGACTGGATACTCCGTTTTAACTAATTTAAACATATCTTGAGGAAAGCTTTTTATAATCTTTAAATTGATCTGCGTAAAATAACTGAGACACTGCTAAATGATTACTGAACCAAACCTGTTTTTGATCTCAGATGTAATTATATCACAAACTTCTAATGAAATTCTCCTTTTTAATTCTTCCGTTTCACATCTCTGAGCAGACTACATGGATGTCTCCTCCAAATAGTTATTCAAAATTTTATTTATGATGTCTTCAATTTTACTATTAAAAATGTCAATACACTTATTTACTGTTATGATATCGATATTACATTTTTGTAATTGATTGAACAATATATCACAATGAGGCATAACTAAATGAAAGAAATTTAACCAGTAAAGAAAATGTTCATTCTTCTAAAAATATCATTTAATATGTCAATGATAAGGTAAGTAATTTATACTGTTTGTTATATTAGTGTGTGTAATTGTGGTTTCTAAATTCAACGCTGATTTTTAAAAACTATCGATCTCATTTTACGGTACCAGGAAAATTGATGTCGTTTTCTATCAGCATTATGCGGGTAGCAAGAAGTTGCAAATCTTCAATTTTCCTCACTATAGCACAATTTCCTGCGAAAATCGCAGCTAAAACGGCTAAAAGATCTATTCCGTTAAACACAGATAAGTTGTGAAGTTATGTTTGCAAGCAAGTTCAGTTCAAATATTTTGATATTTGTACAACACATTTAAAATAAAAATTTATCTAGTAAATTTTCTATATTATTTTAAATTATTATTAATTAAGTGTAGAATGTTTTAAAGCGATTACGAAACGTCATATCTTCTTGTTATTGACGTCACGTTTAGGATCGAAAGCCACTCCTCCATGCGTATTGGCATATCACTGTATTTGTATTATGGTATGACTGAAAAAACATGAGACTTATTTACTTTGTTTTTAACATCTGATTTAAAACGCCCGCCCACCTGCGACGTCATCCACCTTGCACATGCGCATTTACGTGTTGGTTTTATGCGACTTTTCGTCGTGAGAATCAGTGGTTGTCTCTGTCAGAATTAAATTTGTCTGTTTTAGGTAACAATCTTCGATTCCAAAATAAAAAGTAAAAAAGAGCGTTTTAAATGAATAAAAAAAAACTTGAGCAGGGTCAAAATAGTCTCTACTTTTTTGTCTACAATCAAAATTTAATAGTAATAGATAAAATTCATCTACCATACGAAAGTCAACCTGTGGTAGGTTTTTAGAACGAGCTTTAATATTTGTTTACCACATTTTTTTTATACAATTTCATTAAGGTAACACAAATAAAATCACAAAAAAATGAAATGTTAGTTTCGACGATAAGATGTCACACTTTTTCAAAATGCTTCATAAATTACATAACCCCTAATACTAACCGCAGTCAAATTTCATAGAATAAGTTTGTTTTTTCTTTCGAGATAGCGCTCGTAAATTGATAGCAACGTGTACATACATATAACAATATAACAATTTTCTTCTAGGGTGAAAATCCAATATACAAGCAGGCGACATCGACGTTCAAGAATCCTACTTATGCTGGAAAATACTGAAAACTAACTAATAGTTCTTATTGTAAATTCAATGCAATAGAAGTACAAACTGCCATATTTTTTAATGTCCTTAAGGCAACTAACTGAAACTAATGATCTGAAAATAATTCCCTGGTGCCTAATATGTAGTAATAACAAAGTCTTATATTCTAGAGATGTTTATATGCGAATGTTTTGCTATTTTTAATAACGAGTTAGCATTGATGGCATATTAGGATAGAAATCGTTATAGTTAACATTTCGTCATTGTTTGAGCTGTACTTCTACATCTAATTAGTAACTTGATAAATTTTGTTTAAAGTTATTGCTGTTAGATTATAGTAAATATTTGTCAAAGGTGTCACATTTTATAATAGGTATGTTAAATTGCTGGCATAACTTTAATTTTATAAAAAATAAGTGCATGTTTCACTATTTAGATTAACATATCAAAGTTCAAAACCCCATTTATGCCTTTATAAAGATAGAAGTTTAAACTGCCATAATTTTTAATTATTGTAATAAGTAATTTATATTGATGATCTGAGAGATCTGATAAAAATTGTTGTATGTGGTGCCTATATAGGTAGTTGTAACAAAGTGTCTTATATGAGATAGGCTTTTCTATGTGAAAATGTTTAGCAATCTGTCCTATCTTTAATACTTAATTAGTATATGAAATCATATGTTAAATATGAGAAATAGAAAACTTGTAAGTACCTGTTATAAGGCAAATGAACCAAATTCGGCCCGCGTCGAAAATGAAAACGATTGTTCATTATGTATATCCATCAGTAAAAAAATAAACTTTTTGACACGTTCAGTCTTTAATAATGTTGAAATCGTTTAACTAAATTAGTTACCTAAATATTTTAATTTTTCAAAGGCGAAGCAACGTGATCTTCTAAATGAAAACACACACTAGATTGTCGGTAGTTAGTACTAAACTGGCTGATACTAAACTGATAATAAAAACGTAAGGGAATTTTATTAGTAGTCTTTATTTAGGGCCGGGCCTTATAAGGGTCACGTACCCAATTAGTACTTACACTATTAAGTAATAATTACTGTTTAATGATTTGTTAAATTTTATATTATAAATTAATTATTGATGTTAAATTGTGGTAAATGTTTGCATATAAGCTTTTAGATTATTGATTTGTTAGTGTAAATTTATTCTCATATTTTATTATATTAATAAATTACTATACATATATGAATGTATATTTTAAAAACTGTAATAAATTTGTTTTATATATTTCTTGTTTTTCTTTAGAAACATATACAAGGTGCGTATTTGTTCCATAACTGTAACTATTACCGACCTAATAAAAATATGAAAACAAAAGTTGGTCAGCATTCACCATTGCATACTATAAAAATATTTTTATTCATACAGGGTATCTCGTTTTGCCTGGGTAGTACTTAACTTTGTTAAGTTAAATGAAACACCCTATTTTCCTACTATTGCACATTTGGTTAGTTAACGTCAAGAGCTTTTCAATAAACTACCATAACACATACTTTCTCTGAGAAGTTCAGTAGTTATTTGAAATTATATAGAAATTTTGACGCATGTACATCTTTACAAGAAACCTTGTATTCTTTTAATTTCAAATGTTTCGATGCGGTAGTGAATTACCATAGAAAAGCGCCTTCAAACCATGTATCCGGTTTTAGGTTTTTTCTGCAGGTGTCTATAATTTTATATCAAACTAGAAGATTTAAAAACCTCAATAACTTTGTTATTCCAAAATCTTAAAATGTGTCCTCAAAGGTTTCTAAATAGTCTTCATGAATTTTATCACTCGATACGTTAATTATTTTTGAATGAATAGCTTTATATTCTTTTAATAAATTTTGATTGTGAGTAAGACGGTCATATAAATTAGTTATTTGGTCATTCATCGTTATTTCGCTATTTGCCATTTTATAAAAATAGTTTTTTAGCTTTGTTAGGTGTGACTTTAGCTGAGTTCTTTGGGAGATTAAACTTTCCATTCTGGTAATGCAAATTGAAGCTAGTTACGTAAATAAAAGGAGTATAATGGTATAACGGTTAATATGTAAAGGAAACACATGTACTTGAATATTTATGGTAGTTCATTCTTTTATTACAGTTGCTCTCCTGGGTTGATACGTTGCTACGTCGCAATCGTTTCTTGATTTATTGATGCACTGCTATGTTGCACTCGTTCCTTCGTATATTGATGCACTGTAATGTTGCAATCGTTCAATTAAAAATCCGGCTCGAAGGACCATGTTTTGGTGTGATTATTGTCTCAAATCACTGGGCGTATGGTTGTACCACATCTTTAAATTCGAAGGACTAGAAACAAACACTTGGTTCATTTCAAAACATATATTTTTAATATACTGAAACTGTTTAATAAGTTTATAAATGAAATCAACTGTAATATGGTTTCTTTATCCTGCTCAAAGAACCATGTTTTTATGTGATGATGTACTACTAATACTAATATTGAATCACAATATCTGAGAACTTCTCAGGTATAGTTATTGCCCTATCTTTCATGTCTTAAAGTAAATTTCAATATCTGGATTTTTCCAGTTTACAAAAGTGACATTTCGAGCTTATGACAAAGTTTACAGAATTATTTATTCTGTAAACTTTGCTTATGATATCAAATATAGGGATTGAAACTACTTCCAGGTAGAAGGGTGAATGGTCGAATAATAAAGGCCTACTTAAACTAATAAGGGCAATTCCCTAATCAAATCTAAACATTGAATTATTTATCAATAAGAACTAAAATCTTCGAAGAAGTATTGATGTCGGGAAATACCTAAAATTAAAATATTTGAAACTTGACAGTAAATATATTATTGGAGACACTATTTAATTGTACATGTTCAATAACCTAGTGTCAAAAGACACTAATAAAGCTATTATGAAAAATCTTAAATTTAATAACTAGGAACTAAACAGGTATAAATAATCTTATTGACTAAAAAAATTCGATATGGCGAAAATCTCGATTGCCCAAAATTGACACATCTATATTTTCTTTCTGATCACTCACGAATTCGTGAATTTGGTAACTTCCCTAAGTTATTCATTTGTCTAAATTTTGCGAATTTGTTCATTGGATACTTATCTATTTCAATGAATAAGGGTCAGTTCCGCATCAATCAAATAATTTATTAAATTGTTAACCATTTAACTGTAACAACATAACTTTTCTATAAAAGGTATGGTGCACGAATAAAACGAAGTTTCATCAGTTATGTACATTTATTATATTAATATATTCATCACAATGTAGGTAATTAATTCTAAAACAAAGCAGTCTTTACATTATTATTATACAACAAAGTATTTATTATATTCGGAGAAATAATCTATACACCTTTTATGGGCAATATCTTCCTATACACTGAACATAATTACTTTTCCAATTGTGGAAACCATTTAAATGCCTGATAATATTTAATACTCATTCGAAAATGCTAAACAATATTCAAACATTACAAAGTCGATATGAACGTAGTATTTGTTCTAAAGATAATTAGCTTGTGATTTAAATGACGAGATTTTTTTATAAATGCTTTTATTTACACATCTTTAGTCATAAAGTCATATAGTTACTGAGTATCTTCATTTAATAAAACTATTTTTGACATGGTGTGAAATATCTGAATATAAAGATTTAAAAAGTGTATCTGATTTCCAGAAAAGAATAAAAACACCTAATGGCAATGTTTTTAAATCTAATAGACCAGCATGGTAGATAGCAACTTTTTAAAACCTCATTCAATATCCTCGCCTCCAAGTTGCCCTATTCTCACCACCTGCAGATGTGCCACTAACAACTGAAGAAAATTAGTTCATCAGTTAGGTTAAAAAGAGGCGTAAACATAATTACTATAACAAAATTAGTCAGTCATTTTCTGAACGACCTTTAGAGGGTAACACAGGCCAATATTTAGTTTAAAAAAAAACACCAGACTCTACCTAGGTACCCAGGGGTTTTTGGGGTCGCTGACTTCGATGCCGAGGTCGGTTAAGCTCTATCACGTCAGGTTCAAGGTCAATTGAAGGTCAAACTAAGAGAAGGTGGTTACAAAATCTGAATACATTCATACATAGGTTTTTGGGGTCGCTGAGTCCGAATCCGGTATTTACTTACCCTTAGAACGCATCCAGAGGTCATTTCAAGGTCACTCTGAGGTCATTTCAAGGTTAATTTGAAAAAAACAGAAGAAGCTGTCAAGAAATCTGAAAAAATTCATAGATAGGTTTTTGGGGGTCGCTGAGTCTGCATCCGGAGCTGGTCCATTAAGGTCGCTCAGACGTCATTTTAAGGTCATTATGAGAATGAATTGATACACTTGAAAAATCTGGGATTCTACGTCCAAATATCAGTTTTTTAGATGACCTTTTTATCAGATCCGCACCTTCAAGTTACAATACACGACCGACTTTGATTTTAACCTGCAATTGTCCGCCAGCTTTTGCTGCACGTGAAGGTTCCTCGACTATCTCAGTGCAAATATATTGAACTCAATAATTCATCTTTTTTTTTTCTGTGAAAGTTGACGAGCTTATATTCACCACATAAATCCTGTGGAACGCAAAGAATGACCTTTAGGTATAGTTGCAGAAGCAGAGCGAACATGAAAGTAGAGAGTACCTTGAGTATTCGATAGATGGCGCATGCCCACCGCAAGTGAGTTGGGGCAGAAGAGGGATATAAGCCCGGTGCAAATCACGGGCGTTGGCTTTACTCACTTGGAACTCAATCATGTCAGGATCAAAGTAATTTAATGGTTTTTTGAGTCAGGGTTTTTTAAATGTACATACTTTTAGCATAAAGTTTTGGAAATTTCAACACATGTCAACAGCAAATTAACGTGTGGTTGCACCCAGGGTACCTCCACGGGATGACGGTGGGAAACGAAGTTGTCCCACTATCCGGCTAAGTCCCTGGATTACGGCATTCATGCCGTCATGGCAACCACACGTAAAAGTGTTACGAGACAGGGCTTAGGAAATCCAGAATCGGCGGCTAGTCAGGGTGGGAAAGCGGGCCCGCAGGCGTCGTCATCAAGCGACCGTAGCTCTACATTGGTGGGGAATTTGACCTTTGTAGAGTCAAATGTTACAAGCGACTCAGCGACCCCAAAAACCTATGCTTGAATTTTTTCAGATTTCTTGACAGCTTCTCTGTTTTTTCTCAAATTAACCTTAAAATGACCTCAGAATGACCTTGAAATGACCTCTGAATAACATTTAAGGGTAAGCGAACACCGGAATCGGTGTACGAAGTTTTTCACAGTTTTTCAAGCATCTTCAAATGACCTCGAACCTGACGTGATAGAGCTTAACCGACCTCGGCATGGGAATCAGTGAGCCCAAAAACCCGTGGATACCTAGGTAGAGTCTGGTGTTTTTTTTCAAACTAAATATTGGCCAGTGATAATTCATCTGCCTGTTTAGAACCTCAGGTCTCTTGTATAACTGTAATGAAAATCTAGCATGTTGTGGTACAAATTTCTAAGCTTAACTGTACAGCTTGTGTTGTATATAAAAGTAGTCAGTGTCAAGCTTTCATATTTGATTATTGCATTTAATAGTATAATAATTTTATCTCTACTTATGTAATAAAATATATAACAAGATTCACGGTTTTGTTAAAAAATATGACCATATATAAAATGTTTTTTTATTGTATATATAATAAAAAAAGTATGAGTTAAGATATTTAGTAATGGTAGTGCGTATCGTCTATATACACATATATGTATAAAAGTAATACATTTTTTTTTGGTGGAAATATTCATACATGTACAAACGATAATTCCAGTAAAGCTTCCTTAGTATAGTGGTTGGATAACAAGATAAACTGACTTCTTTGGAACACTTTTACATTGATTATAAATTATCTTTAGTTAGAAACTAGCTTAAATCACCAAATTATTTACGGTCACTCGTTAAAAAATGTCTTTGTTAGATAAAAAATTGTTGACTGGAATGTAAATTCCACTTTACCACTATTAAATTCAGTCCTACCCCAGGGTGAAAAACCGTATCCTATCACGTATAATTAGTTTGACTTTAAGGATTATATGGAGATCAGAGAATTAACAGAGTGATATCTGAATTATTGATTTATTTAAAAATATATCATATAAACTTCTAAAAACATAATTTTAATATTGGCTGACTTTTCATTCCTCTTTAACGTTATCCTTGTAAATTTATTTTGGTATCAGACATGATCTTAAATATACAGGGTGGGGCAATAGTGCGTCCGACCTCGATATGTCGAGTTCTATGATAGCTAGAAACTTGATTTAAAAACATAAATAAACTAGACAAAAAAGTCTATATCCGGAAATTATTTTCGAACATACAAGGTGAGCCAAGACGATTATACAGGGTCAACTAATATTTTTTTTAAAGGAAATGTCATATATATCAGAACATTTTTTGAAACCTCTTTGTGGCCTTCTTTCACTCCTGTATTATTATTGACTCTCTCCCAATCACTTGGAATGATTTTTTTTTTGTTGAAATTGAAAAAAATTTAGTTCAAATAGTTGTAAATTTAAAAATTATTTTTGGCCATCCTGTATACTTTTAGGAAGAGAAAATAGCTGACTGTCATCACACAGGTGTCTCATAACTAGTACTAACTCATTTTTTTCTAAAAATCGACAATAGGGAACTTGCACATTTTTTTTACTTCATAAAAATGTTCTACAATACTAAAAAATAAGATATGCAAAATATGACGCCTTAATTCTCAATAATAAATTTGTTATAAATTATTAGTTTCGCGCGCGAGCGAACCGTTTCAAACAGGTTCAAAAGCGCGGGAGTAGTCGTGACATCACACCATACAATTTACAAGCGACGACGGAGATCCCAGCACTCGACCGCTTGATTTCAGCCGTAAAAATACCAGCATAGGCATAAATTTTAAGTGTATACTTAAAATGGAAACAAAAACTCCTTATTTTAAATATTGCATTGTACCGTTGTGCCAGATAAAATATTTATAATATTGCCAGAAGATAAGATTCGTCGATCAAAATGGCTAAAAGCGTGTAGAAGAAATGAAAAAGACATTTCACAGAGCAGTAGGTCTCTACATGTGTGTGAAGATCATTTTAATGTAAGTACATTATTAAATACTATATGTCTATCTACTAGTTTTTCGCAGGCGGGCAATAAAATATTCCGAATTCCGAATTATTGAATTTTAATTAGGGTAGGATTAAAGAAAGAATGTGTATACAATGTTAGAAAATAAGATTAGTAGATAGAATGTAATTTAGTGATACTAAGTAAAGGTAATTTCCTGATGCGAAAGTAAACAGCTATTTATTTATTATTATACTCTTCGCAAATACGATTAGGAAGAGTATATTGCATTTGATCGGGACATTTCTAAAATCGTTAATATCGCTCGCAGAGAACAAATCATTTCGTTCGTCTTCGAGTTCTGAACAACTTTCAAAATGTCCGTCTGTTCATCTGTCCGTCCGTCACGTTTCTTGTAAACACGATAACTAAAGAAAGTAAAGGCCGATCGAATTGAAATTTGGGCTATAAGTTAGTGTTAGCTAGAGGAAGAAATCCATTGTTTTTGAAAAAAATCAAATAGTAAATAAAAAAAGTTATAGGACATTTTATTTAAAAATATGAATCTACAGAGGGTTGCATTTTCAATGTGCTACTAAAATTGAAGTAATTTTCTATAGGCACCAAAATGCTGTAATATATACTACCACAAATTTCGCCTACGCAGTCGGCATCATCGGGAGATGAAAAAAAATTGAAAATTAAATATGTGATCAATATATTAGGTATTGTAAGAATGAATCTTAGTTTATACTATAAAATATACTGCCACGCGTTTCGCCAATACAGTCGGCACCATCGGGAGAGAAAATTAAATATGTAGTCAATACATTAGGTATTGTAAGAATGAAGTTTATAAGACAAACACAAGATTCTTTTAAAAAAACTGCGAAGAGTATCCTACAGAATGTGCAACAATTATATAAAAGTTCAATAACACTACTGTCTGTGAAGAGTAAAATGTTTACCTCTAGTATATATAGTATATTGCAAATACCTTTCCCTTGCCCTTTAATTTATTCTATTCAAATCTTACATTTATCTATTATGTGAATGATAACACGACACAATCACTTATTTCCCTTGCCCCAAAACATAATACGAAAGTACCTACGATAGGTAATTATACATTTGCGCAACATTTCCTTTGCAGCAAATGTCTTCTATAGAGACACTTTACGCGTGTGTACAAAAAAAAACACGAAAAATATAGAAGTGGCTGTTGTAAAGAATTACCCTAAATTCTTTCAAACATAAGACTAAGTTTGCTAAAAATGCTTAGTTGCGACTAAGCATTTTGTAGTTATTTCTTTTTATTCCGTGATCAAGTCATAACTATTTTATGTTTATAAATTATTACTAAAAGCTAAAAAAAATACATACTTCTCTGCCTTGACCCCGCGGACCTCTCCAAGGGAAAAACTTTCACTATTTTGTATAAAAGATGCCACCATAAACATATCCACTTTAGGCAAATTATCAGATTGGCCTTTTGAAAAACCTTGATCAATCATTTTAAAATATCTATACAACTGCAATAAGAGGTACTATAAAACACAATTATATATTTATATCAGAACACTCACTAACAAATCAACCACAGTCTAATAACACCATATTGTACATATGTTTATATAGAATGTCATACTTTGTTAATTTGTTTGTATTATTATTTTTAAGTATTTTATGAATGAATTGATTTTTAGTTTTCTTTTTTTCTGTATATATGTATATTAATATAAATCTTACTCTGTGCCCCATACAAGTTGTAAATAATCTACTTAATTGTGAATAAAGATTTTAAATTTGAATTGGAATTGGTAAACATCTGATTGTGTTGCTTCCCGGCGCGACGACTACCGAATATTGTATGGTGTGCCGTCACAGTCAATAGTAGCTCGTTTCGGGCCACTTCAATTTTATCGCTGTTTAGATCCTTCTTACTGATCGCGTGGAATTAGAAATCTTATTTTTTTGTGAAGTACACGTTTTATTACAACGTTACGCTATGTTTTTTTAGTATTATTTTTATTTTTAAAATTATAGGCAAGTTCCCTATTGTGACTGTAGTGATATTTTAAATATACATGTGTAAATGATATAATTTCAACAAAAAAAATCATTACATTCAAGTGGTTGGGATAAAGTCAGGTTATAGACTTTTTTGTCTAGTTTACTTATCTTTTTTAAATCAAGAACTAGGGATATCGAGGTCGGACGCAATATTGCCCTACCCTGTACACATATTCCTATTTGCAAACTTGTCTCATTCATTGGAAATTTAGATTCTACCAAGCAAGAGCATCAAAATCGAATAAACAGGTGTGCGCTTTTCCAATGCAGAATACAAAATCTACCGACCTTCTTTACTCTCTACTGATGAAAATCAAAATATCTGATCATCTCAAATCTCTCAATTCAAAAAAAGCTTCCACTCCAATGTAAAGTTGATAGTAAGTTGAGGTGATCAAATAAGCTTTACAAACAAACTCAAGAATGAAGTAAAATAATCTACTATTGAAATAAAAAATAATTTTTACTATTCCATTGGAAGTAAAATTATATAAAAAAAATTACGTAGGTACTTATTACATTTATTGGAAGACAAAAATTAACAACTATTTTTTTAGAAAATTAATAAATCTGTGCTTTTCACTTTCCAGAAGCATCGAATTTGTCAAAAGTTATGATTGTTGAGTGTACCGAAAAACACCATAAGTTTCTAGATCTGACTTTAAAAAGACTAATTTAAAACCAACTGACTTGTGCATCTTCTGAAACTAAATCATGGTTTTTCTGTAATACCCGCTATTTTATTTTTGGATGCTCTAATGATTATTGATATATGTAAAGATTTACAGCAACCTCTGGTGATAGTCGATTTATCTAAATACTTCTGCAGAAAGTTACAGGCAATGCCTAGGAGTTTTAGAACTGGATCACCTGAGAATTGGATGGCACTTCAGGTCTATAGTACATCTACTTAAGATTTACCTAGTTGAAATAAATTAAAACTTAATTATAGGGAATTAAGACGAGACAAAATTGGAAATATTTTTTCTCCGAGTAAATTAGATTATAATTAATAGATTATAATTTTTTATCTAATTACTTGTCTTAAAGCTCCAACTATCAATGTAAATATGCAATTTGTTTAATAGAATATACAGGTGTTTCGTAAAAATAGTGCCAAATTGAGATCTCTGAAACAAAAGGACAAAAAGTTAAATACGTATTTCTTTTAAATCAATTGTCAAAACGGGATGTGTAAATTCAATATAGAAATGTTTATTTTTTAGATTTCATCGAAGCAGCACAAATCATCGCTATTTCAAAAATGTCTGGATAAATATTCTAACCAGTGACGTAGTTATGGGAAGTTTCGCACGAATAATGCAAAAACACCACTGACGAATATTAAAATATTTACCATTTCTGAATTCTACATAGAATTTGGTTGAAATAAATATTCTTGCCTTTTGTGTTGAATGTACTGTGTAAAAGTACAGTGTATTTTATACAATCTTGCAATGCAGTTTTAATTATAATTAACTGCCACGTTTATCTCAGGAACGGTTCGACCATTTTTCATTAAATTTGCTACGTAAATTATTATTCCTATTAAAAGTGACATTCAGTAACATTTTTGAAAAAGTCCCTTTCAATGGAAGAAGTGACATGGGGTAGGTAGTAAGGGGTAAACACTCGCGCTTTTTAATACTTGACATGGGAAGACATTTTACTTGATTTTTCTTCATTATTTATCCTGGAGAACACATGTCAATTTGGCACTATGTTTTTTGAAACACCCAGTATATTTCAAAAAAGTTTTAGTTTCTATGACACGTGTTATTTTACTTATGCTATATTTTGATTTTATTATTAAATAGATAATACGTTATTATTTGAGTAAATCTGAGGTTTTTTGGATTTCTTTGATTATTTACTTGTAACTATGTTATTTTATTAAATTATTTTAATGACATTCATTTTACCCAGGAAAACGATTTTTTTAATTTGAAAATTCCGATGAATTTTCATTAATTCAATATTTTTTAAATATTTCAGAAAATAATTTAGATAAATCATTTTAACTACTGATATTTTAAATTTCATTTATGCTCATAACTTTGAAAACAAATTTTTACTGAAGCTTTTGTAATATTCACCAGCCACGTGAATTTATGCAATTTGTTCTTCATTAATTAGTACGATTCAGTTTTCACAAAATTATTATTTATTTCCCTCCATTTGTCATTTGCATTTTCCACCCATATCCGTGTAATCCTGAGGGTCTTCATTGGTAGGAGTTTTAACTTTTCTTGGAACCTTTACTGGTGTTTCATAGCCCTGAGTGTTAATAATTAAGTTTATATCGTTTTGTGTGATATTGTCAACTTCATTATTCAGAATTTTATCGGTTGCACCACATTTTTTCGTAAGATTGTGCCCGGGATAAGTAGTTCAGTGGACTGATGTCGGAGTGATCTTCTGGTAAATTTTCTGAAAGAATAAAATTAAAAATAAATTGTTTTTTCCAATTATAGAGGGTTCCAAAAGATATCTGAAGGTTTTTATCATCAAGTCAGTAATTCAATCAAGTCGCAATCATCTTTCAAGTTTCTAATAAAACTTGATAAAACATAGCACTATCGCATATTACTGTCAACAGATATTTGGTATAATATTGCCGCCATGTCAATATAAATCATAATACAGTAAATTCTTACCTTCTTTTTCTTCCAGTGTTGAACCGAAGTACTCCCTATTAATTATTGCATTATTTGATAAATCTGTATATTCCATTTTGTCCTCTAATAGTTTCTCCCAGCAACCCGCTAATTCTTGGAAGCTTGGCCTTTGCTGTGGATCAATGTGCCAACAATTTTTTCATTATCTTATACCTATACGAAAATAAATGGTTTTATGTAATATACCGGGTGTAACAGGATCATGGTACACCCCCTTTAGTTTTGAAGATAATTGATTGAAATTTGGGATATTCTATATACATAATAAGCGGCACTTTTTGACATACAAGTTTTTTTTCACTTCTGGTTTCATCGGAAGTGACACTAAATTTTGATTTTTAAATGGAACACACTGTATATTATTGCGTTTATACATAAGTGACGTTTCAAACGTCAATATTTTTTATAATACAATTTTTAGTTTTTCATTTAAGTGTGCCATGACGGTTCCGATTTATTCTAAATGACCGGTGTAATGCTAGATAAATCGAAATCCTGTCAAAAATACTAAATTACGTGATTTATGAGCAAATAAAGTTCATCAAAACAGTTTTTGGGGAAAAACTCAATATTTTCAAATGGAACCATATTGATACCCTGGTACCTTTTATTAATACTATTAATAAGGAATTTATTCATATGTCGTATTAAAATGTGCAATAAATACAAACGAAATTACGGTTAAAAGAAAATAAGTAAATACAATTTTGTTCTAATTTACTGTTAAGAAGTAACTAAGGTGGCTTGGAAAAGAATGAAATATTTAGTTTGTCAAACATTTGCTGGTTTACCGATCTTTTCATTGTGTCTTTAAAAATTGTTTCGTCCACATTTTATTGTTATAAATGTGTATAATAAATATGCCCTTTAATTTTGTAGTCCCGCGAATTTTCATACTTTTTATTTTATTCCTAACTGTCTTTGCGCAGCATAGATATAGAAAAGAAAAGTAGACATTCATATATTCATAGCTTGATGCCGCGACATATCTCATGTTTCAATAACATTTTTGTAGTTTCTAATATCGCTAATAAAACTTTGTTCTCGACGCCGTTTGTTTGATAATTCATTAGTGAAGTGTAGTAAATAATAGACTTGCCCGTTAATTTAAGAGTGATTTCTCTTCGTAAGAAATTCGAAGGACTGCCAGCTATCCCGATCCAGCCCTCGTTCATCCAGGTGGTTTTAGAGAGCTCTCACATAATAACCACCCTACTTCAAGAACTGCAGTCAGAGGTAAGAAGTGCATTACCTTTTACCTCACCGGGCAACACCGCCTACAGTCCATTGCCTAGCTATTGAAGCATTTTTTGTTGTTTCGCTACAAAAATTGTTTAAAATTCTTGTTAATTGTGTTCAAAATGCCGCAAATATATACAATAGATGAAAAATAGGACATGTTAATTATTTATGGGGAATGTAGAAAAAATGCCGTTGCGGCTAGACACCTTTATGCCGAACGATATCCTGATAGATAATGTCCAGCGAGAAATTATTTTAATCGTCTTGAAAATCAATTCTGAAGTGAGTCCAACAATGATCCCGAAGAAAATTTCATTCTTGACGAAGGAAAGGAAATTAATGTTTTGGCTCGAGTAGAAGTTGATAAGACTGTTTCTTTAAAGCAAATTGGGTTTGAATTGGAAATCAGTCACCAAACAGTAAGCCGAATTTTGCACAAATACCACTATAAATCTTTTAAGTACCAATTGCACCAGCACTTGTACGAAAATGATTACGAACGTAGGATGGAATATTGCAATTGGATTTTGCAGAATAACGTGCAGCCAAACAATGATTTCTTGGGAATGATTTTATTTAACCGATAAAATACAACATATTGGTCACAAGAAAATCAAAATTTATTACGGGAGGGTAACTTTCAAGTGCGGTTCGGTTTCAATGATTGGCTTGGAATAATCGATAGTAGAATCATTGGTCCAATAATATTTAAGGGACCCCTGACTGGTACCAGATACTTGGGATTTCTGCAAAATGAAATTAAGGACAGTTTAGCTGAATTACCTTTCCATTTACGACAGGGAATGTATTTTCAATAATATGGCGCTCCTCCCCATAATATAAGGATAGTAATTGATTACCTTCAACGGAGATTCGGAGAAAACGTAATTTCGACGAATGGTCCTGTGAGGTGGTCTCCAAGGTCACCTGATTTAACACCCCTTGATTTCTTTGTTTGGAGTCATTTAAAAAATATTGTCTACGAAACCGCCGTTAAAACCCATGATGACCTGGAGCTACGAGTAAGACGCGCAATTAATAGCATAATGGCCCAGCAATTGGCGAACGTTCTTCGAGAAACAGCTATGCGAGTTCAGAAGAGCATTGATATTAATGGACAGCATTTTGAAGAACTGTTGAAATGTTTTGTGTTCATTTTTTGTATTCCAAAGCCACCTTATGTATAACAAGGTAATTAGAACAAAATTGTATTTCTTATTTTCTTTTAGCTGTAATTTTGTTTGTATTTATCGCACATTTTAATACGACATATGAATAAATTCCTTATGAATAATACTAATAAATGGTACCATGATACCAATATGGTTCCATTTGAAAAAATTGAGTTTTTCCCCAAAAACCATTTTGATGAACTTTATTTGCTCATAAATCACGTAATTTGTATTTGTATTTGGCAGAATTGAAAAATGCAATAATATACAGGGTATTCTGTTTAAAAATCGCAACTTAGTGTCACTTCTGGCGTAACCGGAAGAGAAAGAAAAATCACTTGTATGTCAAAAAGTGCCGCTTATTGTCTATATAGGATATCCCAGATTTTAATCAATTATCTTCAAAACTAAAGGAGAAAAGGAGAGTGTACCATGATGCTGTTACATCTGGTATTCTACATTTATCAGTATGATTACAAAAGTAAACAAATAAACTCAATATTAACTTTAACATTCTGTCTACACGGAAAACAATGTTTTCTCTTTTATGTTAAAAATATTTTCCATTTACTAGATGAATGATATTTTCGGATAAGACAACAGAAAAATAAGAGTCAAACCTTTTCTGAATCTCGTTGTATATGATATTTTTATTAGTTTATGGTATGCTAATTTAGGTGAATGTAATTTTTGTTATTATTATTTCATTAGTAAGTTCATTAAATTACAAACAAATATTGAATTAAATTACAAAGGCGAATGTGTTTAGGTAAAATTAATTTAGAGAATCACACTTATTCAAAAACTCATAAATTTTGAGGAAAAAAAAATAGGTCTAAAAAAATCATGTGTAAAATGAACGACATTAACTGTTTTAATTATTTAATTGTATTGTTATTAGTTAAACTTACAGTCCAGCTGAACAATTATCAGGCTTTTCCATCCTATATCCCTGCCTTAGCAAGTGAAAAAGATTCTGTACAGCAATACCAGGATATGGTGTGGCTCCTAAAGTCACTAGTTCCCAAATAAGTACTCCAAAACTCCAGACGTCTGATTTTGTGGTGTAGACATGGTCTGCTAAAGATTCTGGCGCCATCCATTTGACTGGTACTGAAAAACGCACGTGAAAACTGATAATACTTATAATAGTAACAGTAAAAACTTGTCTAAGAAAACCGCTTGGGACAATGCTTGAAACTTGCATTAATATCGTAAGCCTATTTCATTACCAGATTGAATTTGAATTTGAAAGAGGTTTTGTTAAATAATGATATTCTGCAAAATTGTGAAATATGAGTCTTTTCCATTTTGCAATAAATAAATAAATAAACACCAAATATCACTGGCGGTTCTTCTACAGGGTCATTTGGTCAATGGCCTCCCACATATAAATAAAAAAATAGAGCTATTCGTTTTCTGAAGTTTAAAAATATATAATAGATATATTTTTAATATTCTTAAAAAATATATTAAAGTTTCTAGTTCATTATATGCACAATACTATTCAAATATCTAGATCATTACATTATTCATTTATAGAATTTAAAAATCTTGGGTCAATCCACAACGTGTCCTCAAAGCTAGCTACGGACCGAATTTACAACGAATTAAAGTGAAATAGACTTATGCGCGAATCGTCAGAAAGCAAAAGAGACAGAAAACACTGGCGGGGACAATGTCCCTGACGACCCTGACACGGTAACGCACAAAGTTTAGTAGAGCAGTTGCCACTGGCCAGTCAGCAGTTTTAATGCTGACTACGTACGCGTTGGTCGGTAAATTCTGTCGCGTTGTTTTTAATGTTTTTATTTGTGAACATTTTATTAGTAAATCTCTACTTGTCGTGAAATTAAGTAAAACAGTGTTTTTGGTGTTTACTATTAAATATGAGTGTTGTACAAAATGTATTAAAACTGAAAGATGGACATAAGTTGGGTTATGAAGACTGAGTGAAATTCAAAGGTGGTGGCCGTCCAAAACATAATATGACGATAAAGCAAACATCTCTTGATAAGGAAAAAGAAGTTAATAGGTATGTTTAATTAACAAAATTTATCCTTCAGCAAATTTTATTCATTGTTACGCTCATCAACTAAATTTAATTTTACAAAAAGCATCAAGTCAGGATAAAAGCATAAAATTTTTTTTTGCTAATTTACATAGCTTTTCTTCATTCTTTGGAAAATCGCCAAAAAGAACAGCCGTGTTAGATAATGTTGTTAAGGTGATATTACCTAAAGCTGCTCCAACACGATGGAATTTTAATACAAAGTGCATAGAGACTGTTTATACCTAACGAACAGAATTATTAGATTGTTTAGAAAAAATCATTGATAATGAATCAGAAAACAACACTCCAAACCAAGCTATTGGTTTAAAAAACTACTTACAAAATGAACATTTTCTTTACTGGTTAAATTTTTTTCATTTAGTTATGCCTCATTGTGATATATTGTTCAATCAATTACAAAAATGTAATATCGATGTCATAACAGTAAATAAGTGTATTGGCATTTTTAATAGTAAAATTGAAGACATCAGAAATAAAATTTTGAATAACTATTTGGAGGAGACATCCATGCAGTCTGCCCAGAGATGTAAAACGGAAGAATCAAAAAGGAGAATTTCATTAGAAGTTTGTGATATAATTAACATGTGAAATCAAAAACAGGTTTGGCTTCACTAATCATTTAGCAGTGTCTCAGTTATTTCACGCAGATCGATTTAAAGATTATAAAAAAAGCTTTCCTCAAGATATGTTTAAATTAGTTAAAACGGAGTATCCAGTCATAAATCATTTGAAACTTAAAAATGAATTAGAAGTATTAGATAGCCGAGAAGATTTTTCCAATAGTGAAGATGCAGTTGCTTTGTTACAGCTTTTTATTAACAATAATTTGTGCGATACTTTTTCTGAAAGTGTCAAAGTGTTAAAAATCTCACCCTATGACTACCGTCGAAAATGAACGTTGTTTTTCCACCTTAAAAAAGAATAAAGACATTTTTAGAAATACCATGGGTCAGGAAAGGTTATCTTCTTTAGCTATGCTTACCATAGAAAGGGCATTAATAAAGAAGATAAAATACTTTAATGAAAAAGTAATTGACCACTTTGCATCTCAAAAAGACCGGAGGATCGACTTGGAATTTATATCACTTTTCTAATTGACCTCCCTATCTCTGGACCCACGAACCGCCGTTGCCAAATATAGTAAAATTCTCTGTATCGCTAAACTAATGTTGTACAGAAGAGGGTACACATTTAGAGACAACGGACACATCCAGTATTCGTGTATAGTGGAAGTAAACTCTTTCACAGTTAATTCCACTGCACGACCGGGAATCGAACCCGGAACTATTTGGCGAGAGCCCAATTACGTTGCCCCTCGGCCATCAGTCATATATATTGTAGATACTTGACTGATTTTCTTCAGTTGTTGCAAAAGATGAAATAAATTTTAAAATAAAAACACTACACATTTATAAATTATAAATAATACATGTACACAAGATTTCACACAAATTATAAATTTTGTTTGAAAATAGCAGTGCGATAATAGGTTGTACTGAAATAAATATTTTTCTTTGCCAGGAAACAATTGATATCAAATGGAAATTATTAATCAATCTCTCTCTTACCTCGACCTTTACTTCTCTTGAAATAAGCGTTATCCTCATAGACGTCCCTTGTGAGCCCGAAGTCGGATATTTTACATATTTTATCAGCCGCGAGTAATACGTTTCTCGCGGCCAGATCTCTGTGTACCAACTGAAACAAAGAGGATTATTCAAAACAAACACAAAGGAGTTTCACCGGGACAATAAAATATGATTTTTACTGGAAATCATTATTTAACTACACAGTGTACATCCTTTTTCAGTTAAAAATTCTATATATTCAGCAGCAAATTATAATATCAGGGTGATTTGTGGGACATTTTATTTTATACTGATGATATATTGAAATTAATGGTGTATTGGGTGAGTGTCTCGGATTATTACCAGATTGCAAGATATGTGAGAAAACTGACGGCATTTTCATTGCTATTTTTGAAACTAGCCTGAAGAGAAAAATCTAAATATCGTATCCACAAACGGGCTTTACCTACAATGGTTTTGAAACTTGCAATCCATTTTTTATAGTTTTCAAAATAATCAACATGAAATATAGTCTATTATCCGCCCGCAATGTTATTATTCTCAAATGAATATCGCTAGAAATTAATTTGTTTGAAGAATTTTAATTTACCTATAGCAATAAGTTCTGGAATCTCTAAGATATTTGAGAGTGTGACACTAAGACATTCTAACAACGTTTGGGATCAGTTGTGCTTGCGGATATCGAATTTTCTTCTTAATCGCTCTCACGTGATTCACGAGTCTCACTAGAAATTTTCTCTATCAGCTTTGCTGCAACCGATAAAAGTATATACTCCTTATACTGGTTATTTCTTTCAAAAAGTAATTTCCGGGGCGGAAAACCATACCTTACAATATACTTATGACCAAAATAGTTTTTTTCGATAAGTTTCCGTCTTTAAAATAAAAAAAATACGAACACCTTGAAAATGCCGAAAGATCTATTCCCACCTCAATATTCAAACTCAAAAGGAGATATAAAATGTTGGTTCATTACGCACATACACTAAGAGAAATTCTAAATTCAATACACGTACCTTGATATCACTTAAGTAAGCCATTCCATTGCAGATTTGCCAGGCGAAAGACAGGATTTCTTTGGGTGTGACTTTAGATAAATTTGGTTCGTCATAATCCATTTCGTTATCTTCTAAATGAGATGAAGATTTTAGATTTTCAGATTTTAAGTGTCTACTTCGTCTTAAATAATTCCTAAAAATGAACAATACTATTACTTTACTGACCTGTTTTATATAACAATTAAATAATTTACGTAAAGTTAGGAAACATTTTGTCGTTGAGTGCATTATAGGTTAAAATAATAATAATAATAATAAAACATTGACCATAAAGTAACCTCTTATCGGCTAGGTGATTTAAAAGACAGAGGCGCGTTGTTCGACCCAGACGACCCGGGATCAAATCTGGACCGGATGAAGTCAATGACCAATCAGGTCTAGTGGGTGAGCGAACATGCTTTCGAAAATGATGTAAAACTATTTGCTGTGTTTATTTGTGTTGTGAACGCCTTAATGATTTCTATGCAATGACAAAGTATGGGAATTTAAACTCCCTTAATGATTTTGAAACTAATGTTAACAGAATGTGTAGAATAATGGAATCATTTGGGCTGACTCAAACTATTAGTGAGCCGACAAGAATTACAGATACTAGCTCCTCGCTTATTGATCCATTTTTGTGACTTCTGATGAAATGGTGCTAGGGACTGGAACGTTAAACGCAGATGGCATAACTGACCATCTTCTAACTTTTACAACCCTTAAATTTGAAATAGCAAAAGCATGTCAAAAACTTTATACACTTAGAGATTTCAAAGATTTTTCTAAAAATGATTTTTTTACTGATTTTAATACTGTTGACTGGAATTACATTCATCAAATTAATTCAGTTGATGAAAAGGTTGATTATTTAACTAACGAAACTTATTTGATAATCATGCTCCCCTTAGCTAATAGATGTGCTAAAAATAATGATAAAATTTAGTAACAAAGCGTTAAATAAGTACAGTCGTACCAAAACACGATCTGACCATGATACATATAAGGCATCAGATCATATTTCCCGTAACAATAATAATGGTAATGACGCATATAACACTAAAGACCATTCTATACTTTAACGGGGAGATGTAACCTACGATCCTCACACATCTAACCTCGCACCTAATTAGTGTTGCCAGACATACCATTTTTATGGCATTTATACCATTATTTTCCCTTGTGTACCTGCACTTTTTTTATGTAATAAAACTATTATTTAAAAATGTCTAGCATTTTATACCAATATTAGCAAAAGTTAATAAAAAAAGTCAAATTTAGGTGGTCAACCCCGACCTCGGTCAGTTCTTCCATTAGAAAAGAGTAAACTGAATTAAATTTTATACCGTGTACGTAGATCTTTATAAATCTGAACCTCGCGTAAACAGCGCTAGCCCAAATAAATAATAGTCTTTTGCTGTTTTCTGTTGTTTCTGTTGCGATGGTAAGACCCGTTTTTTCAATGCTCAGTTAGCTAAGTTAACCATCAGCTAGGTCAAAAATTTTCAGAAATTTTTTGAAAAGCATGATTTATTTATAATGAAATTTATAACCTATGTGAAAATCTCACACATCTGGCAACACTACACCCCATGCAAAAATCAGTATTATTAATAGTTCGTGAGTGTTCGCGTACCTGTCTGCATTAGTATTTACAAAAATGTGTTTAATACCGTTATTTATAGTTTTTTGTGATTAAATTTGTGATTCGAAGTTTTGAGTTACTATGTTACCGAAATTTATTATTTATAATTTGGTGGTTAATTTTGTGAAAAGTAGTGATTAACCATAGCGACTAAATTTATTATTCTAATGCTGGATATGTTAAAGGCATATTTTCAAGTAGATGAAAATGCTAGACAAGCAAAACGGCTATGGAATGCTATCCAAACGTCAAGCCCATATGATATGTTCATGTAGTAACTGTTGTATTAGGTAAGTAAACAAATCTGCTTTTCCGTTCTTTTATAGTAAATGCGTTTTTTTAAAATGATTATTTTCAACTTTCATTCATTTTTAGTAATGAACCATATTAAACTTAAACTAGAGACATTAATAATAATTTAAAATACACAGAAAAAGTATTGCATATTTTTAATATTTGGTGCTTACGTGACGAGTTCTGTTTATTTATAAAAAAAGTGTCAGGATTACCTAATTTTACAAGAAAAAATAGATAAACAGATACTTTTAACACCTTTTGTTTTAAGAGTAAGCTACAAGTGACGTGTCGCTTTCCACAAAGGACTAATCAATCGCGCCTTGGCCGCCTTGAGGCAAAGTTTACAGAATAAATAATAATTTATTCTGTAAACTTTGCTTGAGGTTTATTTCTTATTTTCGGCCAGTGCGTACATATATCATGCTTTCTTAAAAAGAGCTCAATGTTTTACAAACTATTACATTTGTTTTGGTGCGGCGTCTACACTGATATTAAATAAGTCTAATATCGTCTCACAAAATGTCCGTGACAAAAGTGTAATAATTTTTTTAAAAATTCAAAATGAGCAATTCATGGGTTTGGATAATTGTGATGACGAATTCTGGCAGTGGCAAAAATGCCATCAGTTGCGTTATTTCTGTGAACGGCGTGTACAAAGTTATCCAGTGACTATCAAAGTGTCAGTTGCTGGAGGACGAAAAAAATTATCAGAAATTAAAATTATTTTTTGTCCAAAAAATGTTTTTGACAGTGTCAATCAATTGTACACTACGAAATATATCACTTAATATTTTTGTGTTAATTATAATTACAAAAAAAAAAATTCGGTGTTGTTCAAGATTTTCAGTGTGGTTCAAAAATTACAGTCACAACTTTTAACAATGGCAGTTCATAAATTCACGAGGTACTTTCTAAGTAAATTTTATTTTAAACTGTAGACTTACCTGAGTGAACCGTATTCAGCGTACTCTATGATAAGATAAACCGGCCCTCCAGGAGATGTGCAAACTCCTAAAAGACGTATAACATTCGGATGAGAAACTTCTTTCAGAAGTTGGTATTCAGATAAGAGATCATTAAGTTCGGTTTCTCTGGCATCATCTTTTAATGTTTTGACTGCCACTGTTGTATAACCTGTAAAAAATAGAATAAGAATAGATTAAAATGCTAGTTTTGTACTTTTCTAAAGACAAATATAAAATGTATTTTTGTGAACAACTGCTTTCTGATAATATACCACGATGAATATTGAATTATACAAAATTCTGTGGTTTTAAGTCTTGATATATTGCATAGCAAAACAAAAATTTATATCTATATAAAATAAAAGCATTAACCAATATAATTGATTCATTAAACCTTCAAGAAACTAAGTTATATAAAGGGTGTTTCAATGATGTCACGACAAACTTCGAAGAATGATTCCTCTCGTCAAAAAAGTAAGAAACCAAGAATAACATTTTCTCTTAAAATACTTCCTAAGTGCTCTATGATTCTTTGAAAGTAGAACATTATTATAGCAATCGGGAGGTAGCGATAAATAACGTCAAATCCAGGGTTGCCTCCAAGTGCTGTGTTACCAGGTAAAATATTTATGCATATACGACAATTATCTTATCTTGTGGTTATTTTAAGCCTGCCATTCACAGGCGGACCGGTCCGCCGGACGAGACAGTTGGACCCAGTCGGCCGACCCATCCTATCGTGAATGTGATAGCACCGACATGTCGTGGTATGGTCGCAGGTCCACTGAATCAACGAACGGACTTACGACACGACCCGGACTGATCCGTACTGTTTCATTGTGTGTGGGTAGTTTGCAACGACTGCGACTGGAGTGTCTTAATTTACCGTTTTCTAAAAATGTCGTTCGAAGATAAGCGTGAATTTTGGGAAGAATTTATTGGTATTTATAGAGAAAACAGTTGTTTATGGGACGTCTCTCTGAAAAAAATTATTACTGCCCCGACAATTAGAGCAGTTTTGATTTTTCGTGATAACGGCGACATGTGTCGCAGTGGTTCGTCGTCAACTGAGAAATACTGAGAATACCACAACTGCCCGTTTAGTGTATGGAGCAGAAAGGATTGGTCGCAGTCGTAAGTCGGGTCTGAGTTCGCCTAGTGAATGGCCCGCTTTAGCGAGTTCGGTAACATACAAATTTAATACGAAGAGGGCTGCAAGTATTGGTGAATGTAACACTAACACATGTATTTTTATCTAACGATGACAAATGTAATAGTGTATTATTAATATTTGTTGTAAATGTTCCGGAATTAATCTCCAGCGCCTCTAATTAAAAGTCCATTTGTATTGTGAGAAGGACCGTTCAACGTCTACACGTGTAATTGGCGCATATTTAAAATTGTTGAAATGCTTCATTAAGTGTTTACAATATAATATTCCATCTACATACATACGTAAGCAAAAGTCGTCTCTGGAATTGATCGCTACGTCCCGATCTATAAACATTAAACGGACTTTTTAAATAATTATTCAGTGACGGTTGACAGCATCGATATCCAACTTAGCAGGAAAAATTGTTTTAATAGTTGCTATATACATGAAAAGATTCGTAGAAAATTAAATAGTGGCGTCGGAATTAGGGAAAGTTGGAGTGATAGAAACTTACATTAAAAAGTTATTTACAACCGAACAGATTTTTGTTGTTCTGTTTATTTGGATGAACCATCTTTAACTAAAATTTTGTCCCCCCCCAACTTTTTCGCACATCGTACCACAAGTAAAAATTAAAAAATCATGGGAATGTTGTGGGCGCCGTTGGCAGCGAATTTATACAGAGTGTCTCACCAGGAATTGCATCGATCGATATAGGGAAAAGTACGCACCAGAAAATTTTGAAAATTAGGGAGCTACTAACGGCAGTATGGCCAATCCAAATAAAATAACGTAGGTAGGTTAATCCCATATGAGTAATTATTCATGATAAAGCAAACAGAAAAATTCTCATAAAATTCCTTTTATTAGTGTGACCGGTTTCGTGAACAAGTAAATTACTTCACATCTTCAGACACAGGAATTCCTGTGTCTGAAGATGTGAAGTAATTTACTTGTTCACGAAACCGGTCACACTAATAAAAGGAATTTTATGAGAATTTTTCTGTTTTCTTTATTACCAAATAAAATAATTACAAGCATCTGGCACTTCCGGTTATACCGGAAGTCGATGCCAACTTGCTTATTATAAATGGAATACCCTAAACCTAGCCGTTTCAGAGATATTTGACATTTAAAAAAAATTTTGACCGGTGTAATGGTTTACAATAACCTTATAACTTTCTTCGTCTAAAAGATACTCATTTGCTTTTTGGCATGCAGAAAGACCATAAGTTTAAAGAAATTCAATAATGGTATACCAAGTGTTCCATTTTTGACGTTACATTTTGTAAAATCAAACTACGAAAAATTGCTTATGTCAAATGGAACACCTTGTATTTTTTTACATCAAGTTATGTATAATTAAATTCCTTTTTTTCTGAGATAAGCATTGTGATGGCTTAAGTTACAACTTTTTGAAATATTTGCGATTTTCTTAGAAATTCAAGAATTTTTAGTAAAAATTTTATCAAATTAGCCATGATTAGAAACAATCAGTAATGTCAGTCATTCTCGTATGTCGAAAATGCCACCGCGTTTAAATTACACCCACGAAGACTTTTTTGAATTTGTTTATTATTTATGGAGAATATGACAAAGTAATATCAAGAACTTGTAGTACATTTGTTACTAGATATTCACAAAAACGAAAAATAACACTAAACACTGTAACATGCCTATTAATTGGATTGAAAACCCTTTGCATACACTAAAATAGTTAAGATAAAATCAACTAAAAACATGATTCCATTTTAATTTAATAATTTTTTCAAAATTCCGCCCTTGAACCTCTACACATTTTTCGCACCTTCGGATTAGATCTTCATGGGTAGCTCATCTAATTGAATCCTGTGATGAAGTTTTGAAATGCTTTTCTTACTCTTTCCATACAATCTTCAATAGTTGTTAATGGGCTCTCATAAACTTTATTTTTAATAGTTTCCAAAATAAAATAATCTAAAATTGGTAAATCGGGTGAGCGAGGAGGCCATAGGAAAGGTCCATTATTGGCGATCCATTGATCGTAAAAAGTTTCTTGTAAAGAATTATTTATCAAATACGCGTTATGTGGGGGAGCACCGTCGTGCTGATACAAAATGTTTCTATGTTTGGCGAGAGGCAACTTTTCTAAATAGTTATTATTCAAATTTTGTAAAATATTTAGATATCTTTTACCTAAAAAAAAGAAACAGAAACAAAAAATTAACTATACATATTAGCAGAAGAAGAAATCTTTATAACTTACTGTTTACATTTTCCTGATAAAATACTGATGCCACCACCCTATCGTCTCTTATGGCACAGTAAACATTAAACTGCCAACTTTCTTGAAAATTTCGCTCCCTGAACACAATGACATGAGGATTCGAGTCACTCCAATAATGCGAATTGTGTCGATTAAAAAGTCCATTTTTGGTAAATTTAGCTTCATCTGACCATATAATATTTCCCGAATAAAAATTTCGCTTCCTGAACACATGAGGAATCGAGTCACTCCAATAATGCGAATTGTGTCGATTAAAAAGTCCATTTTGGTAAATTTAGCTTCATCTGACGATATAATATTTTCCAAATAAGAATCGTCGACTACAGACCTTATTAGAATAAATTCACAAAAACGTTCTGTTAGGAAATCTGTTTCTTTTTATCATTGAACCATTTAGAATGAAAACCGCTGAAATTTATGTTTAATTAAGATTCTGTGAACTGAATCCTTGCATAGTCCCGATTCCAGAGCAGCTTGTCTTAATGACATCATTGGAAATACATGAAAATATCCCAGAATTTCTATTTCTATGTTTTTGTCATCAACAATAGGCTTCCGCTATTGAATTCTTGCCTTGACCGAGTCATAGTTTTTAAAACTATCTAGTATGCGTTTTACAGTGTTTGGTGATGGTTTCCGTTTTTGTGATTATTGAGTAGCAAATGTACTACAAGTTCTTGATATTACTTTATCACATTCTCCATAAATAATAAACAAATTCAAAAAGTTTTCGTGGGTGTAATTTAAATGCGGTGGAATTTTTTGACATAAGAGAATGATTGACATTACTGATTGTTTCTAATCATGGCTAATTTGATAACATTTTTACCAAAAATTCTTGAATTTCCAAGAAAATCGTAAATATTTCAGAGAGTTGTAACTTAAATCCCCACAATGCTTATATCAGAAAAAGAGGAATTTAATTATATATAACTTGACGTAAAAAATACAGGGTGTTCCATTTAACTTAAGCAAGTTTTCGCGGTTTGAAGTTTACAAAATGTAACGTCAAAAATGGAACACTTGGTATTTATTATTGAATTTCATTAAACTGTAGAGCGTAGCTCAGCTTATGGCCTTTATTCATGCCAGAAAACAAATAAGTATCTTTTACACGAAGAAAGTTATAAAGGTTATTGTATATCATTACACCTGTCAAAATTTTTTTAAAATGTCAAATATCTCTAAAACGGCTGGGTTTAGGCATAGGGTATCCAACATGTTTTTGAATTTTATGCTCTAAAATATATAAGGAATTCCATTTAAAATAAGCAAGTTGGTATCAACTTTCGATATAACCGGAAGTGCTAGATGCTTGTAATTATTTTAGTTGGCTTGACCACACTGTCATTAGTAATTCCCTAAATTTTCAAAATTTTCTGGTGCGTACTTTTCCCTATATCGATCGATGCACTTCCTGGTGAGACACCCTGTATTATTTTACTCTAATTCTTCAGCGACCACAGTAAATGTCTGTAAAGGCAAGAAGATTTGACAAAAAAATCCGATAATTCAAGAAAAAATGATATGTACTTACACATCTTATTCGACCTAAAAATGCCAAAACGTCGTTTAAGTGAGTATATGCAGAAATCCACCACATGTAATAAGTATATCCAATTCTAATCTCTTCAACACTGAATAAATTTGAAGTTAAATTAGATAATCTATTTAAACTACAAGAGGAGCACCACTTCATTTTTTAAATTTACCTACCAACAAAAATAAAAAGTATTCGCGCAGACTTCTACAATAAAAAGAAACAAACATGATAAACTAATTCAATCGTTCAACAACTACAGTTGAATGAAACTGGAAGCCAAATTGATCATTGCGGGCTTAAATAAACAATCTGAAATCTCCTGAAAAGCCAGACAGCCTGATTTATTTCACACTTCTCAAGCGCATTTTCTTTCTTTTGTTTTACGAATTCTTGTGAATCAATTGCGGGAATTGCCTTAAGAATCTAATAGATTGGAGATGGGAAAAGTTGTTTTGGAGTGTTTATGTGCTAATTGAATTGAGCGAATCGACTTCGATTAGCTGTGTATTTCTTCTATCAAAAGTGAATACGTGCTCATTATTTGTTATGAAGTGGGTCTGACCGAACCTAAATTTAATTTACGCTATTTTTAATGATATTAAACAATTTAGGTTTTGCTATTAGTATTATAATAAATTGAATGGGCCTTTTCACTACTTCTTAAGTCTCAAAACAAATATGTTTATTTGAAAGCTAACTGATAGATATTCATCTTGTGCAACTCTGTTTGAAATATAAGTCTCCCATTGTTTAATAAAAAAATAAACATTTATTATGGCAATTTGAACACTCATTTGACCTTGAAGGTGAGTGACGTCACACAAACCAGAATTATGTTAGTAGCATTTGCCAGAACGCCCAATACTACTAATATCACACCACAACTGATACATTTTACATTGTTTACGGTTAGTTTTGTGGTTATGTTCTGTGTGTTCATTTACGAATCATGTTTTGCTTTATTTCTGTACATTATTGGAAGAAAATGGAGCCAGGATTTTCTAAAGGGAATGCAGAAAATCTGCCGAAAGTTGACTTTATTATGGTGGACGAGTTTTACATGTCAAATTTGGATTATTTATCAGCAGAAGTCAGGAATATTAAAACAAAACGGTAAGTCATTAGTAATCTTATTTTCGTGTAATTTATTTATGAATATAATGGAACTACCATTATTTTAACATGCAATTGTTGTTACAATATTTTTCCAGTTTTCTGATTCTTTTTTTTAACTGTAAAATTTCAATAATTTAGCATCAATTTCTAAATAAAACTACTTTTCTTACATCAAAATGATCTTCACAACAGTAAATGTTTCTGGTTTTCGTCAACTGCTTCTCAACTTTGGCTATTTTAAACCATACTTTTCGTCTATTTTCATTTGGTGGAACGTAAACGAAAATTTTGATTGGACAATTCATGTTGTTATTTGTACATGTTGGTACAAAGCACTTTTTAAACATGTTCCACACACAACAATCCAAACTAAAAAGAAACGACTGTCAAAGACAATTTCGACGTCAACTGTCAAAAAGCAGAGAACCAACTTTGCAATACACCGATGTGTCATGTTCAAGGTCGTAGTCCCTTTGACGTCACTAAGGTGGGTTGTGTGACGTCACGTAAAAGTGCGTGCTTTATTTCCGCACTTTTGTTATTTTTTTTTCGATAGAAATCGTGCTCAAAAAAAAAATACGGCAAGTTTTTTTTATAAAACACTGTCACATAAAGCAATAAAAAAAACCTGTGAAAAGGCCCATTGCGTTATTAAGACGTTTTCACATAAAACCAATATAAACTTTCTTGTTTGAAGCTTAACTCAAAGATTAACTATTAAAATCCATTAACAATTATTGTTCTTCTTCGGTTATGTAGTAGTATTTACTGTTTGACAAAAGGCAACGATTACTCTTAAAGTGATATGATGTGGTATCGTTAATTAATTAGATGAACTCACATCCTTCGTTTTGGAAACACAGGATTTTTAAGACAGAATGTACCACCCTATGTAATAAACAGAAAATCAGTGTCCACCAAATTCACCCGATTTTAATCCTCCCGACAATGTTTATTTTCAGCGACGAGAGTATTTTGCAATCTTACAACAATTGTAACAAAGAATTAGCGTGTGGCCATAAATATCTTTAAATTTGATTTAAAGGGCAACTTCAGATTTCTTTCGTTCACCAGAGAGAGAAAATAATAATGCTAATAAGCCAAAATTAATTAAGCAATTAATTTACTTACTTGTTTGTCCAGAAATATTCAGCGCCTTCGCCCTTAGAACTCTCCCGAATTCTCCCTCTCCAAGTGTCTGTTCTATGATGAGCTGCGATCTCGGGAACTCCCATTTAGGATCAGGCTACAAATAATTCCAGTTAAGGACACCTTGAAAGTAATATTTGATACTAACGATATTTCGACACCACTTGTTAGTTAAATTAGGTGACAGGTATTTACTTCGCAGTAATAATAAACTAACGAGCTGTTTTTAATGAAATGTTAACCCGGGTTGTGTAAAATATTAACACGTTATCATTTTATTAGCTGTTTCTTATAACAACGTATGTACAGGTTGATCCAAATTCGATTCCAATTCCCACTCCCTTTCCCATCACTGTTTACTTTCTGACGGGCCCCTCTACGATTATAAGGTGAAGATCCAGTTTCCCGAAATTGCGACTAAACGTGCGACTAAATACTGCTCGTGAAGGAATTATTTTGTTCGGAAATCGCTGATGACGCTCATTTCTGGTTTTTTTGTGTTTCCCTCACAAAAACCGTGAATAATAATTATGTCTACGTATTCGTAAGTAGTAAACTATTACTATTATTACTATTTTTTATTTTTAAATACATTTACGAAACAGAAATTACTTTATGCAATATAAATGACATAATACTACAATCCCGAAATATCAATTTTCTTAATACGAAGGTGACTTAAGAACTAATAAAATTAATTTTTGCATATTTTAATAAGTGCGCAAGATTTGAATTGCGCGCCAGTTTGGCAGTCATGATGTCACAAGATTATGACATGCCAGATCGATAGGAGACAGATGGGAGTTAGTAAACATAGAGCATTACATGATATTGTTCTATCATATAATGCATCCTGATTATTAAACATTATTATCAAAATGGTGAAAGTTTGATTGCCACGATTCGTAAAGTGTGTCTAATTTTCGGTCGAAATAATGTTCTTCATTCATCTACTGTGAAAGGAATAATCGAAAAATTCGAAAGTACTGGTTCGGTTAGTGATGTGAAACACACGATACGAGCTCGTAGATGTCGTTCAGAACAAAACATCACGGCAGTTCGCGAGAGCTTGGTCGAGAATCCAGGGACGTCGATTCGTCATCGTGCACAAGAATTGGACGTTACAACAGCCACTCTTCAGCGTATTCTCACTAAAGATTTGCATCTCCATGCCTACAAAGTCTAATTGACGACAACTTTTGCCAACAGACCATGCACAGCGAAGAAAGTTCACCAATTGGATCCATGAACAATAAAAAGTGAATGACAAATTTGCGGACAAAATCATTTTCAGTGATGAGTCCCATTTTCACCTCGATGGCTTCGTTAATAGGAAATACTGCCGCATTTGGGACTCACAAAATCCACAAATGATTTATGAGAAAGTAATGCATCCAAAACGTGTCACTGTTTTGTGTGCATTGTGGTCTGGAGGATTCATTGGCATATAATGCTGTAACGGTGAATGGCGAACTTTATTGTGCTATGACAACTCAGTTTTTTGTGCCTCAATTGGAAAATATTGCTCTCGATGACATGTGGTTTCAGCTAGACGGTGCCACTTGCCAATACCGCCCGTGAAACATTGACGGTCTTGCACGAGTCTTTTCCTGGTCGTGTTATCTCTCGGTTTGGTGACCAGAAATGGCCGCCACGCTCTTGCGATTTAACACCTTTGGACTTTTGGCTGTCGAGTTATCTGAAGTCACAGGGTTATGCCAACCAACAAGCCCGCGACCACCGAAGCATTGAAGGCGGAAATTAGACACTATATCAACGAAATCCCCTCCACATATATGCAATCCCAATATTAAAAATTTCGCCAAAATAGTACGCATGTGCCAGCAAAGCCGTAGCGGCCATTTACCAGATGTGTTGTTCCATACATCACTCCCAAATGTCTACATTATAACTCAATAAATATTTCAATACTTTGCTACAGAAAACCACGTTTTATTGAACCTTGAAATATTGCGCTCTTATTGAAACATCTTTTATATGCATTGAACGTAAACTATTCAAAAACGGCTGATGTCATAACAATTTTGAAGTCATTATTGTGTGAGAAATAATTTTTTTTTCGAAGCTTTACCTCAAAAGTGTTGTCAAAACTGCCGAGCAAAATTACCTCAATAAAGCGGGTTGAATTTTATCCATCTACATCGCGATAAATAAAAAATTAATTTTTCCACTCAATACCATATCGGACGTATAATCGAAAAATTGATATTTATCATCCACCTTCAAGGGTTTGTAGCTTCCTTTTTTAGGCATTTTTAGAATACGTTTTTATTAATGAATGTCCGATTATTTTTTGATATATTATCGACCTCTGAAGTTTGGCACACTTGTGGTAGATCACCCTGTATGTTACTTTTGATCGCCGGTAAGGTGTCGAATCACCCTGTACAAGGAAACGTTGCTATGATCATTTGATTTGCGCAGATCTTATTAATCTCACAATTAGTGGGAGTAGGTCAATTAAAACAGAAAACTACTTGACATAGTGGGTGATAAGTGTATCCCTCTGGTGGTCAGTGCTACTACCAGTCAGACACTGACTGAACTATATACTGAACAAGACTTGCATGAAACAACCACTCTTGTTATATAGATTTTCTTAAAAAAATCTATATATACATTTATGCTCGGCGACTTTGGGCCCCCGTATCTCGAAAACGGTTGATCGGATCCACCTCAAATTTGGGATCTATCCGAATCTCGAGATTTCCAGAAACTTTCCGTCTGTCCGGAACTCTGGAACTCCGGAACTCCGGAAACTTTTCTTTGAAATGCGATAACTGTCTCAAATATTGACCGATCGACTTCAAACTTTTACCAGAGGTAGACCTCCATGGTCTACATATGCCTATTGATTTTGAGCCGGTTCCGAAAACGGCAAGTGGGGCAAAAACGGCCTAACAACCAATTTTTTTACCTTCCTTTGAAATGCGATAACTGTCTTAAATATTAACCGATCGACTTCAAATTTGGAACAGGGGTGGACCTCTAAGGGCTACATATGCCTATTGTTTTGGAGACGGTTTCGAAAACGCAAAGTGGGGCAAAACGGCCTAAAAGCCATTTTTATTTCTTTTTTTTTTTTGAAATGCGATATCTGTTCAAAATATTGACCGATCGACTTGAAATTTGCAACAGGGATAGACCTTTACGGTATACATATGCCTGTTGATTTTAAGCCGGTTCCGAAAACGGGAAGTGGGGCAAAAAAAAATTAAGGATTTTGTTTTTTTTTTGGAAATGCAATAAATGCCCCAAATATTGACCGAATTGGTACAAATATAGGCATATTAGCATAAGACTCAATATAATGGATCACAAGGAGCCGATTCCGACTATTCACGAACCGCTCCGATCATTCCCGAAGGCGTTATAAGCACTTTTAATAGCGTTCTAAGAAATTAAAAAGGGCAAACGAGTTTCAAGGGTGTCAACAGCCACCGAGGCTACAGTTTTAACCGCAAAACACGAACTGGACCCGAACCTTTCCGAAGTCACCCGAAGATACCCGAAGGCAAACGGGGCTTGCGGGGTATCATTTTTAATAAAACCGAATACGAGGAACCGATTCCGAGCATTCCCGAACCGCTCCGATCATTCCCGAATGAGTTTTAGGCAAGTTTAACAACGATTGCAGGCATCGAATAACAAATCATTCTGGAACCGATCCGATGTACTTTGTCCGTCTTCTGAAAATCTATATGGCATCTTCACCGCAGCGGTGAATGTACCTCACTTGTTCAGTATATAGTTTGGCCCACCCGGGTTGAAGGTCGAAGTTCTTGGTGCCTGCTTTGCAGGTCGCAGGTCATGAAACGTAGTAACGATTTCTTTCATGTATAATTTCCAATATTTTATGTAGGTATGTTTTTTTATAATGCAGCACCTTGTAATAACATCAGTTTTTTTGTCATACAAATCGATGTCTATTCAAAAGTTTGAGAAAGTCCTATTCGATGATGTATGATGAGGCATTTTATGTAGAAATATCGTCTGCAATATGCGAAAATGGATTCTAACTACGCTTTTGTTCAGTTTTCTTAGGTTTCCTACATACAGGGTTAAAAAAACAGAAAACAGAATACATAACTGTATTTATATCATTAATTAAATTCGGATAATCTATTAGAAAATTCGAAACATTTACAGAAATCGATTTTCAATATTTTCTATGTAAAAAAAACCTTTACCCAATTTTAAAGACTATTTCCTACATGTATCTAATCTACATTCAATGAAATTGTTTCATTTTTGACACAAGCTACAATGAAAATGCTTTATTAGCTGCAAAATTTGTCTAGAAGAAACGTCTCTAGGATTTTTTGTCATTTAAATTAATTTTATTGATATGTATTCATAGAATCCTTCTGTTAAAATTAATATTAAGTTTGCTTTAAACGTAACTAAAGTGAATCGTTTTTGTGTGAAATGATAATAATATTTACCGTGTTGAATTATAAATGTTGTCGTTTATTTGGGAAACAGGCCGTATAAATATATCCCGTACTTACGATGTTGTGTGCATAAATTTTTATTTAGAACATTCAATATTTGTTGCTTGGTAACGTCTCTCGACAAATTTAGTTGCAAAATCCTTCGTCCTACGGGTTCGTGTTTTTGACTTTTTAACGAAATCAAAAATCTGTTGATAAATTTTCCTCCTGATTAAAAAAAAAAAGTTTTGCTAACGGTTTACAAAATACACTGGGCTATTTTTGAAATTTTGTTGTAAACGATTTTTTTTTCCATATTCTTCATTTAGTCTTGGTAGTTATATCTTAAGGTAGTTATATAGCATGAATCCCATGCTCCACTTGTTAGATATGGCATAACCCATAATACACCATCCATCGCTTGGTGTATATAGATACTTTCAAGCTTACTAACTGGTTCTACAGATATGTATTTTTCCCGTTATAAAATCAAACTCAAATTTATTTTCCGGATATTTTACAATTCTTTTATATGTAACTGTAATATGTACAAATATGTAAATGTAGTATGTAATTAGTGTCACAAAGTGGGTACTCACCGCATATTTATTAATGATATTCATATCTATAATCGAAGACATCTGGAAGTTAAGAGGAATTGGTTCACTAGGAATATTCCCATGCACGGAAACTGAAAGTGGTGCTGTCATTTCATGGTTCTCTTCGTTGTTTTTCTCTCTAACTGCTTTATTTACTCGGTCTAATCTCCAGCATATCACTATAAGGGCTACTGCACTACCCAAAAAAAGTGTACCACCTGCTATACCCAAGACACAAATTGTTCCACATTTAGCAATATCAACACCTAAAATTATGGTCAATATTTAGAAATACATGTAGATTAAGATGTACGATGTAAGTATTTCTTACCAAGGAATTTTCCAGTTGTGAAATTTCCGGTTTGTCTGCTAACATTGGGCTGAACTTGGGGAGGCGGTGTAAGAGTAGTACTAGTTCGAATAATATTCGATTCGTTCTCACTTGAAGCTTTCGCTTGTGCTATGGTGCAACGTTCAAGACGAGAACATATTACAACTCCGCTAGCCTCATCAACACCACGGCCAGTCTTTCGATTCCTGCTTGCTGGCCAAGTTATATCTTCTAAAATGACATAAATTTTTATTGAATCTATACTCCGTGGGTCTTTACCGCAAGCGGGCGGTAAAATTGCCTTTACCACCCGCTGGCCCGTGGGCCTTAAAGACGCATTTTACGTCAAGAAATATGGTTCAAAAACTGCACTTTAACGCCCGGTGGTAGATAATAGTTATTTATGCACCAAGGGCATAAAGAGGCGTTTATGGCCCGCAGCGTGAAAATTGGCCATAAGAGCCATAAATGAGGTGTATACAAAATTTTATGTACGTCCAGTCTTAATTAATACATTATATCGTAAATATATGTCGGCTATCTTGCAAGTATTCCATAAGCATTGTCAATAGTTCAATTTTGACATTCCTTAAAAACAAAACGTATTGTCATACTGACAGGTACGATTTGATTTTGAATTTGGATAAAAAAAAATGCAAATAACAAAGCAACAACATTAATAAAGGTGGCCATATTGTAATTTTGTGGCCATGATCGTTCTCAGAGTTTTAAAATCGTTTTGTCGAAGTGTTTTCAATTGAACTGGAAATGGAAGAGGATGAACATTTATTTTTCCATACTCCGCTAGAAATTACCGAAGTTGGCTGTAACGTTGAACTTGTTGCCTTAGAAGGCGAAAATGTTGTATGAAAAATAGAGCAAAAGCCCTAGGCGGGTATAAAGTGTTTTAGGCCCGGCTGGTTGTAAAGTAATACTTTACCCCTCAAATCAAGCATATAAAGTGACCAATTAAGACCGGTCGTACATAAACTAATTTACGTACTGGCACAATCCTGGGGGCATATCAAATGGTGAAGTTGTTCTAAAGAGTCACAATTTCCATCAGGGCATGTTTTTGTGTCCGGACTGCATGTAGGATATAAGTGAGTTATATTTGAGGAGATTTTATCGCCCCGCCACATACATCGTTTTGGGCCTGCCCTGGAACATAATTATAATTTTATACATTTCATTGATACCTTTTTATTAAATCACTTATTTAACATCGGCCTATTGTGCCATAATAGACCCATACATTTCATAATTGAACGTCAGATTTAACATTATTTACAAATCAATAGAGCATCTTTTGCAGCAGTTACTGCCTCGCTTCATCGGCCCATACTGTTAATACAATTGTCAATTATATCCTGTGATAGCTGTTGCCATTATTCTATTACTATTTTCTGTAACCGATCAACATTTTGTAGTGGCTGAGGATGCTTACAAATTCACTGTTTAAGAAAACCCCATATATGTTCTATATGGTTAATATTAGGTGAACGGTCTGGCCATACTGCTTGAATAAAAGTATGTATAAAAGTATGTGCAAATTTAAAATATTGAGATCATATTCCATTTTGATGGCTGGTAAATTCTCTATCTATTGGAGCAAGGGAGAAAAAAATCTCTTGCATAATTTCGAAATTACACACCTGTGAACATGACTTAATTTTTAGTTTTCACTTTGAGGGGACAGAAATTTAGTTAGATGGTGAACAATTTATTAAAAATAGTTTTTTTTATTAGGCCAGAACAAGATTAGGTTGTACTTCTTACCCGATATATTTACGTATATATACAAAGACCAAGTATGTTTTATTTTATTTCAAATATTTTTTCTGTGTGTAGCTTATTTGTTGCAAATTGTAAGTTTGTGATATATTTCTGTTTAAAGAGATTTTATAGATATCACCTGTAACAATAGATAGTAATTATAAATAATAAGGCGATGCAAGATGTTTTGCTAATTAATTATTCAATCAGCCGTTCACTTCCGCAATACATAAAACATTTTCCCAGATAAAATGATATATGGTTTTCATTGCATTGACATTTATCAAAGCGGCATGCAGACGCGCTACTAAATCTTCCTGTTCAATAATTGAAGAGGTGTAGGTATGGAATATTACCTGTGGTGATGTCGGTCAAGATTCGAAACAAATTAGACATACAAGTGAAACTTGTCAGTTAATATTACAACATTAGCCTCTGATGGTAGGGTGCATTAATATGCTGTTTGTGACTTCTGTGGGGGTTCATTGTTACAAATTGAATTTTATATAAAATGAATTGTATTGATGTTTCAAAATCCTGAGGCAGTCAAAAGTCATCACGTACGAAAGCAAATTAAAGTTAAAAATAAGTTAAGCAAAAAAGAGACAAATTACGCTTTCTGATACACTTTTCAGAAAAGCTTGTAGAGCAAATATTTTTATTATAATTTACAAATATTATGTTAGATATTGGAGATTACGATAGAACGAAGCTTAAAAAGGAAATAACTCGATTTGAAATGCTTCAAAATATAATTCAATGTAGACAGTTTTTACGGTTTTCTTGTATTATCTTCGAAACAAAGGCTAAAATTAAAATTTTCTACTCTCAAGAAAAGTATACTTTTGCAAGATGTGTTATTGTAGTGGGGACGTCACGCGATTTCAAAAGGATCATAGGAAATTTACATTGAATTTAATTGCATAACTTGAAATGAAATTTAATGAAACTAGATTCAAAACATTCATTTTGTCAACAAAACAACGCTGCAAATAAAAAAAGTGTGCTGTCCGAAATGATTTAATTTAACAATAAAACATATTGCAAGATTAATTAAAAGGTAGTAAATGTTCAAAGTGCATCCCCACTTCTTCTTGACATTTTTGGCTCGGTCAATGGTGTTTCGCATAACATTTCGCAACACAGCAGGAGTCATACTTGCAAAAACTTCGCGGATACGATTTTGAAAAATTTCAAGTGTTTGAGGAGGTGTATAAAAATCTTGTTCTTTCACATAACCCCACACAAAAAATCTGAAATGCTTAGATCTGGTGAGCGGGAAGGCCAAGGTACAGGTCCATATGTTCTAATTACTTGCCCATTATACCGGTTAACTAAATGGGCAATAACTCGAGAGGCATTATGAGGCGGAGCCCCATCTTGTTGAAAATACATTTGTTTAGAAACTGCAAGTGGTATGTCCCTCAACATTTCTCCAATATTATTTTGTAGGTATTCTAAATATCTGTACCCTGTCAAAGGTCCTTGAAAGAAAATAAGTCCAATAATTCTTGTTCCAATCACCCCAGCCCACACATTTACTCCAATTCTTTCCTGAAAATTACCTTGCCTCATTAAATGTTGATTTTCCTGCGCCCAATATCTATTGTTTTGTTTATTGAACATTCCATTGTTGGTGAATCTCGATTCATCAGAAAACGATATCAAAGAAACAAAATTTAAATTAGCGGTATTGTTCTGAAGTAACCAGTCACAATAAGCTAATCATCGGTTGCCATCAGCTTCGTACAATTGCTGGTACACTTGATATTTAAACGAGCGGTAACCATATTCTTTGAGAATCTCTCTTGCTGATTCATGACTAATTTGCACCTCGTGGCCAATTTCTCTAGAAGATTTACTTCTACAAAAGCAAACAAGTTAATTTCTGTCGCTTCGTCAACGATAAAAGCTGCAGGATTGTTATCAATTCCTTTCCTGATTTGTTTCTCCACAATTGGAAAATATTGAAAACATGGATGTCTCTTCGGATCTACAATTCAACGGTGTTTCTGGAATTTTTGTGACATTCTTCAAAAATTAATAACATGTCCACTTTTTCATCCCTCGTATACATGTTAAACAACAACAATAATAATTAAAAAACAACGAACAACAACAAATTTAATGATAAAGAACAAACTTGTTAAGTTAACAATATACACGTATATATTATAATCTGTCAAACATCTTTTTGTTTCCACAGCACACTTTTATTATTTACAACGTTGTTTTGTTGACAAAATGTATGTTTTGACCTAATTTTATTCAATATCCACGGCATACTTACTTGATAAGCGTATTTTCTCGATATTTTAATTATTATCCACCGAAGAACGTGTGTATTTGGGTTAATATAAGACCTATTTTCGATTTAAAGGTATCAATGGATTTGCCCTTTTGCACCTGTCAATTTTTCACGACTTTGGCTTTTTGAAACATCTGTACATAAGCATTAATTTTATATAAAATTCTGCTGGTAACATCGAAATTCTTACAGAACTTACTTTTATGCGTATTTGTGCGCCGAACGTTTTACATTAATATTAACTAATTGTAAACCTTATCTGTAATTTGTAAAAAAAATGTGTGAGGAATTCTCAAATAGTAGCAACCAAGCTCAGGGCTGGACTGTTCAAGCTGGAGACTGGGAAAATTCATGGTAGATCCTTATAAAGTCAACATAGAGACCTTGGGCCCTCAGGTAAAAATATTATATTATTAATTCAAATTTTTGTTGAGTCGCAGTACATTTAAAGACTTTTTTTCGACTGATAGATTATTTATAATACTATATGCGATCGTGTAAATAAAACCAGGATTTTTTATAAGTGGTCACCTGCCTATCTTTCACCTAAATAGTTAAATCCGAATATATGGGGAGCCTCCTCATAATATCGTTGTAACTGTTAACAAATGGCATGCGTTTTTTATTCATCTGTCTTTTTAGTACCCGTTCATTGAGATGTCTTAAATATGGGGCCCTAATTCAAAATTTCTCGTTGGGCCCTTATAGCATCAGTCCGGCCCTGAGTCCAAGCATGTTCTCGGATAATGAAGGGATGGCATAGTTTATCAATCACAACAAACAATAAATGAATTATTTTCTTACCTTGTGGCCACGCTGGGTGATCCTCCGGTCGATAGCGCACAGGAATTCGGCCTCAGACATTCATCAAATGTCTCGTATTCTGCACAGTACGTCCACTGACTGAAATCTGTCATATCACCGCATGTTTTGTTTGGCTCATTTATTATTCTAACTTGAATTTCATCATACTCTCTTCGGTTGTTCCTTGTCCACGAAACATTTAAGCTGTACGATGAATTAATTATTATTTAATGATTTCATTTGGAAAGCTTATTGTGGAAACCATGGGCGCCGTTACGATCATTTTAGGGGAGGCGTCTCACTATATGTATGATTGCGGCTACTCTCAGTTAATTGTTACTTAAAATGAAGAATTTATTTATATTTTTCGGTAAGAATATATTATTTTCTTAGAATTTTTAGGTCTTATCATGTTTACGTAAATAAATTTTCTATATCACGGACGCAACGTTTTTAATAATGTTGTTACATATGATTCTAATTTGTAATGTAAATTTTAGGAATAATAGAAAATACGAAATAAATGGTTGAATTTCAAAATAAAAGCACAAATACTCATTTTCTGTTTGAGATTCACCAATCTTACGCTACATTGATCCAACAAAGTAGTTGTAAATAAGTTGCTTATGTGCATAACTCAGGTCTGCTGACAATTAAAACAACTAAAATTATTTATGATTTCGACACTTTGAAAAAGTTGTAATCTTACCGGTCCGACTATAATTAAATTAACGCACTGGATAAAAACGAGGGAGGCATTCAGAGTAGGCGTGTGTATCGTTGCGAAAAATTGAATTTTTAGGTTATGTTATCCGGGCACCATAAATCCTATAGATTTTAAAGCGGTTGTGTTATATGCTCAAAGGGTTTAAAACGGGTTTTAAGAAAGCCTCCAAGTTTCAAGCAATGGTGAGGTCAATGAGGCTTAAAATATACTTGTACAAGAATAAATCGATATACTTAAAGAGCAATTGGTAATTTAATAGGCATTTTAAGCCAAAACATGTTTGAAGTAGAATTGTTCAGAACCAATAGGTTTTATACCATCTGCCGCCATTATTTGTAGCGGAATAGATGTATAACGGTCAGTCATATTGCGAATGTTCCAGATTGAACAAAAAAATTTGTATTTAATATAAATGCTTTCTTAAAATAGTTTAGTAACACTGAACCTTATTATGGGCGGAGGCAACCCATTTATTTATTTCTAAGTCACTGAGAAAAAAAATACATATTTCTTTAAATTTGTTTTTAAGGAGCGCACGACTTTTTTAAGAACTATCTACCCTATCTACCCTATCTACCCTATCTACCCTGTATTAATTGTATTTACTATCTTCTTTAGATAAATAAATGAATTTATTATTATTATTATATTATGTTTTACAGTAAACTTAGCGTCGTTGAAAGTTTTAGCCCACTATGATGAGTCCCAATACTTTATTATAATTAGTCGATATACTATAAGTTGAATCGTTCTCAGTTGTCGCCGTATTAAATGTTCATTTTATAACTATGTATGAGGCTCATATGCAATAATGTCCGCTCAAAGCATTTGTGTGTGCTTCTTAAGTTATAATATGGTATTTATCCTAAACCAAAGTGGTTTTATAATACTCTTCAAATACTCTACGAGTAAAGATTTGGACAATTCATTTGGACAATAACAGTTTTAAAAAGTGGGCACCTGTACTCTTAAAAGGGTTTTGAATTAGTTTTATGGAGTTCTTTCAGACTATTTACATTTATAAGTAATCTTAGAAATAAGCTTTGAGGATATCTTGTAGAGCATTTTTTAAACTAAAATTGTTACATGGGTCATTACCTTCTGTTAGATTTATGAATGTCAGCCACAAAATAACTCTTGGATGACCTACAGATATAACTGTTCATTTCTAAAATAATGGTGTTATATCACTACACTTAAGCACGTTTTAAGAGGTTGAATATTACCTCATAGATTTCACAATGAATAATTTTTTTATATATCCTTTATGGTGGGGTACAGATATGCAATGTATTTCTTGATAATCTGTTGCAGTCCAAGATCTTGCTTATTATGTTGTCCTAATAATCTTCTTAGCACGGGCAGTATCGCTGCCAGCCGATGGGATGGTTTTTATTACTTATGGCACTGTGCGACGTGATATAAATATTTATGGAAATTCTAGGGGTCAGGCTTTCACAATTTATTTCTTTTAATATCAGTCAATCAATTCAATTGCTTTTAAAAGCATAATGGTACCAAAATTTGTCAACACATGATAAAATATGGACATTATACACAGAAAAAACAAGCGAGTCTCAAAAATGATGGGTTTTTAGAAGAAACTTTATTGGATACACAAATTTGAGTGATTTAACCTGTCAATACATAAGCGATTATTTTATTAGTGATTTTAAATTCAAAGTAGCATATCTAGATTGATCAAAATCTCCTAAATTTTCATTATCATTAATTTTATTTTAATCAGCATCACAATGGCGGCGACAGTAAGTCGGTTCGTCTTCGAGCTGGTCTTAAAAAATGGCGAAGTTCTAGGGAGAATTCCAAAATAGATATATAAATTGTCTTCAAGACGCTATTTGCCTATGTCACATGGCCAAAAAAAAGGCTAAATATAAAGTTTATAAACGACGTTTACTTTGAGGTTTATGAAACTAATATAACTTGATATCTTGTGCATAAAGCAATAAAAACAATTTACAGATATTTTTTGTACCGCTAATTTTACGATTGTTGTGATACTTATAAAACTTCCAATTTATTTCATTTTTTGGAAACAATAAAACCTCTTTTTACAATTTCTGCCAGCGTTCAATAAAACTTTTTATAAGTATTCCAATTTAGGCAAGTTATATTAGTTTTATAAACCTCTACGTAACGTCCTTTTTAAACTATATCTTTAGCCTATTTTTGGCCATCTGACGTCGGAAAATAACTTTTTGAAGATAATTTATATACATTTACATAAATAGTTGTTATGCCGATCTAGTTTAGAATGCTCCAGAATGTTTGTAACCTCACATTCTTGCTGGACTACCTCCCGATCTCTACTTATAAATGATGAAATGTCAGCTGTTCCAACATTTTCTAAGATTTTTCAAAGCCCTCATTTTAGTGGGCAACCAAGACGAATGTTGTTGCGAGATCATAATTTTTATAAACAAGATGGAAAAGAAAACTATACTAAACGGGATATTCCTATATATTAATATTTATGTAACAAACGTGTTGTCAAGTTTGAACGCCGGTTCCGTGCGACTACTATTTGTGCAAATCTGAGATTTATTATTAACATAGTCACAATTACAAAAAAGAGCATTAATAAAATATTTAAAGAATTATCCACTGAAGTCGGTTTTCCAGAATATATTGAAATCGCAATTAAACAAACTCGATTTTAAAAACACACCGTTATTTTATTATTGTTAACAAAATAACCTGAACTTTTATGAACAAGATGTTTAGTTGCTCAGTGATCTGTGACGCGATATTGTGATTCGTAACATCAACTCAATTGATAAACCTGAATATTAAAGTTTAGGAGTGGTAGGTGCCCCCTCTTGTCCCTCAAACGGCGCGCTTGGTGGAACCACTCAAGGGAGGTGTGAAAATGAATAGTTATTTTTTAACTTACCTAACGAATTCAGGCGCCCGTTTCAATCCACGGAAATGATGTACGAATATGATTCCTTCATCCTTAGTGATATCGAATATTTCGTTGTTATTAGTTACATCTGATAAAGAGAAATTGCTGGAGCCCTTTAAGTAGTTGGGTTGGGTAATTCTGGCAAATGGAGCGGCAGTTCTGCAGATAAGGGACATTGTTTTTGTATCTAAGATGTAATTAGTTTTAAAAGTATATCAAAACTTGCATTGTCACTTATTATGTTGAAATGAACATATTTAGTAACGATAAAAGGTCATCAACGTTTTACTGTGATAGCAAAAAGGAGAATTTTGTTTATGGCTGGAAATAAATAAGGTTCCACGAAGTTACATTTCATTAATAGATTTTTTTTTTAATGAAAATGCAAAAAATAGTGCATAAAAATATGTAAAATATCTTCATTCGAGTGTGTAGAGAATTTTGGTCAAATATATATCGTTTTAATCAAATTCATGTTATTTAATTTCCCGATCAATGTTTTACTGTGATAGCAAAAAGGAGAATTTTGTTTATGGCTAGAAACAAATAAGATTCCACGAAGTTACATTTCATTAATAGATTTTTTCTAAAATAAAAATGCAAAAAATAGTGCATGAACAATATGCAAAATATTTCCATTCGAGTGGTAGAGAATTTTGGTCAAATATATATCGTTTTAATCAAATTCATGTTATTTAATTTCCCGATCAATGTTTTACTGTGATAGCAAAAAGGAGAATTTTGTTTATGGCTAGAAACAAATAAGATTCCACGAAGTTACATTTCATTAATAGATTTTTTTCTAAAATAAAAATGCAAAAAATAGTGCATGAAAAATATGCAAAATATTTCCATTCGAGTGGTAGAGAATTTTGGTCAAATATATATCGTTTTAATCAAATTCATGTTATTTAATTTCCCGATCAACGTTTTACTGTGATAGCAAAAAGGAGAATTTTGTTTATGGCTAGAAATAAATAAGATTCCACGAAGTTACGTTTCATTAATAGATTTTTCTAAAATAAAAATGCAAAAAATAGTGCATGAAAAATATGCAAAATATTTCCATTCGAGTGGTAGAGAATTTTGGTCAAATATATATCGTTTTAATCAAATTCATGTTATTTAATTTCCCGATCAATGTTTTACTGTGATAGCAAAAAGGAGAATTTTATTTATGGCTAGAAACAAATAAGATTCCACGAAGTTACATTTCATTAATAGATTTTTTCTAAAATAAAAATGCAAAAAATAGTGCATAAAAAATATGCAAAATATCTTCATTCGAGTGTGTAGAGAATTTTGGTTAAATATATATCGTTTTAATCAAATTCATGTTATTTAATTTCCCGATCAACGTTTTACTGTGATAGCAAAAAGGAGAATTTTGTTTATGGCTAGAAACAAATAAGATTCCACGAAGTTACATTTCATTAATAGATTTTTTTCTAAAATAAAAATGCAAAAAATAGTGCATGAACAATATGCAAAATATTTCCATTCGAGTGGTAGAGAATTTTGGTCAAATATATATCGTTTTAATCAAATTCATGTTATTTAATTTCCCGATCAATGTTTTACTGTGATAGCAAAAAGCAGAATTTTGTTTATGGCTAGAAACAAATAAGATTCCACGAAGTTACATTTCATTAATAGATTTTTTTCTAAAATAAAAATGCAAAAAATAGTGCATGAAAAATATGCAAAATATTTCCATTCGAGTGGTAGAGAATTTTGGTCAAATATATATCGTTTTAATCAAATTCATGTTATTTAATTTCCCGATCAATGTTTTACTGTGATAGCAAAAAGGAGAATTTTGTTTATGGCTAGAAACAAATAAGATTCCACGAAGTTACATTTCATTAATAGATTTTTTTCTAAAATAAAAATGCAAAAAATAGTGCATGAAAAATATGCAAAATATTTCCATTCGAGTGGTAGAGAATTTTGGTCAAATATATACCGTTTTAATCAAATTCATGTTATTTAATTTCCCGATCAACGTTTTACTGTGATAGCAAAAAGGAGAATTTTGTTTATGGCTAGAAATAAATAAGATTCCACGAAGTTACGTTTCATTAATAGATTTTTCTAAAATAAAAATGCAAAAAATAGTGCATGAAAAATATGCAAAATATTTCCATTCGAGTGGTAGAGAATTTTGGTCAAATATATATCGTTTTAATCAAATTCATGTTATTTAATTTCCCGATCAATGTTTTACTGTGATAGCAAAAAGGAGAATTTTGTTTATGGCTAGAAACAAATAAGATTCCACGAAGTTACATTTCATTAATAGATTTTTTCTAAAATAAAAATGCAAAAAATAGTGCATGAAAAATATGCAAAATATCTTCATTCGAGTGTGTAGAGAATTTTGATTAAATATATATCGTTTTAATCAAATTCATGTTATTTAATTTCCCGATGATGTCAATTTAGCTGCCTAGACGAGTTTCAACTTTAGTATACAGTTTGAGGAAAATTACTTCATAGTTGGTAGTACTGGTCGGGTCGAATATCAAAAATGAAGTTTTTGCTTGGCTGCTATTTATAGATTTTTATATACGGGGTATCTCAAAAATTACGATTAGGGATCGATTCAAATTGTAGTGACAAAATGTACAATTTGTGAAAATATGACTTGAATTTCACCAACCGCCATTGTTGTGTACCAAGAGATATTTTACCATTTACAAATATAAATTTTACTAAGCTCAGGCACATATTAGCGTGCAAGTTAGAAATTTTTTATACAACAGTTTTCCTGGCCGGTGGATTGGAAAACGTAGGTCAATTGTATGGCCCCCTCAATCATCCGATCTCAACCAACTTGACTTATTTTTCTGAGGAAATACAAGCAGCCTGAATGTGTGCGTGCACCGCGCAAATGTCTGTTTCGAACGAGAAGATGACGTACTTGAACAATTTCTATAAATTTTGTTTTTTCAACTTAACAGTTAGTATTACTGTTAATTATTTGACCAATATCTTGGTAACGAATGTCAATTGGATATTTTGTTACTCCACACTTTTAACATTCTCGCGGAGTTTAGTATATTTCTGTTCCACCATTCAACCAGGACAGACACACACAATATTTCCTCCGACATTTGACAGATGCCGCAGCTGAGATTCGAATTCGGGAGAGATAGACAGTGACTAGCCGTGTACTGCTATACAACAACGTTCTAGTTAACCATGCTACCATCTCGGTATTTAAAAATGCTGTTATGCATCCATGCCCTAGCCAGAATTCGAGCCAGGGATCCTTTAATCTTAAGCCTAACGTTTAAGCACTGAGCCACTGAGCTGACTTGTTTAATCGATTCTCAAGAGGACGGCCGTTGTTTTTAAGACACCCTGTATTATCAACAATATTTAAACACCTTGTAGAATATAAGAATTTATAACTAATTGAGTTTTAATTATGTAGAACTCCACACACTGTACAAGTAGTTTCTCTCTGGCGTTTGACTAATGTGAATATCGGTACAACGCGTACAAAAATTTAATTCAAAGAGAGTACAGATATAGCTTAAAATGAAAGATTTTATATGTACCTGGTTAATTTTTAACCAAACTTATGTTAAAGAAAAGTTATAGGTCAGGGTATTTATATAAAAAATTTATAAAGTTCTTACCTGAATATTTTGACTGTAATTTCTGGATAAAGTATTAACGGTCGGATTTTCTTAGTCAAAGCAGCGGGTTTATGGTTAAAAATCAAATGCACTGGAAGTCTCACCTAAAAAATGTATTTACTAAAATGCTTCTATTGGTATTAGAAGTCTTTTAATAGTCATTAACATGAGTAAATCAACTTTAACTGTTAAGGAAAATGTTGACAAGTTTGAAGAGCTTCATGAAATGGGACTTGATGGGCAAGATATAAGAGGGCAGGGATATGATAACGGGACTAACATGAGGGGCAACAATGCAGGAGTGCAATCTAGAATTAGGAATTTAAATCCACGAGACTTCTACGTTCCGTGTAGTAGCCACTCGCTCAATCTAGTGGTAAATGATATGGCAAAAGCATCCTTGGAAGCAGCCAATTTTTTTAATATGGTCCAAAAAATATATTTATTTTTTTCTTCTTCAATTTTTCGATGGGCAATATTTTTAAAACATGTCCAAAGATTAACATTAAAACCTTTGAGTGGCACTCGATGGGAAAGCAGGATAGAAACTTTAACGTCCTTAAGATTTCAACTTGGTGAAATATACGACGCATTGCTAAGCATTTTATGAAAGCCAAGACATCGATATCTCAATAAGAGACGACGCCTCGGGTTTGCTAAGTTGCATTAAACAATTAAAATTTTTATGTTCAATGATCATGTGGTACAAAATTTTAAATTATATTAATCCCATAAGCAAGCTTATGCAAGCAAAAGATTTTGAATTGAAAAAAAGCACTTGATCATCTAGAGAACTGCAAAAATTTCTTTAAAAACCTTTGATCAGATAAGTCTTTCAATGAAATTGTTGTTGACGCAAGAGAATTGGCTGATGAAATTATTAACATTGAAGCCAATTTTGAATCAACAACGCCGCAACACCGCGTAAAAAAAAGGGCAACTTTTCATAAGAAGCAAATGACGAACCAATCGAAGATCCCAAAGAAAGATACAAAATAGAATTATTCTTCTATACTATTGATCAAGCATTAATCACACTAGATAGTTGATTTGAACAACTGAATCACCATAATAACAATTTTCAATCTCTATATAACATATGATTTGAAAACCATGCCTAAAGAGACACTGATAAAAGATTTACAAGGATTTGGAAAATATTTTGTCTGATGGTGAATCAGCTGACATTAACGGTCTAGAATTAGTAGAGGATATTTCTGCAATTTGTGCACTTTTGGGCAAAAAAGAAAGTCCAAGTGATGTTCTTAAAATAATAACAATACTAAATTTTGCTCCAAATCTTAGTATTACCTTAAGAATACTACTGACTATTCTAATATCAGTAGCAAGTGGAGAAAGAAGCTTTTCTAAATTAAAATTAATCAAAACCTTTTTATGCTCAACTACCACGCAAAATCGACTAAACGGCTTGGCCATTTTAGCAATTGAACATTAAATTGCTGATCAAATAAACTTAAAAGAGGTAATAAAAAAATTTGCAGAATTAAAAGTGAGAAAAAATATTCTTCTGAATATAACTCACACAAACAATGTATTACTGTGGTTCTATGTATCTACCTTTTGTTTTCTATTTAGGTTTTAGATATGTGAGGAAAAAATTTAAATCGTAATAGCGGTAAAATTACACCCTGTATGTTTAAAACTTAGTAAATATTTTTAAAATATAACAACTAGGTGTCTATAGGTATTGCAACTCTATTTTATTTTAATTTATACTGTTTTGTACCAAATGTTAAGTTTTAATACTTGTTTCTTTTTAAATATACGTTTTTATTGCAAATTAAAACCATCTTTTATTAAGAAAAAAATAACTTTAAAAGGGGCGGCAATTTGTTTTTGTCCGGGACGGCGTAAACGCCAGAGCGGTCCCTGAGGTGACGAGTTGCCATATATTTTTGCTTTTACCCTGGGGATTTAAATTTATTCTAGTAAATTCAGCAGAATTGTAAAACTAAAATATACTCGTTAACTAACGTTTAGAGTTCTCTTCTCATTATCAGGATATATCCAAGTAAGGTTCTGCACTAATCTCTTTTCAGAAGTGACTTCAAAGTTTTCAAATTAAATTCGTGTGTTCGGGGAGAAAACAGAATTATGTCCCTACCAACACTCAGAAGTGTATTAGAGAGTATGAAAACCTAAACAGAGAATAAGAAGCAGCAAATCAACACTTGAATGAGAATTAAAATTCCTGAAGTCAATACTTTGGCAAGAAATCTGCAAAGTTTAGTCTAGTGCTGAAACAAGTGCATGGAGAAGTAAATTTATTCAGACTAAAACTATTTACGTCCTCAAGAGAGAGTTTTATAAAACTATTATAAATCTAGAATTGAATGTGGCAAGACTTGAAATCTGTTTACACAAGCAGATGTCGATGAAAGAAAAAAAGCCTATTTGTATTTTGGAACCACAATGAGAAACTTGAAGTCTGAAATACTTAATATTTTAAACAATTAGTCATCCATAATATAAAAGACTTTTTATTTCAGATGTTCTTTACGACGGTAATCATTTTGTGAAACTTATATCGTCGGTGATCTTGCAAATTCTCATATCTTACAGTTTAATTTATTGGATCTCGAGTTAAGTATGTGCGTAAAAACGATACAATTAGTTACTGCGCAGGCGTATGTAAACTCTACTATGTGTACAAAATTTCTGGTCGACTACTCCATCCTTCGAACTCCCGTGTATTGCACGTAAAAAATACTGATTAGTGATTACATGATAAATGTATATATGTTTTGATACGTTCCAAAAGATTTGTACGACTTTAAAGAAAGCAGTAGAAATTGTTGTAAATTGAGTGCATATTTCGAAATTGTCAGAAATTATATCACAGAATCTAGATTAACATACCACTAATCTTTTTATAAATTCCAAATAAAAACTAGGAAGTGAGGCAGTTACTTGAATGTAGACAAAATTGTAATGAGGACTAAGTTAATTTCCTCAAATTTAAAGATTAATTCACTTAATGGAACTGTCTTCATACTCACCACACCATCAAGTTTCGAGTTTTTCATTGTAGTGTCATTTAACTGGAGAATGAAGCTGTAGTTAGTTACTCGAAATAGCATGTCCTTCTTAAATGTGAACCCTGGAAATAATAATAAAGTATTAAAAGATTTAATATCATAGACTACTTTTATTCATTTTGACCTCATACCAGGTGCAACAGGATCATGGTACACCCCCATTTTCTCCTTTAGTTTTGAAGATAATTGATTGAAATTTAGGATGTCCTATATACATAATAAACGGCACTTTTTGACATATAAGTGATTATTTTTCACTTCCGGTTTTGCCGGAAGTGACACTAACTTTCGATTTTTAAATGGAACACCCTGTATATTTTTGCATAATTTTCTGAATCTAACGATACCAAATAAGTGACATTTATAACGTCAATGCATAAGCAAATGAAGTTCATCAAAATGGTTTTTGGGGAATAACTCAATTTTTTCAAATGGAACTATATTAGTACCGTGGTACCATTTATTAGTAATTAATACGGAATTTATTCATATGTCGTATTAAAATATGCGATGAATACAAACAAAATTACAGCTAAGAGAAAATAAGAAAATACAGTTTTGTTCTAATTAAATGTTAAGAAGTAACTAAGGTGGCTTTGAAAACAAAATTAAATATTTACCCTGTCAAACATTAATAGTCTTGAAAATCAATTCCGAATTGAGCCCAACAATAATCCCGAAGAAAATTTCATTCTTGACGAAGGAACGGGCTCGAGTAGAAGTTGATAAGACTGTTTCTTAAAGGCAAATTGGGTTTGAATTGGAAATCAGTCACCAAACAGTAAGCCGAATTTTGCACAAATACCACTATAAATCTTTTAAATACCAATTGCACCAGCACTTGTACGAAAATGATTACGAACGTAGGATGGAATATTGCAATTGGATTTTGCAGAATAACGTGCAGCCAAACAATGACTTTTTTGGGAATGATTTTATTTTCGGACGAGTCTAGGTTAACAAATTTAGGATTATTTAACCGACAAAATACAAAATATTGGTCACCAGAAAATCAAAATTTATTACTTTCAAGTGCGGTTCGGTTTCAATGTTTGGCTTGGACTAATCGGTAGTAGAATCATTGGTACAATAAAATTTGAAGGACCCCTGACGGGTGCCAGATACTTGGGATTTCTCCAAAATTAAATTGGGGACAGTTTAGCTGAATTACCACTTACGACAGGGAATGTATTTCTAACAGGATCCTGCTTCTCCCCATAATTCAAGGATAGTAACTGATTACCTTCAACGGAGATTCAGAGGAGACGTAATTTCGACGAATGGTCCTATGAGGTGGCCTCCAAGGTCAAATGATTTAACACCCCTTGACTTCTTTGTTTGGGGTCATTTAAAAATATTGTCTACGAAACCGCCATTACAACCCGTGAAGACTTGGAGCCACGAGTAAGACGCGCAATTAATAACATAACGGCCTAGCAATTGGAGAACGTTCTTCGAGAAAGAGCTATGCGAGTTCAGAAGTGCATTGACGTTAACGGACAGCATTTTGAAGAACTGTTGTAATGATTTATGTTCATTTTTTGTATTCCAAAGCCACCTAATGTATAACAATGTAATTAGAACAAAGTTGTATTTTCTTTTAGCTGTAATTTTGTTTGTATATATCGCATATTTTAATACGACATGAATAAATTCCTTATTAATAGTATTAATAAATGGTACCACGGTACCAATATGGTTCCATTTGAAAAAATTGAGTTTTTCCCTAAAAACCATTGAATTTTATTTGTTCATAAATTTCGATTTTTCTAGCATTACACGGGTCATTTATAATAAGTCGGATCCGGTAGGGCACACTTAAATTGAAAACAAAAAATTATATAATAAAAAATATTGACGTTTGAAATGTCACTTATTTGGTATCGTTGGATTCAGAAAATTATGCAAAATTCAAAAATGCAATCATATACAGGGTGTTCCATTTAAAAATCGAAAGTTAGTGTCACTTCCGGCAAAACCGGAAGTGAAAAAAGTCCCTTGTATGTCAAAACGTGGCGCTTATTGTGTATATAGGATAACCCAAATTTCAATCAATTATCTTCAAAACTAAAGGAGAAAAGGGGATGTACCATGATCCTGTTACACCCGGTATATTTCATAAAGTTTAAGTGATATACATGTATATAAAATTAAATGGTGTTAGTTTGTACTGTTGTTCTAAATCATATTTATTTGTTAATGTTTATGTTTAAGCCTTTAATGATATACTTTTACAAGGAAAATCTAATTTAAATATGGGTACCTGATTTTTACATTATTATTTTTACCAATTTTTGTCTATTTCATTACATGTTTTAGTTACCGTTTAAATATTATTATAGTACATTATTATTCTTGGTTTGTTATATCCCCTCTGTACATATAAAGGTACATTAGGTATGTAACTATGTAGTTATATGTGTATATATGATTCACGACCATTATCAAAGAGTCTAAAAACTAAACTTAAAAGTAAAAGCATACATTTCATCTGTTTACACTGCAGAATATGGAAAATTGGTCAATATTCTGCAGTATAAACAGATAAATGGTATGCTTTTACTTTTAGTTTAGTTTTTATACTCTGATAATGGTCGCGAAACATATGTCAGATAAATCTGAATAAATTTGTGGAGCTAAACCCAAGTGTTTATCTTAATTTATCTTATTTTATTACCCTATTGTTTCAAATGAAATGAAAATATAACAAATACTCATCAGAGATTTATAAACCGATGAAGGGAAATTGTCTTAGTTTAGGTCATATTGACACAAAAATAGTGCGTTTTGTTTAATACTTCTATCTAATGGAACCTGGATGATTTTTTAAAATTTATTGTTCCAATTTCTCAAAGAAAAATTGCGAGAAATTTGTTTTCAAAATTTGCCTTTAAAATTTATATTAAGTTCTAAACAACTATATATTAAGAATAGACCCACTTTATTCTTTGATGAAATCTCCTGCCTTATCTACGCTTTTGGATACCAATAATAAAAAATTTTCCCATATATTGTATACCTTCTAGCTGACACCGTATATACAGAAAACTGTCGTCGTCTGTAGTATACTAGGTCAAAATTTATTATGAAAAGCTTTGTCTAATTTTATCGCAGCTGCATGGAAAATAAATCTCCACTGTGGAAACAAAATCTGAATTGACAGATATTAATGTGGGGGTAAGCCACGCATTTATATTAGGACCCTACTTTTTCTTACATCTGTCAATAATTTGTCAGAAATTGCTGATAGTAAAGGCGGAGAATATTTGTGCTAAATTTACATAGTGGTGTCACAAAAAAACCTATTACACAAAATAGTTTTCTTAACCACTTATATTCTTCATATTACTTTAATATTATTACATCATATTATTTATTTGGCTACTCTTCCCATTTATCAAAACTTCACTCAACAAAATTTAGTCACGATTCATTTGAAATTAAATAGGGCGTAAAATTTTTTTGGTATCTATATATTTGACTGGATTTTACCATTTGATATAACAGAAGTGATGACAACTTTTTGGAAAATATGTTCTGTGTATATTTCGTTGCGTTATTAGATTTACGAAACTAAACTGCTTCAAAAATACGGCAATTGTGTTGCTATTGTTTTTATTTGTTTGTGGCAAGTCTTGAAGAAGCAAATAAACAATAAACTATAATAAATATTTTATTCTCTATTTTTTACGACTTAGCAACAATTATTTTTGAAGTACATACTGGGTGTTGTACAAAATAATATAAATCGAATTTTTTATCCAAAATAGTAGGAGTGAACATAGGTGTAGTTATCAACTGCATGACCTTGAAGTTAACCTTAATTACTTCTTCATTCCTCAAATTGAAGAAGTTATGCATTCGTGAAAAAATTTTTGTAAATTTCTATTGAATTTCTGGACGAATCTCCACGAATTATGACGATACACAAAATTTCAGACAGAAAAAATTTTCTGTCTATGTGTGTGTGTGTGTCTGTCTGTGTGGTTCGCGATAGCAGCTATAGTTTTTGAGATAAAGCTTTCAAATTTGGTACACACATTCTAGAGGTCAAAGGAGAGATTGAGTTCATTGATGAGCAAAATCGGCCCCAATGTCTAAAAAAAATATTAGTGACATTCCACCAATGTGACTTTTTTTGAAACGTCAAAAAATGTGCCTTTTTTGAGACGTCAAAGTGACTTTCTTGAAACGTCAAAAAATGTGACTTTTGAAACGTCAAAAATTACTTTTATTATAAACTCCACCACACGTCGAGTTTTACTATGGTGAGGAATTTCTGATCCCCAATTAATTGGCAGCGGTTTTTTCTCCTATGTAAAATTTTCTCTCAATTGATAAATTTGCGGTTTCAAATAAAACAATGTTTAATTACTGCTGATTGTGAGAAACAGAATTTGTTAGTTGTTTATGAAATTATAATTACCGTATTATGTTCGCTTCATAATAAAATGTATGGACTGTATGTAGAGGTATCTCAAATACCATTAAAGCATCCCAGAATTTCAGGAAATATATTCTGTTCAAATAAAGGAATATCATTTTTTAATCCGGAAATTGAAATACATATTTTTATTTCATTCTCCTATAATTCACTGCAACATTTATCCGCGTAGGCTATAAATTAAATTCATCTTCATTAACATTAAATTATTAAGAACGAGACTAATTTACACCAGTACATACAACGTGTTATATACCATCACATTACCATGATTAACAGTGGACATATTGAGGGCGTTTTGTCCATGATTTTCTAAATAATTATATTAGCGAAAAGTGTGTAGTGCGTGTCTAGTTTATATTTAGATGATGTATTTGCTAATTAACCTGAAAAATTGCGTCGTCATCTACTGGAATATCATTCTCAGTTTAGATTCCACTAATACCAGCTACCATAGAGGCGTTTTATATAATATGACGTGAGAAACCGAGAACTGAATTTATTTACTACAAATATATATACCGTTTTTCAACAAAAGATTTGAATCAGATCTTTGAAAGGGCTTTAACAAATTTCTTTAGAAACATGTTAATATTTCTGGCGTCAGGATTTTATTTGAGTTTAATTATTATTTTAACAGACCTTCCCTTCTACAGTGTGAACTATATTACAAAAATTGTGTCGGCCAGTGATGATGCTAACCAGTTGTCGAAATACACGGCATGTGTTTGGTTTTTGTTAGAGATGGGCGATTATAAATGATTTGTATAATCGAGATATGATTCGATTACTAATTTTGCTAATCGATTATGCAATTAGTAGTTGAATGATCTCCATAATCGAATGATGACTACTAATTAGTATTACTAATTGTTGCTTTAAATTTAAATCAAAAAATTAAAAGCCCTATTACTTATATTTATTTTATATTCACGTACCTATATGTACACATGAAATTTAAATTATATATTTATTTATTACTTAGTTTATTTAATATATTTTATTCCCGCTGATACCAATACAGCACGAGGCGGCGTCCCTAGCAACAATTATTATAGTTTCCAACTGTCTAATATGACGTGGGTCTTCCCCCTTCCCTCCACTTCATTGCATAGCGCTATGTCATTTGTTATGCCCAGCGAGACAGAGAACAGAGGACCGTGGGTCTCGGAGAGAAAGCGCTTGATCGAGACATCGAATCGACTGTTCTACTCTACTACTACTAATTAGTAAGCCTGGCCAAGGTCATTAATCCTACAGAGACGTACTGGGTATGCATCATATTATAATATTTGAATAAGTACAATAATAAAAACAAAAATATTTTATGTATTGTGATGTATGTTTTTGTGCTTGGTTGTCGTTATCACAAACTGGAGTACTTCTATAATAACTATGTTGCATCAGATATGTGTCTACAGTTGTCTCAGTAAGCGATGTTCGCTGTGGTGAAAAAATATGTTTGTATTTTGAAAAAGACCGTTCGACATCTACGGATGTAATACATGCATAAGTAAAGCACTCTGTGAACTCAACGCAGCTGTAGATGCACCATCTCAAATTTGTCTTAATTTGGTAAAATCAGGATCTTTCCGTAACACACTCTCGAATTTTTCAATAACAGGCTTATTTTTTGCGTCATTTATAGTCTGTAGCTGTGTATTTACGTCGTCCACTATTTGCAGCGATTCCACTAACGACAACGAAGTAATTTGCAATTTTTCTATTGTGTCGTGTAGTCCTCTATAATTGTTATAAATAGTTTTTAAATCTGTTTCAAGGGAAACATCTTGAAAGCTTGTCTGGCTTTCTTTAATAGCTGCAGCTTCGTTAGGGTTGAACTGTAGTATCATAGCTTTTATTTGTTGAAAATATTCAGCATAATAAAAACTCCCTTCAACCACGTTCTCCAACGTGTAAGAATCGGCTATGGTGGTTCCAGAATACCAGGACACAGTGTGTGAAATGCTCGAAGTTTGTATTTGCTATTAATGCATCTACCTCTGGAAAACATTTTCTAATCGTTTCTGCTACAAGATGGAGCATGCACTTTACACGTAACATGTAAAAACCTACAATCGTCTCTTTGAAGAAACCGGCCCACCAAACGCATTGTCACAGCACCATCGGTCACAAACATCAACACTTGACTTGTTGACAGTTAAAAATTTTCGAGTCTCCAACACCACCCGCATAATTGTTTCGCCAGTACACGCAGTTAGTCTTTTGCTAGCTAGTAAAAGTGGAAATGTTGGTTTAACAGGGTCGAGTACACGTACCATAACATTTAAAATAGAATTTTTTTTACAATCTGTCGTCTCGTCAACACATAGCCACAGCCGTGTATTTTTTAACGCACATTTAATCCTATTTACAATGTCTTCACATACTTGGTACATATCTACGTAACGATGAACGACTTGGTAAATTCACCTGGGGATTGTATTTATTCCAGAACTCACGAAATGCTGGCTTATCCAATATGCGCAGGGGAATATCACAGGCAATCAGCATTAACAGTAAATCAAACATAAACTGAGGTTCCAAAGAAGACACGCCATTTTTTTATTTTTATGCCGGTTACTATTGACATGAATTTTGCAGCCGTATTTATTCCAGCACATTAAGTCTTGATCACAAACTTTATAAATTATTTTACATCCATCATAGAATAAATCTGGAAATTCACCGATAAATTTATTTACTTTATCAGCGTACGGTCGTTTTACGCTCAACATCATTTATTATTTATTAGTACTCTCTGCATCGACAGACAGATAACAACTGAAGTGTGTCGTGCCATCGTCATCGTAAACAAGCGCGCGATGGCATTGGTATTGCGCCCGACCCTGAATCTACCATCGCTTTGCCAGGCTTACTAATTAGTAATGGGTTGTTGAAATAATTGAGATATCTCCAGAGATCTTCATAATCGAATGATTCCATTATTATATCTCATAATCGCCCGTCTCTAGTTTTTGTACAAACTGTTTGTTGCCACAGTTATGACCAGACTGGGTTCTGCAATCTGTGCCTTTACTATCAAAATATGTTACAGTAGAAATATTAAGAAAAAATTGGTAGTTTTTTCAGACATTAAATGGTTCATACACTTAAATATTTCGTACAAGCAATTTTGTTTGTATTTTGTACGCGCATTATTGGACGTATTGTCCCGAGTTATTTAATGGTAAAATAAACTCATGGTTTCAAAACAATTGTTTAAATAAAAAAAATAATTATAATGAATTACAGGCGGATTCAGAGTATTAAAATGCACGTAATTGACAAGAATTCATGAAATTTCCTTGAAGTTAACAACCATACGCACAACCCGTGTTTTCTGCTTATTTAATTCTGGGCTTTTATTGCCCATATTATCTATTGTTAAAGCTCGTGTAGGCGAGGTGTTTTCATATACTAAAACAATGAAAATTCTCACTAATTGCTGTTTAACACCAATTTTTATTCTCTTGCGTGATTATTTTTTATTTAGCTGAAAGGAGTGTAGCTTCCAGATTAATGTAGTTATTTTGGTCGCTGCCGCGACGATCTAAAACAATCTTAATTAGAACGCAATGCAATGATTTTAGACAAATTTTTTACACAATGTTGTTCTAATAATTTGCAAAATTTATTGTAATGAGGTACGTTTAATTAGAAAATACGTCATTTGTTGAAGAATAATGTCCAAAAGGAATAAGAGCACAAAAAATTTTACAAAATTTACGTACATATTCGCAAACCTAATAAATATCAATAATATTCATAAACGATAATCGTGTAAAAATAATATATCTCTTGGCTAGAACACAACAGCTTGCTTTAACAGAAGACCGAGTATTCATTACGTATGATACATGTTTTATCTATTACAGCATAAAACAGCTATGCAAACACCACTTTTGCAGTTGACACCATGTAAACATTTTCTTTAATGCATCCTTAAAGAAGGCCGTAATGTCTGGTTGGAAAGAGTACATTTCGTATAATAAACGTCACGCATTTTTTTTACTTTTAAATATGAGACGTTGTTTATCTCGATTTTAGGAAGAACGTGGGCCGTCTTAACGTAAGTGAGGGTTGATTTCTTCGTAAAAACACACTTAATAATGTATATAATCAATGTACCTTTTACTCACAAAGTAAAGTTTCATATTTCTCTAGGGATCAATAGCGATCTCAATAAAATGTTAAGGACTGGTTTATTCAACATAGTGTTAGAAAATATTTCGCCAGTCTTGTTTTAAATAAAACATTTTAATGGAAAATGTGTTCTATTGGATACGCTATGTAGATGATGTATTTTGCATTTGGAAAGGTACGGAAAGACAGTTAAAACAATTTCTAAATTTACTTAACTCCTTTAATGAAAAAATTCAGTTCACGTTAGAAAAAGAAGATGAAAACGGTTTAAACTTTTTAGACGTCAACATAAAAAAATCATAATTGTTGTTTAGAATTCGATATCTACCGTAAACCTACCTGTACAGATACAGTAATACACAATAGTTCTAACCAGTCTTTCCAAATAAAAATGTCATCGTTTCATAGTTTTGTTCACCGTCTGCTAACTTTTCCTTTAAGTCCAAACAATTTTGAAAAAGAAGTCAACACAATAAAACAAATAGCAAGGAATAATGGATACAAAGAAAGTATCATAGATAATTTAATAAAAACAAAACAAAAGAAAAATCTGTATAATGAGTTTTATGCTGGTTCTGTACAAGACGCCAATATCATCCATAAATGTATTAATTATAGACCTGGAATTAGTGATAAAGTCAGCAATAAATTAAGTAAATTAGGTTGCAAAACAATATCTGTAAATAAAAATAACCTAGGAAAAATGTTAATAAACAATAAGGATAAAACAGAAAAACTACAAAAGACAGGAGTGTATGAACTAAAATGTAGTGACTGCGACGCTATATACATTGGCCAGACTGGACGTAACATAAAAAAAGCGACTTGAAGAGCATAAAAAAGTCTATTGTAAACAACGTATATAGCACCGGCATGTCAACACACTGTATAGAAAACAATCACTTTATAAATATGGATAATGTAGAATTACTTCATTCCGAAAACAAAAGCAAAAAATTAGACTTACTAGAAATATTAGAAATTAAGAAAGCTTCCAAAAATAAAAAAACGATTACAAATGATCAACAAATACTCGCAGGTCACCACATTTTAGATAAAGTAATTTAACTTTTCTAAATAATTCAAAATCTTTCAAACCATTTTTATTAGTATAAGTTGCCAGATGTAACATTCAGTATATAAGCAAGGAACACAAATTATAATTTAGTACCTCTCATCTGTACTCTTGAAAAGGGCCTAAAAAGCCGAAACACGTGTAGAGTGAAAATACAATTTTGAAACATTTAAAAGCAAATTTTTTGTTTATTTAAAATATTTAATAATGTTTCACAAGGAGCCAACCGCAGAATCAGTACAATGTATAAAATTTATTTGATGAATAATATGGTGTGATCTGATCATGTTATAAGAAACCAGTGATATGAACAATTATTGATATAATCAGGAATCCAGCCAGTACTTCGAAATCGTTCAAAATCGACATGTAACTTGTACTTGAAAGGTATAGGTTTTTCAATGGATACAAAATCTAGAGAGCTTGGGGGCAATTCTATTAGTCCTCGCCTGCCAATCTACATTCTAGAAAAACAGTTGTCCAGAAAATCGCGAACAGGCCGACAGAGTGCGGAGGTGTGCCATTTTGTTGATACCAGATAGTTAGGATCATTCTCGTTCGGAAAAATTTTGTAAGTGCGTGTACAAGGTCATTTCGCTAAAACTTGAAATATCTTTCCCTTGCGGGCGTTCCGCCAAAGAAAAAAGAACCAACATTTTGTCGATTAGACAGAACATGGTTTCATCCGAAAAAAGTATTTCGCAGTCGAAACGTGGAGTAGCGTTGCACAAATTCAATTACTTGATATATAAAAATAAAAGACAGTTCAAACACTTAATTTAAACATTTTATTTGCCTAGCAACAGAGTTTTTGATTTATTTTTGTTAATAATTAAATTTAGGTTTTCTAATTTCGAATTGCTTTTTGCTCGAAAATTTTCTTGTGTAAGGTGTCAAGATTTGCATGCCATCATTTTAACAATTAAAGAATCTCTTAAAATTAAAAATATAATAGGAGGTTGCTTTTTAAAAAAATATATCATTGACATCATTGCTTGAAAACAAATGACATTTAAACAAATTTTAATTTGATCAACAAAAATTTTATATTCACACTGAATGAATAAAAATAAAACATGTAACCCCAATAAGATCCGATTGTAAATAAAGTCCATCAGTAATTTTGCATTGTAATATTTGAAATATTTACAAAACTGGGAATACTTATTGTACTTATAGTACACACTTTTCTCTGATGAGAGAGATATTTATAAATTGACGCTACATTAATAATATAAATGTTTGTACTTACTACAGTGAATGGCTGTCTGGTTCTTCCCATTTCTCGTGTCTCGGTGTTTATTACATATGGGCTGCAGTAAATCTTGTTCATTTCCTCCTGTGACCAAAGCCTCATAGTGGTTCACATCCATGCTGTCCTTGTCAGTGAATATCAAGGGAGAATGATGAATGGAAGATCCCTGAAAAATTCATATTTTTTAAGAGGCATTGGCTTGTAGAATTGCTATTAACATATATAACTAAGCAAGTGTACGTTCAGGGTGATCCCGCGAGAATTCCCACCCTCCTTTTCTCCGTTATTTTTGAGGTTAGAAAGACGTTTCAAAAACGGATTGTAGGGAATTTTATGATTCTTTTACGATGACTTCAATGAATATACATGGTGTTTTATAAAAGTGTGGCCAACTCAACTTATATTTTTTTTAAATAGAGCACCCTATGTATTTTTAGTTTTTTGAAATCTACGCTTTTTACGATTCTAATAATATGTACATGTTATATGTTATTCGTTTGGAAGATCCAGTCTATTAAAATATGCTTCGGTATATTCCTGCGTTCATTTTCAGAATAATATATGATTTTATTTAATAGAAATATTTCACACACAAGCTATGACAACAAAAAATGACAAGTTAACGACTGACAGATATTTAACTATTTAGACGATTATTTATTTTTCCATAGCCTTCTAAAAATATGACATTTTATAGTCTCTTCTTCATTTTAATTCAATATTTTAACAGCTTATATCTTCCAAACAAATAATGCAAATATGTATGTATATACTACTGGAATCGTAATAAAATGTGGATTTCAAGATACTAAAAATATATAGCGTGTTCTATTTAAAAAAATATAAGTTGGTTTGATGCCACTTTTATGCAGCACCATTTATATTCACAGAGGCATCACTAAAGAAATCATAAAATTTCCTACGATCTGTTTTTTGAAACGTCTTTCTAACTCTAAATAATGAAGAAAAAGGGGTGGGAATTCTCGCGGGTTCACCCTGTACAATTTCAAAATTATGACTCAAATATTGCGAAGCAATATACAGTTTGGAAATGAAGTAACGCATAAATTCAGTAATTCCGTTGATATTAATTTTTTTGGAAAAAAATCTCAAAGGGGTATAGCGATTTTAACTTCAGCAAATATTTTCAGTCTATTTTCAGTTTCTTATGTCATTTATTTTTTAAATTATGACGTCATCGACTTTTTTTTAAATGACAACCTATATTTTTTATTATTGATTTTGGTAGTGGTTTTTATTCCTGTTCCGACCGTATAAAATTTTTAATATGTTATATTTGAAAAAAATCGAGAAAAACAGTCTTAAAGTTCAAATAACAAAAATTCATTAAATTGGGAAATTTATCTAGTTGCCTAAGTTTGACGGAAAGTTATCGACGGCACATCCGTTTTTATTTTGAAATTATACAAATAGTTGAAAAATCGAACTAATGTGATACACCGGCAACTAGATAAATTTTCCCAATTTAATGAATTTTTGTTATTTGAACTTTTGTAACGCATAAATTCAGTAATTCCGTTGATATTAATTTTTTTGGAAAAAATCTCGAATGGGTATAGCGATTTTAACTTCAACAAATATTTTCAGTCTATTTTCAGTTTCTTATTATATCATTTATTTTAAATTATGACGTCATCGACTTTTTTTTAAATGATAACCTATATTTTTTATTATTGATTTTGGTAGTAGTCTTTATTCCGGTTCCGACAGTATAAAATTTTCAATATGTTATTATTTAAAAAAAATCGAGAAAAACAGTTTTAAAGTTCAAATAACAAAAATTCATTAAATTGGGAAAATTTATCTAGTTGCCGGTGTATCACATTAGTTCGATTTTTCAACTATTTGTATAATTTCAAAATAAAAACGAATGTGCCGTCGATAACTTTCCGTCAAACTTAGGCAACTAGATAAATTTTCCCAATTTAATGAATTTTTGTTATTTGAACTTTAAGACTGTTTATCTCGATTTTTTTTTAAATATAACATATTGAAAATTTTATACGGTCGGAACCGGAATAAAAAACTACTACCAAAATCAATAATAAAAAATATAGGTTGTCATTTAAAAAAAAGTCGATGACGTCATAACTTAACAATAAATGACAAGAAACTGAAAATAGACTGAAAATATTTGCTGAAGTTAAAATCGCTATACCCCTTTGAGATTTTGTTCCAAAAAATTAATATCAACGGAATTACTGAATTTATGCGTAACTTAATTTTCACACTCTATAGTAAACTAAGACAAATACGCAGATTCTGAAGAATGAGAAGAAACAAGAAGGCATTATAGTGTAGTTAATTTCTTTGATATTTTTTTTTCCTTCTGTTTTTGCTAGAGTGGTAGCATTATCGGAGGATAATTATTTTGATTTCTAGTAATTACAGTCTTAAACAAAAATATGGAGACAAATCATTTAAGCCGTTGGGTGGGATTATTTTTGGCCTTTTGGCACTGAATGAATCTGCGGACATTTTAGTAATATTAAGAATTTTGTACCATTTCCAATTGGTAGAAGTAACATCAACATTTTATATGGAACACTCGTTATGTACACGGTGCGAAGAAAATGAGAATTTATTTTATATTCTTATTCCTTCCACAATTTTCTAGAAAGTTTGATGAGGCATACCCAAAAGATGTAGTTAGCGACATTGTTATGAAACACAAATCCATCTATCTGTGTGTCTGTTTGCCTCATACGCAAATGACCTTTGTTTTGTTTCATTGAACTTTATAAATGTGTCTTATAAATAAATTCCCAGCATTATTGTGAGATAATACTAGACCAATTGTTTTCAGAAATATACTAACTAGATAAATATTATGTATTCACACAAGATGATGCATTATTTACAACATAATTTTTAAATGAAAATTGCTGTGAATGTATAAGACCAAATGAATGGCCATTAAACAGCCCAGACCTAAACCTTACTGATTATAATATTTGATCAACTTTGAAGAGTGGTATACATTCCCTAGAAAAGTTGTGTAGTCGAATTGAATTATATTGACAGCAGTTCGACAAAAGAATATTAATGAATTCCATTAGTCAATGGAAAAAGAGCCTGCAGAGTGTATTGACACACAATGAGATCACATCGAACAATTCTTTTATTGAAAGCTTGTTTATTTTTATTCTTTCGTTATTTCTTAGTTTCTCATTGTATGTGGTCATATTTTTTTCTGCAGGTCAGTATAATCGTATTAAGTTGGTAAACTAGTAAACTTAGATACAGTAGAGCAGTTTAGACTCTTGTTTATCCCAAAAACATTTTTACAAACACATACAGATTTCTTAAATTTCGAAAGGTTACTACTGTGTTTTATAATGTTTTATTAATTTTGCATATAAATTTTATTAACCAGATCCTCTTAAGTATTCTTAACCAGGAAGAAAACTTCATACAGAATAAACATATTTTCGCGGAACAAGTTTATGCTCTAGTGGAATTATGGTAAAAGTAACGGAATGAGATATTTCTGACCATTTGTATGTGCGTGCACATCTGGCAGGAATTTACAGTTTCCAACAAATATCGAACCGATGTACAGGGTGTTTCTGATTTAATGAGCAGAAACTTGCAAAGAAGCCAATTTTGATCATATAATGAAATGCTTAAGTTTATTCATTTTCTAGATACCAGGTGAAATTTTCAAAAGATGGTCAACATTCTTTTTAAATGTCTTGAGATGAGAAAACGTACCATGATAACATATTTGTATTTTCCCTTTGAAATCAAATAAAAATTATGCAAACCATTCAGCAGGATACTGTAGGCGACTTCCAATTAAAAGACGTTCACATTTTCTCTATTGCTGCTCTGTGTTATATACAAGTTGTACAAATTTTAGTAGACTCCAGGTTCTTCAGAATAAGGCAATGCGAATAATACTAAGATGCAGCTGCTTCACTAGAAGTCAGTTAATGCTTAATACATTAAAATGGCTTAACATTAAATAGTTCCTCTTCTTCCAAACTATGACATTTATTTTCAAAATGATTAATAACATTTTACCGGAATATCTCACACGACAATTGTTGCATGTTACAGACGTACACATGTGTAACACATGAACGGTTAGTGCAAATAACTATTATGTTACAAGGACTTCTACGAGTAGTACAATGAGAAGCCTGTTCCACAAAGGAGTTGTACAATTCAATCTTCTTCCTCACGTAATTAAGACTAGTAATACCATTAACCAATTTAAGAGTCAACTTTTATGTTTTATAAAAGATAATGCATATCAGCCTAATTGATGTTGCTTGAGATTTGTGGTTTTTTCTCTATTTATATGTCTATATTATGTACACTAGTAGTTTGTAACTATTATTTTTATATCTATTATTTATTTATGTACATACTATTTATCTATGGATAAATAAAGAATGTCTTAACTATCTTAACTTAATTGGAACATAAATACCGTAAAATACTACTATTAAAGCTAAAAAGATACGGATTTGATCACACCGTCTTAAGTTGGATTGAAAGTTATATAACTAATAGGTATCAAATAACAAAAATGAATGGGACTTTATCTAAGCAAATACTAAGTAACTTTAGAGTCCCTCAAGGCAGTGTTCTTGGTCCCTTATTATTTATTCTCTATATAAATGACCTTGGGAATGTGTTGAGGAAATGTAAAATCCATCTATTTGCTAACGACACCCTTATCTATTATGAAAATACTAATTTTGAAGAGGTGGTAGCTACTCTAAACTTTAAGGGAATTAAAGGTTTTGACAGAAAAATTTAAAATCAATAAACTTAAGGTAAATGAATTGAAATCTAAATGTATATTTGTGGGTAATAATTACTTGTACAACAAATTTATCAGTTTAAATCTTGATATTCTAATAAATAATGAAAAAGTTGAGCTTGTTCAGGAAATAAAATACTTAGGTCTAGTAATTGACAGGGAATTGAAATTTAATAAGCACATTGAATACATATAAAAAAAAATTGGCAAAAAGATAGGATTTTTCAATAGAGTTGCTCCTTTTATATCAATGTCCACAAAGTTAACAGTTTATAATACACTAATATTGCCTCACTTTCTCTATTGCAGTTCAGTGTTATATGTAAGTTGTACAAATTTTAGTAGGTTGCAGGTTCTTCAAAATAGTAGCGAGTAATATTAAGATGCAATAGGTTCTCAAGTAGTCAAATGATGCTAGATACATTGAACTGGCTTAACATTGAACAATTTCTTTACTTCCAAACTATGACTTTTATTTTTAAGATGATTAATAATATTTTACCGGACTATCTAGTACGACAGTTATTGCCTGTTACTGAGGTACACCTACGTAATACTCGTACGGCAATTACAAATAATTTTTATGTAAAAAGAACAACTAAGAGTGTACTATGAAAAGTTTGTTCCACAAGGGAATTCTACAGTTCAATCTTCTTCCTCATGAAATTAAGGCCAGTAAAAACTGTTCAACAATTTAAATCTCAACTTTTATACTTAAAGAAAAATAATGCTTAGTAACCTACGAGTAGTTAAGTTGTTCTCAATGAAATTTTTGTTATTTTCAATGCTGTTTTTATTTATTATTGTATCTTTTTTTGTATTATTATATTATTCTGTCTTGTTGAAACCATACGTCTACTATGTCACAATGTGTATTAAATGTATTTACTATCTTCTTTAGATAAATAAATGAATTTATTATTATTATTATTATAATCAAGCGGATCCTGCGGATATTTTTGGTAGCAAAACATCTCAAGTATTTGAGGCGTTTCAAGAATTCTTGAAGGTACAAATTTATCTTAAAAAATATTATAACATTGACGTAGTTTTCCACGAAACACCAAAACACTATACACTGCACTCGACGCGCGTTTCGCCAACCAAGTTGGCATCATCCACAGATGATGCCAACATCGATTATGCTAACAATGTATCTTATTAATACCTAAACTATTGTTACAGTTCTATGAACCGTGACCCACTCACCAATAAAGGGAGCTATTTGGGATAGGCCCTATTTTTATACTTTATGATTTCCAAGCTTTCGAATGCATCCAGCTGTCTAGTATTTGTTACATTTCTAATTAATCTTAAATTGCTAATATCTATTTTATGGTTGTTTTCAAACGCATGTTGGGCAACATTAGACTTATTTGTTTTACCACATTTGAAATGGGCCATATGCTCTTTGATCCTAGTTTGATTTGATCGTCTAGTTTGTCCAATATACTTTTGATTACAGCTAATTTCGTAAATCCCCATCTTTTTGTTTGTTTCAATTTTTTCTTTTGGATACATCCAAAAGTCGGAAAATCGGGAATTTACGAAATTAACTGGCCAAAACAGCCCGCTTTATTGGTTAGTGATCGTGGCTCACCGAACCGTGACAACAGTTTAGGTTTAAATGATTATGATTATAAATTGTTAGCATAAGGTTAGTTTTAATCATCTACAGATGATGCCAACTTGATTGACGAAACTCGCGTCGAGTGCAGTGCTTTCATGTTTCGTAGAAAACTACGTCAGTGTTGTCTTCATATTAAAGATTCCAACCCACTACAGAAATAAATATTATGTGAAATAAGCATGGCATATTTCCTTGTATTTATTTTGTGTATCTTAAATACTAGTCTAGTTTAAATTGCAATAGACATGAACTTAGGAAAACTCAATGGAATCCTGAAACAGCGATTTACTCGTAACTGGTGACAAGAAATTCAGAGCACATACAGAAATTATAGATCTGAACAAAGGTGGATGCGAATTCCGAATTTCGGAGTATCCTGAACTTTAAACTGCTGTACAGAAATTGAAGTTAGGGATTCAAAGTTCTCTGTAATTTGTAGTGTGTGATAAAACATCTTAATTAATGTGGGACCTGCAAGCGATACTAGTATATACGCTTAAAGCATTTAGACCCATAAAGCCTCATGTTCTGGGGTTTGCTTTAAGTGACATGGTTTATTTATTTGTTTTTTGTTTCAAGCCAAAGTTATTACAAGTTTCAGTAAGAAATTCTTTTTTTGCGGGTATTAATGGAGAACAGTGAACGTTAACTGAAACAGAGCATTAATTTCTATATGACATTTAGAAAATGCGGTTTATAATTTGCTTAATAATTTCTTTTGTCACAATTTTTGATAAATTTTTACTTATTAGGGTGAACCCGTAGAAGATAGAAAAAATATCTTGATCTCTCGAACTGGTTTGTTAAATTGTTGTCAATGTTCCGTTTCGATGTTTCGATAAAATTTTTTAGTTTAAACAAAATGAATTATAAATAAAAGCTTGACATCATTTCCAAAAAATGAACACAAAATAAATATAAAATACATGTCGCCTCCACTTATATACAAACATTTAAACAATTAGCCTCGAACCAGACAATGTGAACAAGAACCGCATTGCCTGTTTACAGTAAAGAAAAAATTAAATACACACTGTTTCAAAGAACTTTTGATTCTTAACACATTAAACAATATTTTACTTGGCGCATTCGCCAAAATATAGGAAAACAATAAGTTTAAATGCGAAATAATAATATACAGTATGGGGACCGTAAGTAAGGTAAATGGGAAAAAACCAAATGTGTAGAACAAGGACAGGTTGCTCTCATCAACGTATTAAGCTTAACTGATTTTGGGTGTATCTTATTCTTTATTCTTGCCGATCTCCCCACTTTACATAATACGCGCATGAACAAACAAACAAACGGTGATAAGAATATCGCCAGCTTCTCTTTATGGGTTCCTGTTACCACTAATTCAAATTTCGTTATTTACTATCAGTTTCTCTGTCCCTTTCTAACATACGTATGATATGAGAGCAATTTGTCCTTGTTCTACACATTTGGTTTTTCCCATTTACCTTGCTTACGGTACCCATACTGTATCTTTATTTAGCATACCTATTCATTACAAATTATAGTATTTTGATTACTTAATACTAATTAAATCCTGTTGTATAATCTTAAAACTGAAAACTTTTTACTACATAATTATTCAACATTTATTATACAACTTTAATCCTTTTGATGAGACAGACTTCTCTGTACTGGCCCTATTAAAAGTATCTAAAAACAAATTATTTACATTTCTTGTCCAGTAGTTATGTACGTCATTAACATTCTTTATTTCATTAACTAGATCTGATGGTACCATTTTGTTTTATAAATTATAATTAGCGTTCTATAAACTATTCTCTGGTTTATATTCATTAAATTTAATACACCTAACATCATTCTGATGGATGTATACATATTATATTCAAGAATAATTCTAATAACTCTATTTTGTATTTTTTGTAGCTGCTGAATTTGATTTTGGTTCAAGTTGAATAATATTGAGGAACAAAAGATAATATGTCGTGCAAAAATTATTGCTTTATATATTATTAATTTAGTAAACATAGAAAATGAGTTTTCGATTCTATATAAAAACGATACTTTTTGCCATTTTGCTTATGATTAGTCTGCATGTTTTTTTAAATTTTATTTCTTGTTAACTATTACACCTAAGTATTTCATTTCAATAACTCTGTCTAAGTTAATGTTATTAATTTTAACTCTATGATTATCATCAACATTACTTAACTTATGCTTACTTGCTATTATCATATATTTACATTTATCAACATTTGTACAGAGACTATTATCACACAGCCACTCCGAAAATTACCTTTAGCTCACGATTAATTGCATATATCAAATCCACAACGTTATTACCTGTAATATATAACATGTGTCATCGGCAAACATTTTAAGTTGGCATTTGTCTACACATTTAATCATGTCAATTATATATAAAATAAACAGGAGAGGTCCTAGGATCGTACCTTGTGGTACTCCATATTTTGTAACCAACTACTCAGTCTGGGAGCAAGAAGTGCGTTGAATTAAATAACAATGTTTTTAGTTTTAGAAGCAAAAAAAATATTGAGATTGAAAAATATTACCTCACCAGAAGGAAAATTTTCAGACTAAAGAAATGATTTCCTCCAGTTACAATACAAAAAATGAAAACCGCTGGTCCGATATATATCTACTATCATTCTTCTGAATTCTTTAGGAGGCTCGTGCGCTTATAAATAATTTACAAAATTTTTAAATTAATTCACTAAACATACAACAGAAATATCGAAGTTAAAAATAATGACTACTTTCATATTTTGAGTAGTGTAGATACAAATAAATGTTATGAACTTGTACCATCTGCGTTTGCGTCAATACTTGAAAGGACTTATACTCAACGTATATAAGCAACAAAGCACAGCAAAAATATAAGAATTTAAAAATATTAGAATACAATCTTGACTATGGAGTCAACTTTCAATCTATATTTTCTTGTCTCTTAAAAGGCGATTGAAATTTTTTTTTGTTTTGTTTCTGAACAAATATGCCTCTGTTTGCAGGCTACATTATTATCAAAAACATTTATTTAATGTTAAAGCCAACCCCTTAGTAACAACACCCTCGCATTTTGCAATTACTTGTAATTGTGTACATTAAGCAGTTCGTTGCCCCACCTCAAAACCTTCATTAAAAACGTCCTGACTGCTTACTAAAGTCCGAGGAACAATCTTATTTAAAACTTTATCATGTAGCAACCAATATCCATTATTATTTTCCAAGCGTCTAAATAATGTTTCCGTCATAGATTAAGTTTGCTCGCCTGAATGCCTATCTGGTGGATCCACCTTTAGTCCTAAAGGACGTTTTCAACATTTTCTCGGGCGTTATCTTTCGTGAGGATTTATTATTCGAGGCCTTTTCCCGCCTACACGGTTCTATTCCAGCAAGCACGATATCAGACTAAAAGTAAATTTGATTATCAATAAAGAGGCAGTAAATATCTTATCTGTTAAGAAGCCATTAAGTGGGCAATTGCGAGATTTTGATTATCTTATCTTAGTTACATATCTGATCCGCATTTATTGGCACTCTCAATCATTGGTTAGTTATCAGGCTTGATGATTTACTTAAAGATAATTGATTTGCTGGTTTATTCATATGCTATTCTTATTATATTCTAAAAACGACTTCTAGACAGTGTCACTTACAAATCGACTACATAAATGGCAGCATATTTAAATTAAGTTAGCATGCAGGATCTACAGGAACCATTGGAAGATGTTCCAGGCACAAGTGATAAAAGTAAATTAGCTTGTTGTCAGCATCAGCTTTAATATCTTCGGATGTATCACAGGGGTCTCATTTGAACCCATTACTATTACTGGCTTATATGAATGACATTTCGATATGTTCTCAATTTGTCAATGATGCCGTTATTTAAGCAAACGATCTTAAGGGGCCCAGATTTCGGTTTAAAAACGGTAAATTTTTGTAAATTTCCAGGTATTGGAACTACTTAACATAGATCAAAAATAGAGTAATAACAAGTACTCCATTATTTATATAATTTATAACAAAAATAAGAGTAAATAGTTCACTTGATTAGCAGTTTAGCTCCTTAAAAGTTTTAAATGTTCTTTTTTTATGACTGAGTTTTAATAATCTCCTGATAATGTCAACTTAGTTGACGAAACGCAACGCAATAATGTTAGTATCGTCAAAGGTTCCAACGTGATTATTGCGCAAACCTCGTTTTCTTAAAATATGTTGTACTACGTGATTGTAATATTCGATTTCGAGAATAATAGTTCTGTAAGTTATGGTTTCGTTCATGTAACACGTTTACAGTGGTGAACAAAATCCTTGAGCTTTAGGACTTTAGAAGTTTAATTAAATTAAACTGTTGCCAACGTTTCCAAAAAATTTTTTTTTTATTTAGGGCCACAATCAAGAACATTACTTAAAAATAATTATATTAATAGTAATAAATTCCAACCTTGGTTTAAGCAAAATAAATTTAAAAAAATCCGCTGCCAATTACTTGGGGATCAGAACTTTCCCACCGTAGTGAAACTCGACATGTGGTGAAGTTTATAATTAAAGTAATTTTTGACGTTTTAAAAAAGTCACATTCTTTGACGTTTCAAAAAAAGTAACATTTCTTGACGTTTCAAAGAAGTCACTTTGACGTTCCAAAAAAGTCACTTTTGACGTTTCAAAATAGTCACTTTGACGTTTCCAAAAAGTTACATTTTTTGACGTTTCAAAAATTAGGACCAATTTTGCTCATCAACGAACTTAATCTCTCCTTGACCTCAAGAATGTGTGTATCAAATTTGAAAGCTTTATCTTAAAAACAGTAGCTGCTATCGCGAACCAGACAGACAGACACACAGACAGAAGATTTTTTCTGTCTGAAATTTTGTGTATCGTCATAATTCGTCGAGATTCGTCCAGGAATGCAATAAAAATTTTCAAAATTTTTTTCACGAATACATAACTTCCTCACTTTAAGGAGTGTCTGTCTGTTTCGCGATAGCAACTACAGTTTTTGAGATAAAGCTTTCAAATTTGGTGCACACATTCTAGAGGTTAAGGAAGAGATTGAGTTCGTTGTCGAGGAAAATCGGTTCTTAAATTTTTAGGTCAAAAAAAAATATTAATAACATTTTTGAAACGTCAATTTGAAATGAAAATTTTTTTTGATATTTCAAATTTTAAAATATTAGTGAAATTCCACCAATGTGACTTTTTTTGAAACGTCAAAATATGACTTTTTTGAAACGTCAAAAAATTTGACTTTTTTTGAAACGTCAAAAATTACTTTTATTATAAACTCCACCACCCGTCGAGTTTTACTACGGTGAGGAAGTTCTGATCCCCAAGTAATTGGCAGCGGTTTTTATTTTCGAAATCTGCAGTCAATTTACGAATAAAGAGTCCTCTTGTAAAATATCATAGACGTTTTTCACACAGAAGATGCCCACCAAAACAAGTTTTTATTGATGTACAATATCGATTTCGTTTATATATACTGTTTATGAAATTCTCGCAAAGCATCACAGCAATTGCAGGTGTCAAAATCAAAAGTACTCCAAATTTTACACAGCAATCATAGAAAAACTTTCCATTTACAACCTGCTCAAAATTTGCACCCCCGTGACGCAGAAAAACGGTTAAATTTCTGTCGGTAACTACCAAATTCTGTGAAATTAACTCCCGAATTTCATCATAAAATATTATGGACTGATGAAGGCCGCGATCTCCAGACATTACTCCACCTATGTGTGGGGTTATTTGAAAGGCAAAGTGTATGCTCAGCCAGTTGCAACAAGAGAGGAGCTTATTGTGAAAATTCAATTAGCATGCCACGAGACGGGGGAAGGTAGACACCAAATATCTACCGCTGTGAAATACAATAACTCGAAGACCTCAGAAATGTATCGAGATGGCTGGTGGGCATTTTGAGTAGCTCCTCTAATGATTTGAGTTTGCTTTTGTAAGTTATGCTTATGTTTTTTTTATTTTATTTATGTTTGTAATACACACTCGTCTGTTTTGATCAATTTCCAAGGAATTCTTAATAAAGTTCAACTATAAAATGGCACATGTAGTGAGTTGTATCACTTTGACCGTATTCTAATACTTGAAAAAGGTCTATGGATATAAACACTTTATTACTTTTTATTTTTTTTATTTCTAAAAAAAATATTTTAAATGCGAAAATTATGACAAAATTATTTTGTGTAAATGGAGTTGTTTGAGAATAACGAAAAGTTTTTTCCACACTTAAACTTGATTGTTATATAATGGGAATAAAATTCAGCTGTTTAAAAATACTGAACAATCGAAATTTAAAGGTGTGTTTGACGCCAAATAGAGAAGATAAATGCCTCGATGAATCCCGAAATCACCCATTTGCTCGAAAACAATTTTATCTGTTGAAGTGTTCCGACCATTTAGTGATATTTATGCTGTACATAAACATATATTTTCCTAAATCCAAGAACTAACGTGTAAAATTTAGGTACACAATACATTTAACCAATTCTGTGAATATGGAAACAAGGCTTCTAGTTGGGAGAACGTTTAATGTGGTATAATTAATACACTAATCAATTAGGACTGCTATTACCATTAGATACTTAAAATGCCTTTAACAGAATTTGGATCAGCGATTTTCCATTTAAAATAATCACTTGTATTACATTTTATTAATATGTATTCTATTTTTTTTACAAATTTGGCATACAGATTATTTCAACTGCAGTACTAGAGGAATTTATATTTTAAATTAAAATAAATGGAATGTTAAAACATCTCATCTTTTAGCAAATGGATTAAAAAAGTTTTCATCTACAATTTGTCTATAAACGATATCTGCTCAACTCGGAAAATTTGCCACATCTGCGTAAACAGGTGCGATATAAAAATTTGGTAGTTGGTATTGTATGGTTTGGCATACAAGGTGTAACGTAAGTACATTAAAATATTTCAGGGTGACATTCTTTAGCTAATTTCAAGAGAAACATTTCGTAGAAACTGGTGCCGAAAAATTCTTAGTTCAGGAGATACAGGTGTTGAAATTTCGAAGAAAATATAAAATTTTTCTTATTTTGTCATTATTAGTGCAGCTACTTAAACCAAATTTGATAGCATGCCTTAAGATGTGATTGATAGGTAATCAATTCCATAAATTTGATAAAAAAATAGTAACGCTCGTAGAAAATTAAGAGCGATCACATATTAAGATAAATCATTTAATTATAGACCTTAACTGTATCTTCATTTTTTTGCTAAGTCTCATAGTTTCACAGTAATTTTATTAAATATTTTTTGTTCAAAAAGAGCTGTACAAAATATTACAAGTATTACTATGTAATTAGTAATAATAGTAAAACTTACGGTAGTACGTTGGAACAAACCATTTATTACTCAATAAATTAACGCAAACGTCAAAAATGCAAAAAACACTACATTAAACTTATGGATTAATTATTACAATAGTTGCTGTGAAACTGAGAGTTAGTAAAACAATTGAAGACATACGTATTGTCTATAATTCATTGACTTATCTTAAAATGTGATCGCTTTAATTTTCTATATGGCGTTACTACTTTATTTATCAAATTTATGATTAGGGCTGTCAAAAATGTTCCGTGGGACAGTGGCGTACGCGAAATTAACTAATACGAGAAACAATAAACTGTTACAATTTATAACAATGTAAAACTTACCCTCTTAACTAGCTTGATGAACTAGCATCACAAACTGGAAAAGATGTGTAGCCATTTTGCAGAATCAGCTATGTTTCTATGGTTGTCTCCATGAGTGATGTTCGCTTTGGTGAAAATATATTCTTATATTTTGAAAACGACCGTTCGACATCTACTGATGTAATACACGCATACGTAAAATAGTCTTTGAACGCACTTAACGGATCTGGTGCTGCACCATCACATATTTGTCTTAATTTGGTAAAACCGGTGTCTTTATTTACCACACTTGCGAACTTTTCTTTAACGCGCTCATTTGTTTCGTCACCTATAGCGTGTAGCAGTAGATTTATTTCGTCCACTATTTGCAGTGACTCCGCTAACGACAACGCACTGTTTTCTAATATTTTTATGCTTTCATGTAATGGTTTATAGTTCTTCGCAATATTTTTTAAAGCTGTTTCAACGGAAATATCTTCGAATTTTGTCTGGCTTTCCTTAATAGCTGCAGCCTCATCTGGATTGAACTGTAATATCACAGCTTTTATTTGTTGGAAATATTCAGCATAATAAAAAGCTGTCTGCAGCCATGTTCCCCAACATGTAAGAATCGGCTGTGGTGGTTCAGGAATACCGGGACACCTGCTATGAAATACACGGAGATGTTTAGGAGATTTAAGAAACACTTTTTTGTACATGCTATTAATGCATCCACCTCCGGAAAACGTTTTCAAATAGTTTCTGCCACAAGATGTAAAGCATGCACTTTACACGTAACATGTATAAACGTACAATCTTGTTCTTGCAAAGAACGGCCTATCGAACGCATTGTCACGGCGCCATCAGTCACAAACATCAGCACTTACCTTTTTGACAGATCAAATTTTTCTAACGTCTCCAGCACCACCCTGGTAATTGTTTCGCTAGTACACTGACTTAGTCTTTTGCTAGCTAGTAACAGTGGAACTGTCGGGTCTAGTGCTCATACATTTAAAATAAAATGTTTTTTACAATCTGTTGTCTCATTAACAGATAACCACAGCCGTGTATTTCTTAATTCACATTTCATCTTATTTACCATGTCTACGTGTACAGTTGGTAGATAGTTACATAACGTTGTGCGACTTAGTAACTTCACCTGGGCATTGTATTTATTCCAGAGCTCTCGAAATGGTTGTTTATCGAGTATGTGCAGCGGAACATCACAGGCAATCAGCATTAATAGTAAATCAAACATAAACTGTGTTGTCGAAGGCACTCCATTTTTTTTTATTTTTATGGTGTACGATATTTACGTCCACAATCACTCTATCGCAGTACATCAAATCTTTCTCGTACACTTTACAAATAATTTTAGAACCATCATAGAATAAATTCGGGAATTTACCTATGAATTTATTCACTTTGGCAGCAAATGGCCGTTTTCTACTCCTGCGTACGTTTGCCATGCTTTATTATTAAATTAATATCAACAATACAGTACAACAAATAAAACAAAAACACAATAACAATATTCAATACGCCCAAGTGACTTAACGTGTATACAACTCGAAAGCTAATAATAGACTAGGCGTAGAAACAGTTTCACGGTCAAGGTGAATGCCGGCGACACTAAGTACATCTGTACTCTACGACCATGATACACAGAAACGATTTGCAGCTTTATTTATGATACTGATTACCCATGTCTCCGCTACTGGTTAATTATAGCGCGTGATACAATCACATCTTAAGGTATCGTATCTAAGTGTGCAAAAATTGGTCTAAATAGCTGCACTAATAATGACAAGATATGAAAAATTTAATATTTTTGGAGAAGTGCACACCACTGCTTATAGTTTTTTCTAAAATACCTATCCGTTAGTTGCCTTTTTAAGTTAAATAGTGTTACTTTAAATTAATCGGTTAGAAAACTTTGTCTCTAATACCAAAAGTAAACTCATGTATTTTTCTTCTTTTCAAGAGTTGCTTTCTTTCGGTAACTGTGGGCTGCATTTAGAGTTTAATAAATATTAACGAGCTAAATATTTCTCTGTTTCAAAGTTAAATTTGCTTTGTGTTTTCTACACACAATTGCTGCGTAAATGGATATATTCTGCTTAATTTTAATTTACGACAAAAACGATATAGAGGGAATATATCAAATTAAATTGGAATAATTAGAGCTCATTTTTTGTTTACGAAAAATTCCAGTTGAAATTATCTTAAAAGTAACTTTTTATTACAAAAATCTTATAATAGTAGGTAGATAATACAGAAAAACAAATTTGTTTGCAGATAACTCTATAGGTACAATAAATGCGTTAATCAAAATGTTATTATTAAATCATAATAATTGAGGCTATAAAACATAATATCAATTTTATAGACAGACGTAATGCTATAAATATGGACAAATATAACTACATATGCCAGTATAAAAACGATACGACTCTTGACGTTGGGCTTAATGAAAAATTATTTTTATCTGTCTTTATTGCAGATATTGGGATCAATATTATTTATCACAGTAAATGATGACGACGTGTGACGATCACAAGTGATATCTGACGCAAACTGCCAAATACATATACGCATACACAGGTTTTGTATATACATATACAGTGTGTCCCCAGATCAATGCAACGATAGGTGTAAAAGACTAAAGATTTTCGAATTGAATTTCGTGTTTCTGGGATCATGCCCTAGTAGAACGTAATTTCTGGCCGATTTTGTTTCTAACAAAAATGTGGCTGGTTTCTCGTAAACTATTTTTCAGTGAGTATTACATCAAAAAGTAATTAAAGAAAGTGTTCAAAGAAATAATCATAGATAATTCATCTTTATCTAAACATTTTTATATGTTTCTAAGCTAAGATTCACTAGAATATAATAGTTATCTACAATTACCTATTAAACCTTATTTTTCTTTTGTACAATTAGAGAGAGCTTTAATTATCTCCAGATGATGCCAATTTGGTTGGCGAAACGCGAATCGAGTGCAGTATGTGGTGTTTTGTCGAAAATTACGTCTATGTTAATTACAGGCCCTGCCCTTTATGCATATTTCTCTATGCGATTTCTAAATTCATAAAAAATATATCTTACTTCTTAAACTGAGATTGATCTTACGGCATTTATTTTACGCTTTCTTAGCTCTTCCAAATTAGGTGGTATTTTATACAGGAAACTATTTGTTTTAACCATCCTCATATGATGATATGACACAGCACACCTTACATTAACATTTTTATAGTATTGCCACTTTGATTGGATAATGTTGTTTGTATTTGTCGTATTCAACTACGCCAATATCCATTTGGCTTGATGACGGTCTCGGATGCTAGGGCCAGGCAGGACTATTGCATTTTTACCCTAGTCATCGCTGTAGACCTGCACCGGCCTCGTGCAGGGCGGCTTGGCTTACTTTACGAACGGCCCCACTCACAAATGTGAGCGGTGCCGAAGATTTCGGACAACCTCCCTGGGTCCTGGCTGTTGAACCCTGCTGGCTAGGGCCTCTTCTGGCGCTCTTCTGTCTTCATCTTCTTTCTTCGCCAGCTTGTCACCCCCGGGGGTAGTCATCGGTCTGTCAGGGACTGTGCGGATATTCTGTGACTTGGGATTGACTGCCAGTACACAAAGTGTCACTTGACACATTGTCATCTGGATCATCGGACAAGGTACGGATGAACTGTGTAGCTCTAGGAGGTGAAGGCCTAAGTGCTTTCTTAGCACTTTCGTCCTTCACGGAGCCAGGGGGATATTCAACTACCTGCAGTTTTGCGAAGAGAGAACTCCATTTCTTGTAAACATCGATTCGTCAAAAAATAAAATGGGTTTATGGAAATTTCGATTATTTTTTAATTAGTTACCTACGATCATATTAAAATCTAATCTTCGAGTATCATCACCTAGTTCTAATGTATGAAGATATTATAAGTGCAAACTTATATCACCTTATAAATATGTTGCAGACGTGTTTTGCTAAATTCAGTTCCATTTTTTTTTAACAAAGTCTTGACGTTTTGATGTAATGCGTCCACTGCTACTAATGTACCCGCATCATTTTCATCAATATTTCTGACTTTTTTCTTGATGTTGTGAACATTTACTGTAGTATCAAACGTACTTATTAATCTGGAGACGGTTGACTTTAACTGCACAGTGTTTGAGAATTTGATATTGAACAGTTTTATAGTTGCTCTAAAAGATCGCCTTCCAATTCCATAGCATTGTACTACATAAACTCGTTCTGATATTGTCAGCATTGTGTCATAAAATAAAATTTGTACAGAAACTCTTAAGAAGCTCATTTAACGCCAATGAATTAGAATTATTTCAACTGAATGTATCATGTTTTTTGATCCTGTATTGTATTGTCATTTTCATTTTCATTGTTTGTACTTTTCACACTATGTAAGATTAAATTAAAATGATTGTTTCCAAAGTTTGTTTAGGGATGTAACTTGTTACTCTCTCGTCACTTTTTGATGTATTACTCATTGAAAAGATAGTATACGTAAAACTAGCCTAATTTACATCTTCATCATATTGTTTACAAACCTAAATGCAGTAGGCCATTATAATAATTGAGTCACATTCGATCTAAACGAAAAATAATCAGGGTGATATCAAATATCTTGCAATGTAAAGGGCACACAGAAAGGGTTAAATTTAAAAGTCACGCCCTTAATAAACATTCTTCCATTCATTAGATTAAATAATATAATGTGATAATTAAATTTGTTGGCGTTCTGATTTTGAATTCTGACAATGGATAAATTAAGAACGTTGCCTTTTAAGTAGCTGTAATTATCGAAAATAAATAGTTCTCAAAATAAATCAGTGATTACTAAATAATGAATAAAGTGATTTGCAGTTTACATCAAAAACCATTAGTAATCCTTAAGTAGATTTGAGCAAGTCAAAAGACAAAATATTTAGGAAATTAATTGTAACGACTGTAATTGTGATCTTTGTTTACTGTTGGTGGCGTATTTAATTGTTGGCCACTAATAGATTTAATTTAAAAGAGTTGAGTATATCTAACAGCAATTTTATATTTACATGATTTTTATTTAAATCGATGTTTAGATCGCCACAAAGAACAATATAATTAGCCTTACCTGAAGCAATGTTAAGTGCATGTGTCAGATTGTCGATAAATAATGCAATATCGCCACTTGGCGGTCTATACGCGGTGACAATTGGAAGCTTTGTAACGAAGTGATTATTTTGTAGACTTAAGTTAGGTAACTAGGTGCTATGTGTCTGTTTCGAAAGATATTTTAACCATTGTAGTACTGCGCTTTTAATAGTGGTATTGTCAGCTGATCATTAATAATAGCGGTTAAGTGTAAAAGTAGCCCACTGGCTAAACTTCGCCGCGCACACCCCAACATCAATATAAATTTATATATGTGTATATTGTGTAATATACCTACATGTATACTCAAAATAAAGACGATTATTATTATTATTATTATTATTAATAGTAAAATTGTTAATTATAAATAGGTAGTATTGATCTGTTTGGATAAACATTCCACACATGCCGAGTGGCCGGCAGTACGTGAATCGCGAAACGCGAAGCGCGCATCTTGCCCCGGCACTCCTGTGCCCGCGCTATCGTGAAGGACCTCGAGACTGGAAACAATCAAAAATCAAATTAGTTTCCGTCTGACCACCAACCGAAGCACCACGCTGACTTGGACAGTAAGTAAACTCGTGAGTATAAAGATATAGGTATTTAAATTTAATGCGGAATTATTCTCAGTAAACAGGTGACGTAGTTGTAATATACCGCGCATGACTACCACGTCTCATCCTACTTCTGCTTTTGGCAGTGTTTAGTAGCATGAGGATTTTCGAGACAAGTTAGTTCCCGTCTGACCGCCAACCGAAGAACCACGCTGACCAGCACAGTAAGTAATCTTGTGAGTATAGAGGTACACAGGTATATAAATTTAATTGCGAATTTTTCTAAGTCGGTACAAGGTGACGTAGTCGCAATATTCCGCGCATGACTACCGCGTCCTCCTACTTCTGCTTTTGGCAGAGTTTAGTAGCTTGAGGATTTTTCAAACAAGTCAGTTACCGTTTAGCTGCTGACTGAAGAACCACGCCGACCAGCATAGTAAGTAATTTTGTTGTGAGTATAAAGGTATAGGTTTGTTTTAAATTGAATTCGGGTGACGTATTGCTATATTCCGCGCATGACTACCGCATCTCATCCTACTTCTGCTTTTGGCAGAGTTTAGTAGCTTGAGGATTTTTCAGAGCATCCAGGAGAGTCCGTTGCTGCCGCCCGTACCGACCAGACGTGCCGACCCCGACCGCTCTAGAGAGGAAGCAGCCCAAGCGATAGTAAATAACCGCTATAGATAGTCATAGTGTGCTTGTATTGGCGCTTGCTTCCCCTCCTGGTATCCGTCCACCGTCTGCTTATGGCCGTTTAATTATTGCTGGTTACCTTTTTTCACCGCTTAATCTCCGTATTACCGTGTCGCACCGCTTGTACGCCCGCTTACTGCCCCCGCTCGCCCGTAGTTAAAACCGTTGTAGTATAAGTTGTAGTTACTAAGGTTTATATAAAGTGTAAATGATAATTAGTGTGTAGAATAAATGTAAATATGTTGAATGGGAGTCTGTTCATTAACTGTAGTGTGTAAGTTACCTTTTCCCGACCCCTGGCTTATCCTTTTCTTCACTGTAGTTGCTCGGCCTCTATCGTCCCGCCGATAGAGTAAAGTGGTGTTTCTGCACTCTAAACAGAAACTGGCGCCCGAGATATCCGTACCGTGAGCACCGCCGTAGTGTTGGGCGTCAAAGTGACACTTCTGCTCTTGCGTAGTGCAGCGAAGTACGTCACAGCTTAAGATTATTTAATGTACATGATATTGCACATATTTCAATATGGCATTCAACAGACAAGTTTTTTTTTTACGGCATATCAACAGCAATTGAATTAGTGAGTGCTAAAATAAGTGATCCTCCATGAATGTGGTTAGTTCTGGAATAATAAGTTACTCTCTTATAACCGTCAAGATAAAAATTTTCCAAGTCATTATGGCTAATCCAGCGCAGGAGCGGTTTCCAGAGAACGAAAAATTAATGACGCCTACCGACCAATATCGAACAGCGCCGGCGTGTATTTTTAACAAACAATTTCTTTGAATTTACGTATGGGTAACAATCAAGAGTATATTGGGCAATCGAGACGATCTATTCAGACTAGGTTTAAAGAACATGTATTATGGAAGAACAAAATGTAGAGTATACATGTATTTGAAAATAATCATTAGATAGATATTAACAATTTAAGATCAATTAGAAACACAGCAAATAACATATAGCTGGATACACTTGAAAGCTTAGAAATTACCAGATGTAAGAATAATATGAATAGGGCGACAGAGGGTCTATTCAAAATAGTCCACTTTAATGATTAATAAGTCAGGCGGTGACGTCACGCTGAAGTCACCGCGACTAGTTGAATCAAGATCAAAGTTTAGGTATAATTAGACAGTGTTCTTAGTATAAGTTTTAATCATCTCCTAATAATGCCAATTTGAATGGCGAATGGCGCATCAAGTACATTACCGAATGTTTTCGAGTTTATGGACACTACTTCACTGCTAGGATTAGTAATTCCATTAAAAATAAAGCTATTTTTAATGAATCTAAGCAAGGTTAGTGCTAGGAAAACAAAAGCAGTTACCTTACTTATTTTTGCTTTTGCTGAACAGAATAATTTTAATTTAAAAATAATATGTGACAGTTGTACGGTACAATATATTTACTTCTTTTTTTTAATTCAGTATTCATCATAGTATATTGCGGGGAAAGTAGTTGTTAAAAAAGTAGTATATACTTATCTGTGTTATGTGTTTTGTAAAAGTTGCTAGTAATTTCTAGTACTTTTACCAAGGAAGATATCTACTTCTGTAATAAATTAAGATATTTTTTGAACGTGCCCATAATTTTTTAAATATTAGAGTGATTATTCCAAATGCTTTTTCATGTATTGGAAATAGAATCTTATTTTTTCATAAAATCATCTACTGTACTGTATTGTAGTGTACCTCATGCTGGATTTTAGAATGTTGATATTTTTAAATAGAAGTTAAGTGCGTGGGAGAGTCTTTAAGACTAAATAATGGAGCTAAAAGCCACTTTAAATGTTTTATTAAGATAAATTGAGTAATGCAAGACATGTAGAAAGTAAAAGTAAATGAGAAGGAATCTTTGAAATAAAAATGAAATATCTTATCTAGAATTTCGGCCTGTGTTCTCATTTCGACAATCCCCCGAACGCCATGAAAATCACACCATTTAAACCACTTTATATTCGCACACAGTATGATTAATGGTTTATATACAGGGTGTTCCAAAATCAAGACTCACTATTGGCATTTCGCTTATCTGAAGTGATAAAGTAGGTACATATTTGATCTTACAAACGTTTCCATATTTTTGTAAAAAACAAGTAATCAAAAAACATTTCTACCTGAAATCATTCTGAAAAAAATAATGAAAAACTGGAATTTTATATTATTTCTGAATAATATTTAATTTTATAGAGGCAACATTTTATTTTATATTATAATGCAGTAAGCGCATTGTAAATGCAAGAATTCTTTCTAAAAGGAGTTTACACCCAAACTTGATCATCCATAGTGTCCAACTTTCACAAAATTCGGATGAACAGATATTACAACCGACAAGACAAGTATATATTTTATCATATTTGCCGGGAACAAATTTAATGTTAAATGTAGCAAATAAAAAATGTTTAAAACTGAGTCAAATTTATTTGAACTACTCTGAATATAGTTAAAACTTTTTTTTTCAGTCAATTAGGTATATATATATATCGTTTTAACCTAGAAAAAAATCGTTTTATTTGATTGTTTAACAAAGTACACAGATTTACGAAATGATAAAACACAGGTAGGCTTAGCAAAAACAAACAACTTTTTTGATAATTTCCATCATTGTGTTGTAAAGTTACATGTGATTTATTTGGTTAAACGGGCTTTAGGTACACATTTTCTGTTGTGTATTTTGTGAAATTTTCGTATTGTATTATTGAGTGTTAATTAATGTTAATTTGTGATACAAACTAATAACCAATTAAATATGTTTTGTGACCTCATTGAGGAAATGGATTAATAAGCAAGGGTATGTAGCTAAGGTAATTAGTATTATTGTTATTTTGACTGGAACTATACCGGGTGTAAATGAAAAGTGGCTCATCCCCTCTATTTTCATTATTTATAGAAATAAATTGATGAAATTTTAATATGTTTTTATACACATAAAATTACATTAGAGGACAGTATTTTAAATTGTTATGCAATTCTAGTTTCACCAGAAATAACCCCAACTCTCTTTTCAACGATCAATGATCAACGGTTCCTCACTGTATAGTAGTAGTTTTTGACACTATACTTTTTAAGAAGTGTGTAATAAATGTAAAAGCTTTATCTCAGAAAGTGTGGCTCTTATCGAGATATAGACACCGACACACAGATTTTATTTGCTGAAATTATGATTTTTCACCAAAACTCATCGAGATTTGTCTAGAAATACAATAACTTTTTTTTATTTTTTTTTGCTAATGCTTCCTTATTTGAAAGGTGCGGAATCAAAAAAATAATCCGTTTAACTTCGCTTAATATAAATAATTTTGTTTGACATACTTACGTTTTTAACATATTGTTGAGACATGTTGATAATGATTTCATCATATTGTGATTCAGGGGGGGTTATTATCAATATCGAGCACAACAATCTTTAGTTTCCTCTCAATTTCTCTGCGACTTCCTTTCTCTGGTCCAACTTTGTTTTCAATGTTGCAGGTAACGTTTGCTGCTATAAAATTTTTCCCCGAAATTGTTAGTGGTCCAGTAGTTTCAACCGACCAAAATGCCAGTTCCGCGGTAGGAGGAATCAATCTGATTTTTTCTGAAACAAAATAAAATTTCATTTTAAAAAATTCAGTCGTCAAAACGTTGTTTTAGTAATTGTCTTTTTGACTCTCGTACGCTTCCTTCTGTCTAGCAACCTATTTGATTTACAGTTATAGTTAAAACTAATAATGAACTAAGGTACTTATTAAGTGATTAAAAGAAATCCCTGATATATAATTTGCAAATATCACTAAAATTAAAAAATTAAATCACATCGATCTAGGTATAAACAATAGCGACAAAATATATCATTGTGCTCGTGCACTTTTCAATATTATAACATTTTTTGTTAAAATCCTCTCCTTATTTGTTTGTATGCATTTCATTTTTGACAAGAAAGATATATCTGACTGCCCACCTATATCCCAAATATATGCGGAACACACCCTACGCAGAAACAAAGTTAAATTAAAGGTCAAAGTTCAATTATTCGAAAACTTCGGCTGCTTCTGTCACTTCCTATGTTTGTGTAAATTTAAAACAAGAGGAGAGAAAAGTCAACAACCAAATTGAATAATGTAAATAGGTATAAGGGGGCGAGAATCTACAAGTTAAATAATATAAGGCGCTTTGATCATTTTATTGGTTCTGAACCAATTTAATTTCGGTGATATTTTTACACATTACACATAATATTTAGGACTAATTTTAACTCAAACTAAACTATTTGTAAATATTAAATATTTAACAGTACGCAGATACATTGTTTTTTTGTTATTACTAGACACCAGGAATTTTCGGTGAATCCCGGGACTGGCTTCCTGATCGGTCCATTTTTCCCATAGAAAAGGAGAGTAGATGTGCATACGCAGCGAGATCTAGACCGTATTCCATATTCAAAATCATTTTATCTACAAACATCGGAGTGTACATTTCTATTACTGGGTCGACATAATCCATCCAGAGTAAGACACTGGTCAAAGGAAATTTTACAATTGCATAAATAATTAAGTACTAAATGTTCGTGGAGGATTTTAGAGGAGAACGTCCAATTTAACTGGCCCTAAATACTTGGATTTACTGCAGCAACATATTGTACCGGAAATTCGACGGATGGCAGGGAAAGGATTTACTGACATTTGGTTCCAGACCATTCGTTTTTGTGGGGGAATTGCAAATTAGCGATTTATGGCTTTGATAATGGGCCTAATACTTTAGAATAGTTACGAGTGAAAATCTCCGAGATTTTTCAAAATATTACGCCTAACATGTTATCGAATGTCAGGGATGGCTTTTCTTGCAGATTGGGATATCGCCTTGCTCATGAAGCAGGACTTTTTGAATATTTGATTTAAGTTCTTATTTATGAATTCTGTTTTTATATTTCTTTTTGAATCTGCTATTATTTTAGAGGATGTGTTTTATTTTATGTTTGTCGTATCGCTTTTTATTTAGAAAAAAGAGAAAAAATCACATTGTTCGAAAGTTTTGATATTTTTTCATTTCAATATTTAACACTATCTAGGATGAAATATTGAAATTTCAAAATATTTCTCCAGGAAGACGTAAATAAATGAATATTCTAAATGAAAAAGGTGTACACCCCAGAGCTGATGCAATGTTGCAATTTAACTTCTAGTTGGCTTTGCACGTTATTATAGTCAAGTGGTTCGATAATTCTCGAGTGTGTAATATTCTGTCGGCCAATAATCAACGGATAAAAGTAAATTGCGCATATTAATGACCATGTGGTTTTATGTGTATGTGGTCTTTGTGTTGTTATGTTATAAATGGGCCAAGCACACTGCCTTGAGGAACTCCAAAATTATTTATTTTTACCACAGTCATTGAGTGTTATGATTTATACAGTGGGTTTAATAGAGCTGTGTATACTGGCATAATTTATGACTGTAGTAAGGATGTTGGGCACATGTAATGTAAAATATTTTAATGCAATACACAAATAGTTTATTTTAGATCAAACACACTACATATATTAGTAAATTATAACTTGTATAGTGGAAATTAAATTAAATTTTGTAAATAAATAAAAGGCATATATTACTATCAATACGCAATATTAGTAACAACAGCGATTTATAATAAACTTCAAACATAATGGACCTGTCAAGGTTCAAGGTTAAAGCATATGGAAAATGAATAAATTGATGTTTTTAATTGATCTTTACTACTAGTAATATAACTAAAAGCTGAAAATTAATTACAATCCATTATTATTATAACAAACTTTATTAAAAAAGGTGATAATCTGTTTTATTTAAAAATATAAATTAATTCTCTAAGATAATGATGTATAGAATTCATATACAAATTATGCATGGGAAAGTTCTAATTGTGGAAAAGTGAAAGTTAAATACAGACGTATTATTGTTTGTTTATCTAAATTTTAAAGCAAAAATAATTTTAAGCACAAAATATTCAATAAACTTATACTACCTAACCGGGATTTTCCATAATATAATTTTAATTACTCTGCTTTTTGAAACAATTGACATCTATTATATTAAGATTACTAAAACTCTCAGTTACTTTCGAGACTTAATGGTCCCACTGAGACGCAAAGATGCACGTGTCTGTAAATGTTTTAAAGTTTTGAAGTGGTTTTGCTGAACTGAAAAGTTTTAACTAAAATAACTTTATTGAGTCAGTCGTATTGAACGTAATGTGTATATGATCTTTTCTATAATCCAATATTCATCATTTGGCAAGTAGCCAGGAAAGTAGTTGTTCAAAAATGTGTTATAACTATTTATGATAAAGTAAGCATAGAAAATAATATTTAGCAATTATTTTTGTTCTTATTATTGTTACACCAATGGACTATGTAGACTAATAATTCCAAAATGTGCCCAGAGATGATCTAGTCGGTGAAATCGATGGACAAGTTAGTGAAATTGAAAAGAACTAGTCCGACTTAAACAACGATTAAGAAAAAAGTGGCTAATTGTTACTGTCATCTGGTACTAGGTTACAACCACCTTCTTTCGACGGTCAAAGTTCATGGTCAACGTATATGATACTCGAGGCAGCTGCACGTTCAAATAACTGAAACGATGAGAAGAAAAACAATAGCGCTGAGGGGCCAAGCCTTAAATTTGTTCGAAGCAATTCCTGCTATACAACAGCGAAACCTTAGCATTCTGAAGGCAGCGTTACAACTGAGATATGGCGACCATCTCCCACAAGTACATCAGACTCAGCACAAGTCATGCAGAAAAGGGGGCGGAGAAAGCCTCCAGGAGTACAAGGCTACTATGGAGAGATTAGCCCATTTAGTCCATCCTGATGTACCAAGGGCGTTTCAACAACAGTTAGCAGTTGGAATATTTATTGAGTGAGTTAGTATTACCAGGATTTTCAATAAATGAATCCACGGTTTGAGGTATTTGTAAGGATAGCAAATATGTAACATTTTGTGTCAGAAGTGGAATTGATACCATCAATTACCTCTTTTATTTGTGGCACACATATTTGGACGGGATATTAGACTGCCACGTAACTTGGTGCTTGGTACGCCAGCTGAGGAGCAACTTTTCATAAATGGTTACGTATATGAAGTTGGTGAACAGCTGAGGAACATCCATAAGCTGGTACGAGACCAGATTGTTATAGCAAGTGATCACATGAAGGCGCGTTATGATCTCAAGGCCAATTCAGACGGGTTCCAGGCAGGAGATTTGATTTGGCTATATAACCCATACCGAAAGAAATACAGGTCTCCCGCCACCTTGGGAAGGATCATACACTGTCGTCGCCAAAATAAACAATATTGTATGACGAATTCAACAAAGCCCAAACTGAGTTGTGCGTTAATTAATATTTTGCGTACATGTTGCTCTTTAAAATTCGATAATTAAGGTATTCCTTCAAGATATAAAAAGTTATAACCATGTTTCGAACTTCATAACGTTCTGCTGATTATCCTTGCAAAAACTCAAATTCGAGTAATAAATTCATATTTCAGGAATAATGCATTTTACAATATATGTTCATTTTGTATTCAAACGGTATCAGCAGTAAAATTTAAACGTTTGTAATCGACTGCATATATAAAAAGTATTTTCGATTAAAAAAAAAACGCTGCCAATTAGTTGGGGATCAGAACCTCCTCACCGTAGTAAAACTCGACGTGTGGTGGAGTTTATAATAAAAGTAATTTTTGACGTTTCAAAAAAGTTACATTTTATGACGTTTCAAAAAAGTCACATTTTTTGACGTTTCAAAAAAGTCACTTTGACGTTTCAGAAAAGTCACTTTGACGTTTCAAAAAAGTAACATTTTTTGACATTTCAAAAATTGGTACCGACTTTGCTCATCAATGAACTCAATCTCTGCCTTTACCTGTAGAATGTGTGTACCAAATTTGAAAGCTTTATCTCAAAAACTGTAGTTGCTATCGTGAACTAGACACACACACAGACAGAACATTTTTTCTGTCTGAAATGTATAATTCGTCGGGATTCGTTCAGAAACGCAATAAAAATTTTCAAAATTTTTTTCCCGAATACATAACTTCCTCACTGAGGAGTGAGGAAATAAAATATATGACAGTTACGTTTTCAATTAAGTAATCTCCAACTGTTTTTTTTCTACATGTGAAATAGTTATATAAATTTTCTTTACATAAACAAATATTTTTTCTATAATTATTTCTGAATTTAAATGTAATTTCGTTCATTTAAATATTGTTGTAAATTCAATGTTACACTGTTAATTTATATGTATTTACGTGATAACAGTTTTCATTGGAACATATTTTTAATTGTCAATCTGTTGTTTACTACTAAATTATGTAGATATATTATCCCAGAGAATGTTTTATGCATTATCGAAGAGTATATGATGGAATTTTCATGTTGTACATTTTTGTGTTCGATATTATAGAATATCTAAAATTTTTGTTTAAAATGTATTAATTGCAAATATTTGTGGAACTCGAACAATGTTTTATCAATCAGATATTTTATAGAAGTTTATAAATGTAATGCAACACATGAATAAAAAATTAACTTTTTTACGGTTTTGGGCTAATATTATAATAGTTCTAAGGTACAAGTTTTTTATAAAATAAAGTTTAAGCAAAACCACAACTTAAGCAAAACTACAACCGTTTCCAGCTTTGAAGGAGTTAGAAACTGAACTTTAATTACACAACTTTATTTCCCTGAGCAATATTTCATAAATCTTATAGCACGAGATCCCTTTTTGGGATCTACTTTGTAAATAACTTTGACACATTGCATGGTAGAATCTTCAAATCATTATAAAGTTTGGCATAAAAGAGAAAAAATCGTTGTTCAGAATAGCAGTATACTTCTGAAAATTATGTAATAGTCAAAATCTGTACAAATGTAAATAACGTATTGAAAGGACTTGTAGAGGATTGGAGTGATCGAAAAGAACATATTTTTACGATTGTGCATTTTAACTATGCAAATTATCCCATGGAAAAGAAAAATAGAAATGTATTAATAAATATTACACGCAGAATATGGGATTAGCAATGAGGTCTCCACTGAGCCCTCTTTTAGCAAATATTTTTATGTCACATTTAGATGAAAATATAATAAGTACCCATCTAGCAAAAAAAAAAATAAAATTTTGGTATAGATATGTAGGCGATGTGTTAACCTGCTTTACAAGGATCCCTAGATAGTTAAAAAACTTTTTAAATTGTATAAATACTCTTCATCCGAATATTAAATTTGCAGCTGAGCCAGAAAAAAGATAATAAAATCAGTTTCCTGAATTTAATATATCAGTATCACATAATAATAATAGAAAACCTACTTTCACCGATATTACAATTTCAAATTACTCACTCAGCCCCAAATTTCATAAAGTGGCAGCGTAAACTCTATGATATATAGAGCTCCCTTTCAGAAGATCATTTAAAAATGAATTAAACACTATAAAAATAATAGTCTTAAACAATGATTTTGAGGAAATTACTATAAAAAATTAATTAATAAAAAAACAATTCAAATTGTCTGTACATTAAAGACCATGACAATAATAAATATGTATCTTTAACATACTCTGGTATAATTTCAGAAAAAAATTTTGTCACAACAAAATCTAAAAGTTAGTTTTAAATCAAAGTCAAAACTTTGAAACATTCTGTGTAATGCTAAAGACAAAACCGGCAAACTAAAGAAACTAGGAGTTCATATTTTGACATTTGAATTGTAATGCCTTTCATATGGGCCAAACTGGTCATTCGCTTGAAATTAGATATAAAGAACACCTACATTTCTTTAGACTCCAAAAACAGATTTAACCCTTTCAACACATATTTTAGAGTCAGGTCGCAGTTTTCCTTTAAAGAATCTTAACGTACTACATGTAGAGTTTATTTACTTATTTACAACATAAAAAACGTTGGCTTTTTTTATATATTTACCGCCGTCAAAGAAATCGGTGTATTTTACGTTGCAATTAAGTTTGAAATAAACTTTAAAAGAAAAGTTTTAAATTTGATTTACTAGAATCCATAGAAATTTCTAAATCAAACAATACTTCGGGAAATTTCTTACTGAACGATCAGTTGGACTTATATCATACTACACTATTTGATATATTTAAATTATAACCGTTTTATCCAAATTTCTGTATTTGTTAATTTACCGATCACCTCTACTCATCTGTTTTTATAAAAATTCCTCTTTCATAATATTTTGTAGCCCTCAATATTGTAATAATAAAATATCATCGTCACTACCATTATTTGTTAAACTAATTTGCACTCATAAATCGGAATTTAAAATTGCCCATCTTTAACATAAATAGTCATAAATAGTTTTAGTATAAATATACTGTAATTGTTTTTGTTTATTAATTCACTTCAGAATCGTTCGAAAATGACACGTTAAGTACCGAATCCACAGCAGTAATAAATTATAGATAAGAAACAAAGTAAAATATGTTTTAGTTATATTAACTATCATAAAGTAACAGCTTCCACAATTCAATTTTTATTAATAAGGCTTCGACACATTTAGAGCTTTGCTCTAACTAGACAGAAACATCAGTAATCTCACACATCGTTCGTTTAACACATTTTATTCAAATGAAAATCTATCATAAAATATGTGTTTTAATATCAATTCAGCGATTTATTTTTACCCCTTTATTAGAAAGTTTTGAACAAGGATTTTATGAAGTTCAAGTCACATCTGCTACTCCAGTGAAATTAGTACCTAAATGATAATAGTCTATATAAATGATATTATGGGCATTCCAAATAAGAACCTTTCTGTGAACATTATGAAACATCCCTTAAGGGGAGCGTTTAACATTAATTCAAAAATTCATTCCTAGGAATTTTATCAAAACGGTTTTTGTAAAAGATATCTGCAATTCCTTTCAAAGATAGCGCTACAAGCGTCTTGTTAACTTGGAAAGATTACATCCTTAGATATATCCTTGCAAATTGCTCCTATAATAAGTTTTAAAATTAGTTAACGCAGTATTGATTTATTGTGTATTTTATATGAACATATCCTCCTATATACGTATTTGCTGTTACTTGTTTTAGCATCGTGCCCACGATAATTTATATACTTCGCTCGTTAATCTGATCTATCGGCTTTTCTACCCGATAAATTCGATGAATGTACATCATTTAATTTCATTAATGATTGCAGACGCTTTCATAAATTTCGTACTTTTCAGCAGGATAAAAAGTTTTGGTAATGTAATACGAATTGAAGGCCTACACTAAACCGCAATTTCAGAAATCGTTAGTTAACATAAAAATTAAGGTAGATATTTATTTGTTATGGTGTACACATATAATATTAAAAGCGAAATGATTAATTCGACTTATGCCAAAAGAATTCTGGTAAAGTTTGTTAAGTCACCTTTCTACAAAATATACAAGATGTTTTCAAGGTGATGTCGAAAACTTCAGGGTGTGATTACCTGGACGATTTTAATGAAAAAAAGTTCCTATGGACATGGTTTCGAAATGTTTCCCTCTAAAGTTATGACCCTTCATCGGAACCAGTGTTTAATAATTCACTATACAAAAATACAAAATTCATGCATTTAGGACAATTAGGTCAGAGGTGTACCTCGTACTGTCCATCCCTCGACGAATGAAGATGTAAAACTATGGGAGGACGTATAGAGTGGTCTGCATGGGGACCAGATTTAACCCCATTCGACTATTTTTTGTACGTTTACTTAAAGAGTATGGTTATAGAAAACTTAAAAAAGAATGAATATGAAACCCGTCTTGTTCCACCAGATGTGACATTACAAATGTTCAGGAGAGTTTATTTTAAGTCTTGGATATTACCAGTAGGTCAGATTTCGGGTATTTTGTCTTGGAAAATGGTACTATGATTAAAAAACATTAGCGAGTCGAGTCAAATTTATTAATGTCATAAATTTCTTTTCCGCAACACCCAACTTTCATAAACTCCAAATATTTTATATATATATATATATATATATATATATATATATATATATATATATATATATATATATATAAATTAACCAATAAACTATCTCACCTGATGTTGTAGTATAATTGATATTATAAAAAGGACACATCTCCGTGACATAGGAGGAAGCTAATGGGCCTAATATAGTTGATTTAGCGTTTTCCTCTATTTTGTACGTAACCGATGTCCAGTAACATATATCCGTTAAGAT
>JANEYF010003465.1:0-181734 GCA_029963845.1 Rhamnusium bicolor | reverse complement strand
ATATATGTGTAATGTGCGTGTGTGTGTTTATATGTGTATGTATGTGTGTGTATATGTGTGTATATATATTGTATGTATATGTGTATATGTATATATGTATATGTATACCTATATATGTATGTGTGTATATGTGTGTATATATATATATATATATATTATTTAGTTTAAAATATCTATTTTTCTTTTCTTATTTAGTTGTAATTTTTTTTTTTGGTTGAGTGGAAGAGCGGGCGAGACCCGAACTCCGCCATTTTGTATGGATAATTAATTATTTAAGTTATAATCTGTTATTTGTAAATCATGTGGTACCATACAAATAAAGGCATTATTATTATTATTATTATTATTATTATTATTATTATATATATATATATATATATATATATATACATATATATATTTTTGGTGATCATTCATATGATAATGATACATATTTCAGAAAATTATGCAACCTGTTTTGTTCAAAAACATAAATATAAAGTAATACAGATATTCCATCCAATGTTACACTATTTTAATCAAAAATTATGGCTATGCAGATGTCACATATATATATATATATATATATATATATATATATATATATATATATATATATATATATATATATATATATATATATATATATATATATATATATATATATATATATATATATATATATATATATATATATATATATATATATATATATATATATATATATATATATATATATATATATATATATATAAGTATGCCAAATACATATTTATAAAATATTAACTTGCTTAAATTTATCGTATTAACAAAAAAATTAAAAACATTCTAATTATTACATGACAATCTGAAATAATTAAAATTGAAACAGAATATAGTAATAATGAAACTGGCGATTTCAACGAAATTACATGTTTTAAGGTCCCCCCTAGTACCAGAAAATAGATTTCACGGTGATGTTGTCTGTCTGTCCACTGGATTTTGTCCATGCTCTAGGCCAAAACTATTTGAGCTGTCAATCTGAAATTTTATATCTGGCCTTCTGATATTAGCCAGTAGAGCCCAGTTAGTTTTCATTAAAATCGGTCAACTGGAAGTGACAGTTTATACGTGTCATTTTTAGATTTTCACGCGTGCGTAAGGGAAGTATTTTTTGATGGAGGAAAATGAAATTTGGCATGTAGTTGACTATCATCATGGAAGAAAATATACAAGATGGGCCAAACACTAAAAAAATTGTATGATTCATAATGTTGCTACAACATTAGTATCTTAGTTACTTATAAAATATTTCAATTTACTCAAAAGTAACTAAGATAATTTTAAATAAGATACTTTAAAAAGTAATTAAGATGCTTTCCAAAGTATCTTGTATCATAAGATACTTTTTGTGAAAAGTATCTAAATTACTTTTTGAAAGTATCTATCGCCCATCTATATTAGAGTACACTGAAGGACGACTGAAAATTGGCATCGTATCGCGGGCAGTGTGCACTATTAAACCCACAACAGCTAGATGGATAATGATTTCTCTGCTATCCTAATGCTTACGTTGGAGCGATGGTTTACCTGCCTCTGGTTTAAATTATAACGTCATTTAAGAGATCCACCTAGAACACTGTGTTGATATTACTTTATCTGAATAGTCGCCGATTTAATAAATCGCACAGTGCGTTCTGGAAAAATTAACCACATGACAAATTTGATAATATTTGTTTCCTTGTTATTAATGTGCAATTGGGATTTTTTTTATAGAAGTATCAATGAAATATATCAAAAAATATTACGTTCTTGCAAAATTTTCGAAAAACTGTAAGGTCTCCGAAAAAGGCTAAAAAATTTCTCTCTGCACTAATATTTCGATCAAATTCACTTGAATTACTAAAATGTGTAAAACATCTTTTTCATTCACTGCCGCCACGAGATAGGCCGGGGACCCCCTAACTTAGAAATTTTGCCGAACCTTGAATTTGTCATGGGGTAAAGATCTTTAACGTGTTCACTTTGAAATTGTAATGTATAAAACATATTGTGTATATGCTATATGTTTTTATTCAGAATTGCGAAATATTTCGAAAAATTAAATATGACCTCCCCCAAAAACATCCTAAATTTCGATAAGGAAAAATACGGGTCTTTTATTTTTCTCTTCTCTACATAAAGTTTCCATGTTAATGTATCTATTATTCTCTATTTTCATTTTAATATGTCTTTATTTTCCACAGCCAATTTAATTTTCAAGTACCCCCTTTTTGTTAAAAAATATAACAATATAATTTTACCAGGTGGGCATTGTATTGTATACGTAAAGTTTATATCAAACTTAATTACAACATAAAAAACGGTGGCTTCTTTGACGGCGATAAAGGGATAAAAGAAGTCGACGTTTTTATGTTGCAAATAAGTTTGATATAAACTTGTATTGTACTCGCTGCGATAACAACATGCATGCATTGCGCTACTTCAAAAATCAATACTCAAAAACTGTACAAGATGTCAGCATTATTAGTTTTTGAACTTTTCGTCCTTGTGGTTCATTAACTGATTACTTATTGTATATACAAATTTTAAAATCAATCAATAGATTAAGTAATGCTTCTTTAATAAAGTTTAATAAGTAGGTTCTTATACGAAAACTAGTCGAGGATGAATAGTTTTACTTTTAAAATTAATTGCAGTTTCTTATTGCCGTAAATTGATTGAAAATGGTGGAGAATTTGTTGTCTTATTTGTGGGAATTTTTTGTGCGTCTTCTAAAGACATTATTGTCAACAAACCAAGGAAAAGAGGATTATTAAACATAATAAGAGCACCTGTATCTAGGCAAGATTAATTTACTAAAATATGTATTCTTTTTCATAAAAATGCAGTAGTTTTTGAGGTTCATACAATATTTTATCTTAGTTCATATGTTAGTTGAGGAAATATTACTGGGAAATTAATGCCTTGTGACCCTTCTGCTTTGCCGAACACTAGTTTAAATGAACATCTTCGGACTAGAAGTACTGATTCTTTTGATATATAATGTAAAAAGTGTTCATTTTGTAAGAGAGGGGGAAAGAAGAAACAGGAAAAAAATAATTTTCATACAAACGGGCACATATTATACAGGGTGTTTTAGAGACTGACAATAAAAAACTGTAGTAGATCTCGATGAGACAATTACAAATTCTAATCATTTTTTTCTATATCTCGCTCCATTTCTGAGTTAAAACAATCCTCAAATTGCAAACAATAAAAAAAATTAATTAAATCAATGTAATAAAAAAATGGTCATCATAGACATGTTGCATTGATATTTAAAACCCCATGCAAAACATAAAATATGAATTTTTTAAAACCGTATTTTTGGGGTGCAAAAAAATTGGTCAAATCTTCAAGAAAAAAAAACGTATAGATGTCTTTAAGAAGGTCTACTGAACCACAATTTTTTTTTCTCTAAAACACATTATGTGGTTTTTGTAATCGTGTTTTTAATTTAATTAATATTTTCGATCGATTAGGTAGAGGGCAATCAACACGGGCAAAAATTTTAGATGCTGATAACAGATGTGCTGACAAAGAAATAATTTCACGGTTTGCAAATTATAATAATCTTTTTGCCTATGACGTGAAATATCATAAATTATGTTAAAGCAAATATGTTTCACATAAAAAATAAGCAGCAAAAAATTAAACAAAAGGCCGATATAATTTGTGCTTCAGATAAGGTTGTTATTATGCCCAGTATTTCAGATATGGAATTTTCACAGGCTACTTTTTTCTTCAAACCTCTCTGAAAATCAAATCCTTTATAGAGCCGTGGATATGTTGCAGAAATATATCTAACCGTAAAACAACAAGAAAACTCTTTCCACCTCTATTCTATTGACATTTTCAAAAGACCTGATGAGAATTCTGATAAAACGGATTATCTAACACAAGAGCTTTTACCCTCAAACTCTTACTATTCAATCCATTTTATCTTAGAAATGAAGAGAGATATACAAAAACTATATTAGAATTTATTTGTACATAATCTCATCGAGATCTAGTAAATCTTTTTTTGTCAGTATCTGAAACACCCTGTATAAGTATGAAAGTTAATTTTCTTTTCTTTTTTTCCCACTCATACAAAATAAATACATTTTATGAGTCTGAGGCTGTTCATTTAAACTAGTGCTCGGCAAAGTAGAAGGGTGAGAAGAATTCAATTTCACAGTAACGCTTTTTTGACTAATATATGAACTTCGACAGGATGTATGAAATTTAAAACTTTTTTCATACCAAATAATAAATATTTTTATGAACAAGAATAATTTTGGAAAATTCATCGTCTGGATTCAGCTTCTTTTATTATATGTTTAATGATCAGTTTTTCACTTGGATTGTTGACAATCATGTCTTTAGCGGAGGCAAAAAGATTTCCACAAATTAAACAACTAATACTCTTCCATTCACAATCAATTTACGAGAAAAAGAAACTGCAAATCATTTTAAAAGTAAAACTTTCATCCTCGTCTAGTTCTTCATATTAGAACCTGACTTACCAAACTTCATTTCTAAATTCCAAGATTAATAAATAATAATACAGGTCATCTGTACCACTGATAATTGAACGTTATTCCAAATACAAATGCCCGAGAGTCCGAGCGCTATGAGAATGAGGTGCATTAAAAATTTGATTTCTCGAAAACTCTGAGCTAGGTGAATTTTTGTTTAAAAAACTTTCTATAGTTTTGTCTACATCTGACCATACATATATACATACATTTTCAATAATTAACATAGTTCCTCGTATGGTGAAGTTTTTTATGCATGATTTTGCTAGTTGCGACTTTGGAACTTATTTTCTGAAAAGGCTTTACATTTTGAAAATTTAGTGAATACCGTTTGAGGCGCTCTAGTTTTTTGAGTAAGTCGCCAAAAATTCATAATCGTAGCTTTAAACCCTTGATTTATGAACTCAACGTATGTTTTTGAAAAGCACCTTTTTTGAATTACTTCTCATTCATGAAAAATTAGATTTTGCAAAATTCGTCCCTATTAGTAAAAGTTGTAAAATCCCATTTCAGATCGACCAAAGGATGCTCTACAAGATGGTGAGGGTCTCATTTAGCTTTATCTTATTTTATTGCACTATATCACAAAACTATATGTATTTGCCTAAATAGTGCTCTATTAATATCACGTATAGACACAAACACTATTTTTTAAGTCAAGTAAAGTTTTTCAGCAGAAAATTTTAATTCGTAAAAAATACGTGTCACTGTTGACCAACATTATTTGAGTTACCTCAGAACAAAAACGATTTCATTCAAATATTATTTACGGATTCATATTACTACAAAAATACGCAAAAGTATATCAACATGACACTAAAATTGAGACACCCTGTACTAATATTGTTTTACTAATAAAAGTTACAGAACTTACAATAATATCAACAGTATCCATATCTTGTACACATATTGTAGGCACAGTATTTCTTATTAGTTTTTTTTTCATCTTTATTCAGAAAGCTTTTCTCAGAGAAGTGCATTACACGCGCGTTTATGCACGAGTTGATCATAAGATTCATAAATCTAAAATATTAAAATTTCCACTAATCCTCAACCAATTTTCCCCCGGTGTATTTCGGCCCTCGGAGAAAGGACAAAAGTTTATAATAGAATTTTTTCTACCTTTATACATGCATTACGTCTTTTCTCTGGCAGAAGCCATGGTATAGTAATTCTTTTTTTTAAAATAAACTTGCAAGGAAGTTACTTAAGTAAATTTTAAAAATAAGTGCAAAAGCTACTTAATAGCTTCACCAGTTAATTCTAGAGATGGGCATTTACCGGTAAATTGAAAAAAACATTTTTTTACAGGTTAATTGACCGAGCATTTTTACTGGTGGTAAAAAAAGTTTTTTTTTTTGCATATTTGAAATTGTCATGAAAAAAACGATCATTTTGGTACCAAACATACGCACCTTTTCACTATGATTATTAATTTTAAAATTTTATATAACAAAATATGCTTTTTTCATTATATGTGAGATGTGAGACGCATTTTGGTCATTTATTATGACAAGATAGGGAAGATAAAAATAATGAGATTATGCATTATGGTTTATTTTAAGTTTATTTTTTTAAAAACAACGTGAAATAACTGAAATAAATGGAAAAAACTTAAGTAAATGTACGTACTACATATGAATATAATATAAATAAAAAATATTATATTATTAGTTATTAAGTGAGATTTGAGATTTATGCTATGCTATATTACTGTATAATTTGTAATTATGCATTATTTTCTTTTTTTTGCTTAGTTTTTATTTTTTGGAAAGTATATATACTTGTCCAGGAACTTTCAATATGAGTTTAGGAATACTACAATTAGTATTACTTTCAGAATTTATATTGAAATTGATACCTGTGTTTACATTGTTTACTGGTGAGCTAATTTCCTTGAGGATATTACTATTTTCAGTATTTTCACCTTCAGCCTCGTCTCTCTGTGTCTTAATACTATCTACAATTTCATTCTTATTTATTTCTACAGTTGGATCTTCTATGTTTCCTCTAGGCAATGAAAAATAATCATCTATATTACTCTGCCTATACGTTTCGGTTTCTGTTATATTTCTCTTTATATTCCTTATTAGTAGAACCAGTATTTTCTAGCATATTTTCCTCAAATTCCAAATCTTCACTTTCCTTAGTGTCTTCATTTACTTCAGATTCATCCTCGTACTGAATTTCCCCGAAACATCATCTGTATCATCATCATATGAATCATCGCAAGAAGATTTCGTCCATGGGCTGTACATCCAAAACACACAATATGAGGACATTTATTTCTAATTATATCCCAGGCCTTCCTCATGTTTCGAACGAATTGCCTGTTACAACAGCTGATATCTTTTGTGGCCCAACTTCATCAATGATTTTACACAGTATTTCAGAAATATATTCTGCTGTATGTGACTTTTCCTCCTTATTAATGCTTTTGTAGAAAATTGGCTCTGGAGTTGCTAATAAAATATTGATTATTGGGGTACCATTTATATCGGTCCATCCATCAGACATCATGGTCATGCAACTTGCAGTTTCTATCTTTTCTTTAATCAAAGTTTCGATAAGATCATATTCCTTATCAAGCAATTTGGTCAACAATAATTTTCTACTGGGTAGATTATAAGATGGGCGAATAAACTTAATAAACTCTTTAAAATATGTATTCTCTACTAATTGGAGTGGTGTATTATTTGCATAAAAATCTCTAGCCAAGAGACTATAAAGATTCTCCTTCTCATAATCATCAACTTTATCAAAAAACCCATCTAAAGTTTTAGTACATTTTGTTGTAAGAGAGCTTGACATTGAAGCTTGAGGTTTTGTAACATTGAAGCTTGAGATTGATCAATATCTGTGGTATTTTTTTATTGCAAGTGTTTTCTGTAATACTAGAAAAAAATATATTAAAATAATAAAATTACATTAAATTATTAAATTAATTTAAAAATAAAAATTTGAGGTTAACAAATGACAAAATTATTATTATTATTAATATTTACTTATCATTTTTTTTAGTTGGTACAAACTTTCTGTTATTAATGTTAATCGTTTGCATTTCTGTTTTTATACTTGCAGGGCATTTCTTGCAATATATCTGTAAGTGCTCCATCATTCTACTAGCATTGGTTATGTATTCTGCACTGCAGAACTTACATTGCCCTTTTAAAGATTTCTTGGTTTTAATTTTGTTAAAATATTTCCACACCACTGAACCCTCCTTGTCATCTATAAACAATAAACATTTAAGATGTGAAAGTTAATTTGTGAAATTACTAGTAATAAAGTTCTTACCTTGATAGACGTGCGCCAAAATAAACAATACAATACAACCATAACCTCACTTTTAATTGTCCTATTTTTTACCGGTAAATTATTTTTAATTTACCACTGGTAAATTATGGTAAAAAAAGACAATTATCATATCTGGTTAATTTACCTTGCCCATTACTAGTTAATTCTATATTTTACTATTACTAGAGACGGTCACGTGTACGGTAGCTATTGGAGGTGGCGAAGCGATATCAGCTAATAAAAAGGTTAGACATACTACCACAGAATCAGAAGACATTAAATGTGTAACTGTACCTAGCCTAGAAAATGTCACAAAATAAAATTACAATTGATAATCATATACTTTACATTACCAAATCTACGAGGTTTATTTAAATAAAAGTTCTATTTTTAATTCAAATAATTTTCAAATTTAATTAAAAGCTTAAAAAATTGGTAGAATCAACGCCATACCTATTAATAAAAATAAGATCATACTGGGCATAAGATTTCGTTCATAATACTTTAACGGGCCAGGTTATCTGATCATTCAAGCCTTCGACTATTTATAACTAGACCAATCTTGCCATCAAGGCAATAATTGAAGTCAACAACAACGGGTCGAGGAAAGGAGAGTTCTCACGGCAACATTGACGTGCACTTTAAGAGGGGTAAATTTCAATTAAAAAAAAAAAATCTGCATACATATTTTATTTCCAGTATTAATTACAAAATGTTTCTTAGAGACATAATTAAGTTGCTTTTAATTTATGAAAAACAAATTTCAATATTTCGATTATAGTGTGTAAATTTTTTAATCCTTCCTTATAAACTACATCTAAACATAAAATACTCTTTTGTAGAATAAATAACTTAGTTATTTTGATATGGACATAAGTATCCTTTCAAATTTAATATGATAACAATAAACTACCTATAGTTTCCTATATTCCACATTACCATTCTTATCTGAACGAGCCAGTATGAAAGTTTTAGATAGACAACAAATTAAACAACACACCATATAGGAAAGTATAGGTTGTTTATTATTTTCATATTGGATTTGAAAGGATGCTTACATCATACCAAAATAATTTTTTTTTAGAAATGAATAATACGAAGCAAATAATATGTCAGATTTTATAAACTATTTTGTACAGCAAAACACTATTGGATTTAAAACAATTTTATTTTTAACATGTAATGTATTTTACTTTATGGATTTAATAGGATTAACAGCTTCATATTATATGATATGAATTATATCTACATAATAATCAAACCTCTTTGATTCTGTGAAAACAACATATGAATATATGCTTGATTGAACCTTTGCTTTCGAAGCAAAGAAAAAAATTGTAATAGATATTGAAAGCTATTGATTGATGTGAAATCGGTATACAAAGGTATGTGATGTTTTTTTAAATACACATTTACATTTTCTTGTCGGTTTTGATAGAAATTAAACAACATATATTTGACAAGATTTGGAAAAACTATTCATCGTATACATTTCATGGGGGCTCTACAATATAACTCTGTTCTTCAGTATGAGATTCTTTTGCCGTCGCTGTAGTCGAACCTGAAATGTCTGTAATGCTTTATACCTTTGGAGAAGCGGTTAATGTTGCTGAAGAGGAAAACTAGATTCATTAGAAGGGTTTTCCAAACTTCTGTAATTACCAATTAACGTTAAACTAACGATTTTCTTTCTAGATTGTATATTTTATTACAATTTTTAACATACCAATAATCTGCATTTGTTTTTGATTATTCATTTCTATTAAATCTAATAATAGGTAATAAATGGAGCCTTGAAAACAGTTTAAATGACCTGAGGAGAGCAAACATAAGAAAAGATAAAGACATACCGTCTGTCTATAAGAAAGAAAAACAAAAGGGCTGAAGTCATGACCTCAGCCTCTACAAATAGAAAAATATTTGGGAATTATTTTATCTCCCTCTATATTTTGACATGCACTTTCTTTCTCTAGGCTCCATCCATATTATAACTATTAGGTCAATGTTTATTTCTTTAACATAACCTAGTTAACAATTTTTCCTTAATATGAAATAAAATATAATTTATTACTCATTTTAAAATTTTAACATGGTTTAAAGAATCTGTTACAAAGGAAAGCATAAAAAGCACCTTATAGATTCAAATGCTTATTTTTAACCCTAAGTTACATAGTCCAGGCCTCCAAAATCCAGCATGACATATATTGTTTCGTCATTTGCACAAAATTTTGTTATAAATGCTCTCCTTCTAGGAATGCCTCAAACTAAAGAATAAGTGTTTGTCAAAACAAGAATATCTAAAAAACGCCTTACGAGTAAGGTACCCCAAATTTACATAACTTGGGCCTCTAAAATCTTTATGAAAATCCATTAAAAGATTGCAAGCGCTGGTTCAAAAATATTCTTTGGGGACCACAAGCATATACATATTTTATATATGTTACAAATTCAAATCTTGTGTTTGACGTTTGAATACTTATGTATGCAAGTTTTAGTTTGTTATGACTTGCATTATTCGTATCCGTATATAAGGTAAATAGCGCTTATTCATTTGAAACAAAACATCTTGTTAGTGATCTACTGAGCTTCGGTTTTTTGTAACATGCCACCAAAAAAGCAAAATGTGATATCGATCTACAAACCCAGCACTAGAACTTAGTATTTTGAAATGTATGTCCAAATTTGTAGCTCTCGCTTCAGTAGCAACAGAGCAAACCGAAACACCTGAAAGAAAAAGGTGTTCACTGTGTCCTTCAAATATAGACCGTAAAAGTAAAATGATCTGTGAGAATTACAAAAATAACATTTGTAGCAAGCGTAATATTACTACATATTAAACTAAACAATAGTAAGTAATATGATGAGTATTATTTTGATGTTTGTATTGTGATTTATTTGATATAAAAGTTATTTTGAAAAGCAATTTAATAATTTGGGCCTCCTAGGCCCCAACTATGTAAATCTGTAAATTAAGTATTATGCTAAATCAATTATTGATTTAATTGAATAACGTTTGTATACCATTTTAAATTTGAAAAAAATTACCTGTCATTTTAGTATTCAGGTAAAAATAAATTTTAAATAATATCCAAATTAAAAAGTTGTACTTACTTTTCCTCAGAATGTGTTGGAAAGTAAACGTGATCAATTGTTCTTGATGAAGGTTGGCACTGAATATAATCATTTTTAATAGGGTTCGATTAGTTTTCAAAACTAAAAATTAACAATTGATACACAACTATTCACATTAAATATACATATCTTAATAAATACCTCATAGATTTTGAAGTACTGAGTATTGAAGGTACGGTATGACTTTTGAGGTACTATACACCACTGGTTTAATGAAATAACTAATCATAAAGTGGTCTAAACATCACTGCATACTTCGAACATCTCTCTCACTTATTAATAGGCTTAAAATATTCAACCATGATCGTTTTTCGTCAGTATCATTCGTAAATTTACAAACATAAATGTTACCATGCAATTGTAAAAAAAAGTTAGTTTCAATTAACATGTAAAATAAGTTAAGGACAGGCACATATCATTCAGTGAATGAAGTCTGTCATGTTAAAATGAAATGATCAACCATAGCTCGAAACTTATAAAAGAAAAGTTAATTTTAACACCAAATTGAACAATAATAATTTAATAACATATTCTCCATGTGAATGATTATTTATTTAACATTGTAAAAGAAACCTAAGAAAATTAATTCAAAAAGAAGTATCTACACAATAAATTTCTGTAATCGACACCTACTATTTGAACCTTTTTCTGCATATTTTGTACAATAAATACAACACCTCATCATTTATAATCATTTAATAATAATAATAATAATCTTTATTGATTGATTGAATAGGTAATTCCTAATATACATACGTTGAACGGTAGTTGTGAATATAACATTTTATAATACATAATAAAAATAAAAAGAGAAAAAATAAGACAAAGTATAACTAGGTAACATTGTTAAACAAAAAATTTATACTATATGTGAATTATTTCTGATAAAGATATATGAACCTATAAAAATAACTATATCTCTTAAACAGAACTGACCTAAGTTCTATATAATATAATGTATAACAATCTACTAAATCACCTTGACCTAATGTACTCACTAATTTTAGATTTAAATTCCTGAAGAGTTACTGAATTATTTACAGAGATAGGAAGTTTATTATAATTATCTAAACCTTTATAAAACAACATCTTTGTAGTATTAGCAAAATTAGGTTTAGGTACATATAAGTTGTTTCTATTTCTTGTTGAATTGTCATGTATTTGGAAATTAAAGGTAATAAATTCTTGTAAATAATTTGGAGTCAAATTATTTAATACTTTGAAGATACAAGTCGTAGATACACAAAATAATCTATCACGCACTGACATCCACTGTAATGTGTTTAACATAAGCAAGATATTCGTGTATCTGCTGCATTTTAAAATTATCCTCATGCAACGATTTTGTAGTTTTTGAAGGGCTGATATTTTATTTTCATTAAAGGAGTACATTAGACTAGCACAATAATCAAAGTGAGGTAATATGATTGTGATATAAACAGTAACAGCAGAGTAGGGAGATAAATCACAGGATGCTCTAGTAAAAAAGTATAATTTTTTTGTATACATAATTATAATGAGCATTAAATGATAAGTAATTATCCAGCATAAAACCAGGATACTTGAATTCAGTTACAAATTCAACTATATTAGTATTTATTCTAATTGTATTATTTTGAAAATCAATGGTATTATATTTAAAAAAGTTGTTAATATCATGGCCTTAGTCTTTGCTACATTTAGCTTCAGCTTATTAATATTTAAGTATTTTTGAATTAGATCAAGAAACTTATTCATTTTGTTTATTGCCTTACTTAAATCCTTCCTGGATACTGATAAGAGAGGGGTATACCGAAGTCATTAATTTTAGCTTCAGATAATTTATTATTTATTTTAGTTATTTGCTTCCTGTTTGTTAAATAATCTCTTATCCACGACAGAACTGTATCTTGAATACCATAAACTCTCTAGCTTTTTTAATAATAAAGAGCGATCTATAAAAATAATAGACAATAAAGTTATAAATAACGACACAAGAAATTGTAATGAAAATACTCCATCATTGCCTGAGACAGTACTGGAATACATACTTCCTGTAAAAATAAAGAACCGAAGCGTCAAAGCAGAGAATTACAATGTTGAAAAAATTGAAGATCTAGACAATAGGAAAAAGCGTATTCTTTTATTAGTGGATGAAGTTGGTAGACACATAAATAGACTAATAAATAAATATTTTGATTCTCACCTATATGAAATAACTTCCATTATTAAACCTGGTGCCATGTTACATCAGGTAACAGAAAATATTGAAAACCTAACAAAAAATTTTACGCTTGAAGATTATGTCATTGTAATTGCTGGATCCAATGACATCCATAATAACAAATTTCCCAGCTTTCGATTTATTTGTAATAAACTTAAGTTGTGTTCCCATACAAATATATTAGTTGCTTCAGTTCCCTATGGTAATAACAGAACAAAAAATAATTGCACCTTTAGATATAACTGCAAGTTAAATGACTTTTTATCAAAATTTAATAACTGTGTCGAAGGATGTATATCTTATGTGGAAATTAACAATAGTGCTAAGTTCAAAAAATACAGCCGTACACTGGCTGCTCTATATATAAAAAATGCTATATACAAGTCGAAGTATCAAGTGAAAAATTTGACATTTGTACCTATTAGTAGAAATCTCAATCCTCCTGCTACAACAGAAGCATTACGTGACTCAGTGCCAAATGTAATTCTAGATATCTCCGATTCAGCTTCTAGCGAAACATCACATTTTTTAGATCCAGACCTATCTGTAGTCTTACAGAGATAAATGAAGAGGCTCTCAGAATACTACATGTAAATATTCAATGCATAACAAATAAGTTAAACGAGTTAAACATTTTTGTAAAAGAAAATAATTTAGACATTCTGTGCATCACGGAACATTGGGTAATGGGCGAAAATATGAGAAACATATTTTTTTCAAATTATATTCTAAAAAGCCATTTTTCTCGTATAAATCACATTCATGGTGGATCCTTAATATTAGTAAGAGATAATATCTGTTCATATGATATTAGAAAAATTAATGATCTTTCTGTTGAATGTCACATAGAAATGTGTGCAATTTCCATTGTTATTTCAAATAAAAAAATTATTGTAATTAATTTATATAGACCTCCAAATGGAAACATAAATTTATTCTTAAAAAATGTATGTGAGGCCTTAAAACTTGCATCTAAAAAATGTTCTTCTGTTATTCTTTGTGGAGACTTAAATATTGATTACCTAACAGATTCTGCTGATAAAAAGTTAGTATGTGACTTGTTTGAGGCTTTTGATTTAATTTCGACTGTTTACGAACCAACCAGAGTTTTTAAAGATATAAGGGGACATATCAGCTCAACATGTATTGATTACATGGTTACAAATTTACCCCTGCAAACTTACAATGTAAATGTTATAAACCCAGCACTTGGTGATCACTATGCTCTCGTATTATCATATGAGTGTATGGACACAAATGATAAAATTGAAAATACTAGTATACCATCATATAAGAGATTAATAAATGAAAACAATTTAAATGAACTCAAACATCACCTAAATACTATAAACTGGAATATTTATTACTTAGAAATGGATATAGCCTTCAATCATTTTATTCAATCTTTACTGTGGTGCCTTGATGTTAGCTGTCCTTACAAATGTATCAAACATAGTAAAGTAAATAAATTAGATAAAGGTTGGCTAACACAAGAGATAGTAACTGAGAGCAAAGCCCTAAAAATTTTATTTCTGGAAATGGTAAATTCTGATGTTCCTGATTCAGTATTAATATACAGAAATAGAAAAAAAGAGTATAAAAGAAACATAATTTCGGCAAAGAAAAATTATTATAGTAAAAAAATAAGTACAGCTGAAAACAAAACTAAAGAAACTTGGAAAATCATAAATAATAACTTGGGTAGAAATAAAAGTGGAAAAAATCAAAATAAAGAATTAACCTTAAATGTAAATAACAATGTAATAACTGGTATAAATGTGGCTGAACTCTTTGGAAAGCATTTTGTATCTGCTGCAAGTGACAAAATGAATAGATACTTTGGATATAATATGTCATTGCCCTGTACTACATCGAACTATATCGAGCAGTCAATATTTGTTTCATCCGTTTCTAAAAATGAATTGTTAGATGTTGTTAAAAATCTAAAAAATAAAAAGTCATCCGGTTTCGATGAATTAACCGCTCAAGTTCTTAAAAATATTATTAATGAAATAATTGATCCCCTACTATTTTTAATTAATTTATCACTCGAACAAGGAGTGTTTCCCAGCATTTTAAAAAAGGCTTGTGTAATACCTGTCCACAAAAAAGGTGAGACAAATGATATTGAAAACTACCGTCAAATATCACTCTTAAGTGTTCTGTCGAAATTAATTGAAAAAATTGTGGCTATTAGAATAGGGTCTTTTGTCGAAGCGAGAAAGATACTATCAACACATCAGCATGGTTTCAGGGCAGGGAAATCGATTGAAACTGCATCTTATCAATTCCTAAATCACGTCTACAAGAAACTTGATGAGGGCAAATATGTTGTATCCTTATTCTTCGACTTATCAAAGGCATTTGATACGGTGAATAAGGATATGCTCTCAGTCAAGCTGGCAAATATTGGCATCAGGGGAAACTTATTAAAATGGATTGAGTCTTACATGCATGAGCGTAAACTTGTGGTAAAATGTAATAATGCTGAGTCAGAAACATATGACATAAATTTGGGAGTCCCACAAGGCTCAATACTGGGACCATTATTATTCATGCTATATATAAATGATTTACCAGATTATATAAGTGATGGTTCTACTATTATGTATGCAGATGATACAACAGTAACTGTCTCTGCTATGACGTTAGAGGTACTGCAATGTAAAATACACTCAGTAATTGATGATATGAAAGCGTGGTGTGATCGCAATAAACTTATGCTAAATGACACTAAGACTGTGTTTGTAAACTTTAATATAAGAAGGCCAATAATGTTAGAAAATTTTCTGTTCGCTGATGGCACTAAGTTCTTGGGAACCTATATCGATAATAAGTTAACTTGGGAGTCTCAGATTGATCATGTATGTAAACAGTTAAATAAAAGCTATTACGCAATATTACAAATGAAAGATACCCTTAATGAATCTGGTTTGTTAAATGTTTATTATGCACTGACCTTCTCACATATCTCTTTTAATATACTAGCTTGGGGTAAGCATTTTAAAAGAGTATTCATTATCCAAAAACGAATACTACGTTTACTATTTAATATGAATTATAGAGAGAGTTGTCGAAATATCTTTATTGAAAAAGAAATTCTCACCACTCCTTGTATTTATATATACAAATGTTTATTATTTGTTAAAAACAATCCCCATCTATTCCCTAGTTTAAATGAAACACATCTATATAGTACAAGGCAAGGTGATAAACTGTTAATTCCTATCCATAGGACAACAACTTTCAAAGATTCACCATATTATAACTCTGTTGTGCTGTTTAATAACTTGTCAAATGATTTAAGGGATCTTCCTCCTCAAAAATTTAAAAAAAGATGTCAAAACATTATTATTAAAAAATGGTTTCTATTCAATAAATGAGTTCCTTAACAAAAATAACTTGTAAATTATAAAATTCAATTATTTATTAGTCCATCTATGATTCTACTTCATTTAATTTATTTATGTTAAATTAAAATGACTATTTCAATATTAGGTGCATATATCCTTATCTCATTTTATTTATTACTATGTTGCTTAATCTGTATATTGCCTTATATACTGACATTAATTTTATTTTATGTATTAATTATTTTAATTTGTATAGTGTTACTGACATTGTGTCAAATTGACATTGTTATATATTGTTATTGTTAATATTTTTGTTTTTTCTTTTTACTTTATTTTTTTAAATTAGTGACTTGCCAAATGTACATTATTATGTATCTTTTATATTGGTGAATAAATATTATTATTATTATTATTATTATTATGGTTTCAAATGCCCTCTTTAAGTCTAAAAAAACAGTAACATCATAATCACCTTTGTCAACATCTTGTTTCCATTTAGTTATAGTTAGTTGTAATGCTGTTTCACATGAATGTTTCTTGCGGAAACCAGATTGATTAACCATTAATAAGTTGTTATTAGTAAGATATTCTGTAAGCTAGTGATGGGACTCGAGTGTGAAAATACTCGAGTGACTCGAGTCAAAATCCGATTCGAGTGACTCGAGTCATATGGCTGTTCAATTCGAGTAAAGTTGTTGCTCGAGTCGAGTTATTGCTACTCGAATCAAGTTTTAACTCGAGTCGAATTGCAATTCGAGTAATGTTGTTACTCGACTCAGGTTATTGCTACTCGAATCAAGTTTTAACTCGAGTTGAGTTGCAACTCGAGTAAAGTTGTTACTCGAGTCGATTTATTGATATTTGAATCAGTGAGTTACTATGATTCAAGTTTTAAGTCGAGTCGAGTTGCAATTCGAGTAAAGTTGTTACTCGAGTCGAGTTATTGCTACTCGAATCAGTGAGTTAATATGATTTAAGTTTTAAATCGAGTTGAGTTTGACTAGAGTCTAGAGTCAGGGCAGAGTCGAAATCAAACTCGAGGCGAACTATAGAGTAAGTAGTTGGAGATGATTCAGTGGTTTGCTAAACGGTAAGTTTTTAAAGTGTATTTAGGTTTTTTCTTTTGGTAATCTTTCAGCATTTAAAACACTACCATCTAATTCCAGCATAAGTTTGAAAAATCGAAAGGATAAACATAAATCATAATAATTGAAATACAAAATAATAAATGGACCCAGGTCAAATATTATTTTTCCGGCAAATCAACACATTTCAAATACAAAATTAAATATTTAACATTGTATATAAAATGACATTTAAAGAAAACCAACATATATATATATATATATATTTTTTTTTTATTAAATTAACATTAAATGAAACTCTTGTTTAGCACAAAATATTAAATAAATACAGTATTTAATACACACCGATTATGGTTTTTTATTTATTTCGAACTAATTGAATCGAAAAACAAATCTTTATGAACATGAATGTGCCAGTTTGATTGCTGCAGTCGTGTGAGTCTTGAGTTTAAAGAATTCTAAGTTCTAATTTTCTAATACGTCGTAATAACGTCGTATGTAACAATTATAGGTTTGTACGTAGAGGCGATTTGTGATAGTTTTCTGACTATAGAGATGCGAGTATTACGAGAGCTCTGCAATAACAAACGTTCTGATTGAACAAGCGCATCTCTACAACAATGTGCGCATGCTTCTGATAGTTTCAAATGGTTGGAAACTGCTCTACGAACAAACCTTTTAATTAATGATTATACAATCTGACCTACAAACATGAAACAACAAACCTGGAGGGGAATTCCCGATCCCGATGACCCGATGATATAGTAATTGATTAGTGATTTCATTCATGGTTACATATTTTCATCTTTATTACTTTTACAAGATTAGTGTCGTCAGTGACGTCATGTAAATAATCTTTCATATTTATATTATATAAATAAATCACACTGGCACTAAAGAATATTTAAAAATATTAATAAAACCATAAACAATTAAATTAAAGAAACTTGACTCGAGTCAAAAAGCGACTCGATTCAAAAAGCGACTCGATTCAAAAATCTACTCGAGTCAAAAAGCGACTCGAGTCAAAAGTCGAGTCGATTTTTTTGAGTTTTACTCGACCTAACTTTTGACTCGAGTTTTATAACAATGAAACCGAGTTTCAACTCGAGTAAATTCGGAAACCTACCGAGTTATTCGAGTGAAAAAAGTCACTCGAGTCCCATCACTACTGTAAGCTGTTGGTACACTTTCAATACATGGCAATGTATTAATGGGGGGCGAAATTCCCATGATTTATTAGTATTTGAGACTTTTTGAACTGGTGTTAGTATGTTTTTAAATCATTTGGAAATATTCCTGTTTGTAGAGATGTATTAATGAAGTTAAGTAATATGTGACCAATTACACCAAATGTTTCTTTCAAGAATTTACCGTTTAAAGTTTCGTGAACTGAGCATGTTCCATCCAAACTATTTACAATAGAACCTAATTCTTTTAAATCAATTTTTCTAAATTCAGAAAAGCTAGTTAAAACATCGTTATTATGTATCAATTATATCTTTTATACTATCTATAAAGTATTCATTAAATTGTTTAGCTATATTAATATCAATTTTAATTGTTCATATTTCACCATTAATGTCAAACTGAATGCCATTATTAAAATCAGACGTATTATTTTTATTATTATAAGTGTTTTCAGAGTTTTCCACATTTTAATGGGAATATATATATATATATATATATATATATATATATATATATATATATATATATATATATATATATATATATATATATATATATAAGAACAGGACTACTTAAGAGGTAAGTTAAAATAAATAATTTATATTTGCACTTGTTAGTTACAATAAATAATTATAGAAAAATGGAGAGAAAAGTTTTTACTGAAAGAGAACAGATAATATTGGCTAGTTTGGTGAAAGATAAAGGAGGATGCATTGAGAATAAGAGAACTGATGGCACCACTCTGCAAAATAAGAACCGTGCTTGGGAGGAAATTACCAAACGGTATAACATCCAGCCCGAAGTGATGTCGAAGCGTACTTCACAACAATTAAGAAAGTTGTGGGCGAACTTAAAACAAAAGTAGTTTGACTTAAATTAATTTTAGCTCTAATTATACTATAAAAATAAATGATCCGAGTTGCTAATGGATAAGATAATATGATGTTTCACTTCTAGGAAAAGAAAGGAAACAACTAAACTAAGGTATGAGATGCTAGCAACAGGCGGAGGATTACCAGATAAGAAGGTGGAAGATCCTGTGCTCGCTATTGTAGATGATGCTGCCCCATATGCAGACGTTGAAATAACGTCAGATTGGGATTCTACAGCTGTCTTTGAAAGTTCTACAGCTGCGCTTGAAGGTTTGTACACACATTATATTATGTTTGTCTGAATGTTGACGTTGCAGCCACTGTTTTTGTGATATGTAGCATGGCAAAAATGCTCCTGTTCAAGGTGTGACATATGCTGGTATAACCAACATTCGTCACTATTTTCAGAAACAAAACCGCTTGTTTGAACAAAAACTAATAAACTGATATTGCAGATGTAGAACGTGACAGCAACATAAATCAAAATAAAACTATAGAGCTTTCGCAAGGGGAAGATATAGAAACAATTGAATTTATAATCGAGAAGGATGCTAGGATGGTAGAATTTGCGACCCCCCTAGTAGAGACCCCCACAGTACAAACTTCCGCAGCAAAGAGGGGGTAAATGTTTGAGTGGCAGAAAATTAGCTGTTAATCAAAAACTTGCTGAGGAGAGTGCACTTCGCGTGCAAAAAATGCACGAGATGATTAATCAGCAGAGGGAACTACATGACGTTTGAATGCGTACTGCCCTAGAGGAGCTAGCCGGAGCCAGATTTAGGAGGGAGTTAGAAGAAATTAAACTCAATGATTATAAATTGAAATGTGGGTGCTCTTGTAAAAAATATGACGATTAAAGTAAAATAATAAATATTAGTTTTTTATTCATCAAAAATATGTAGTAACTATCGAGTTCAAAATAATTTTAGATTGTTCGATTATTTTACATAATGAAATGGAAATTTGCATTTTACCGTTTTGGACATACCTAGGTATATTATGATATTACCTATAAACTAGATAGTATTTACAAACATATCATTTTCTTTCAGAAATAATAAATTTTAATGTCCATGTAGTTTTTATAAGGTTTAAAAATAATTGAACAAAATAGTTCAGTTAGTTCATTATTCATTTCATTAGGACCAGTTGATTAAAATTTGCATCCGATAGCACACTAAGTAGAGTTTGTCACTGTTTTGGTAATTAAACATTGATATGCTAATTTTGGTTGTAAATTTAAACCACTTATTTGCAAGTACATCAACCCTTAATCAGCATTAGGCAATGATTCACCCACTTGTTCATCATTAAAATTTTAAAAGTAACTTCTGTCGTTGAATGAAAGATTTAACAAGAGGCGCATGAACTTGAGGATTGTCAAAAAAATTTGTGGGATGGTAAGGTCCTAATGATATGACGGCGAAGCACTAAAAAATTATGATAATTTTCAAGTTATTATCAAGGAAATACAGTACTAAAATCTCGATCCCTGCTCGGTTGCGCCTCTTATTAAATCTTTCACTCAACGCTTCTGTTTATAATAAAAAAACAATATATTAAGCAAATTTATTTATTTTAAAAATGCTGTATTATGAATTGTCTTCTAAATTCTAGGCCAATAACATTGTTAACAATCATATTATTTATGGGAATTTCTTCTACAGCGGGTTGGGCCAATTCTGGTTCCTCATTTTGCTGTATGCTGATATTATGTAGTACTGCGCAAGCACATACCACAGCCATTGTCGTCTGAATCTTTGTTCTAAGCATACGACTTAAACAAGGAAATTTCCGCTTCCACATACCAAATACCCTTTCGACAATATTTCGAGTACTTTTGTGTGCTCTGTTGTGGTTCTCTTCTCGTTGATTCACAGGGTTAATTAATGGTGTTAATAAATAAGGACGGCACGGATATCCATTATCACCTAGTAACAGTCCCACAATATGACCCGTTCAAATCGTACTCTGGCTGAACTTCTGTCAAATATTACACTATCATACGTAGATCCAGGATGTCGAACAACTATATCCATTATTTCCATTCTTGGACCAGCAATCACCTAAAATTATTTTTTTTTTTTTTAAGATTGTAGGTATTAAAAATGCAAGAATAGGTATATCTCACCTGAACATTAAGAGAAAAATATCCCTTTCGGTTTCTGAATACTTCACCATTATCACCTCCTGGATTTTGTATGTGTATATGTGTGCAATCGACACAGCCAGCAACTGAAGGAAATTGGTATGTTTCATAAAACCGTAATATATTTGACCTCTGTTCATTTTCGGTACGAGGAAAGTGAACATAGTGCCTCAAGTTCTCTGCAAACTTTGTAGCCACCCTTTTTACAATTGTCGATATAGATCCTTGACTTAGGTGATGTAGAGGGGGGATGAGGTATGGACATCCGTTTAATTTCCGATATTCGATCAGTGAAGTTAAGCAGCACTGATCGAGTCCGGCAATTGGATGGATGAACGATAGCTTGTCTAACAGTCGGTAGGCTGTCAACAGACAATCCCGGGAAGGCCGCTAGCCTGATGCAGGCGGAGAGGCGAGCCCGGGTGGAGGGTCGAAGAGACCTACCCAGGAGGTTTGCCACTCTGCTAGCGGTGCAGGCGGGCAGGCCCAGGCGGTGGGTTAGTTGACAGTCGAAGACCGTGGTTCGGAGTCCACGCAAAACTGTAGGTCCCTAGGTAAAAAGGGCCCATTGTGGCCTACTTGCCTAGTAAAATAAGTAGCTACTACTACTAGGTGATGTAGATCTCCAGCTACGAGCTAAAAAAAGAATGGAAAAATTCATATAGGTAGGTACCTAATTTGAGACCTCGTCTCGGACTTCGTACTTCATGCATGCATATCTTTTTTTATTTTGCGATTTTACCACATGCAGTATCTTCAAATTGTCCTACAAAATAGTTGAAATTGCCCAGTAAAGAATTTGAAGAAACATCATGTGGTAAAATTCGAAAAAGAAAAATTAAGAATGCCACAAATAACATTTCAGACAATGTGCATATTTTACCTGAAACTCTCCAGTACCAAAAAATGTCAAAGCTGTAAATAATTGGTTAATGGATGTTACAGGTAAACCTCTATTGTTATGGGTTATGTATCCCTCCGCAACTAAAGGTAAAAGAATATCTCTCACAGTGTTCTTACTAAATCGATAGCGCAGCTTAAATTCAGTATCACTGTAAAACTCAAACGGGCTAGGTAAATCGCGTAAGTACCTCTTTTTCAAACGATCGACTTGTTCGTATTGTTCGTCAACAACATTAAGGAAATCAAAAAAATCGTCAAATTCAATAAAATCATCCATTTATAAAAATAAAACTTGTCTCAGGACCACCACTGTTCTATAAAAATCAAGATAAGCAAATAAAAAGTTTGGTTAGGAGTTATTGACATTTATTAGAAGTGTTAAAACCGCGGTAATTTGAACGACAAAATGGTATAAGACGATCTCAAGACATCTAAATCCAGACTTCAGCTTCACTCTGACTTAAGTCCTAATTTAGTCTTGAGCATTGTCTATTAAATGAAACGTGCCAACTTAAGTCCTACTTGACATAAGATCGACTCAAGTCGCGTTTATTAATACGGCCATTAATCTTATAGAACTCTAATTTTCAGAGATTCAACTAAACATATTATTTTACGATATTTAAACTTATGAAAAATTACTTTAATCATTTAGAATTTGGAATAAACTAATATACTAAAACCCTGTTAGATAGCCTAACCTTTACCTAGTGATTCGTCCACATCATCTCCCCCTATTTCTTCAATCCGTCGCCCCGGGTTGTGCATACCGGAATAGTTGCACTTCATGGACTTTGAAAAATAAATGCACCGTGTCTTCCCTCGTTGTAAACTGTAAGGATAAATCCTCCAGCTAACTTAAAGAAATTAATCCTGAGCTGATAAAAACCGTAAAGGCTAACTCGGAATTAATCCCAAGTTGGATGATCGACTAGCAATCACCTCGTTGTAAACTGTAAGGATGAATCCTCCAGCTAACTCAGAGAAATTAATTTTGAGCTGATAAAAACCGTAAAGGCTAACTCGGAATTAATTCCAAGCTGGATGATCGACTAGCAATCACCTCGAGTCCTGCCGGGACCCGCGTTTTATACAAATTGTATCCCCTGACGTCACGACCTTTAAAGTCGATTTTCCCTTGAAATGTTGATGCGTTTCTAACAGATTCCCACACACAGGACTGCAGTCACGTATGCGTAGTGCATTGGAATTTCTATGTTTACATTAACATATTGATAACTGACTAAAATTGTGCGTTCAAACGCGCACTTTTGCTCCTAAAATGAAATGTTATTTAACCCTGAGATTTCTAATATAATACGATTTATATTCTGGTTCTTTGTAATGAAATCATAATTAACGTTTAATGATCTTAATTTAGAAATAATAAAGTAATTAATTTTGGTAATAAATAGGTAAAATTCGAAATAGATGAAATGCCTAGGTACGGTGCATTTCAATATATATTATATATATATATATATATATATATATATATATATATATATATATATATATATATATATATATATATATATATATATATATATATATATATATATATATATATATATATATATATATATATATATATATATATATATATATATATATATATATATATATATATATATATATATATATATATATATATATAGTGGTGAGAGGTATGAAACCTCTCATATGGTCTGAATGATATTGGCTATCGATCTATCATGATTTGAAGGTGTAATCCAATGCAAGTCGGGGTATTTGCCCGCTGAGTAGTTGTTTCCTTCAAATCATATTTAATTATATATATATATATATATATATATATATATATATATATATATATATATATATATACATATATATACATATATATATATATATATATATATATATTTTTTTTATTATAATAGTATTGTTGTTTCTTTTGCTCTAGAAGAATTACAACTTCGTTACGAAATTTTTTGTAATTTTGCCAATTTATCTCATTTTTACTATAATCATATATTTGATAGTTTAAGTCCCTTTCTCTGCACCTACTCTTCACTTCACAATCATACCAAGATAAGCAATTTGACTTAACACTATAAGTTTTAATGGGTGCAATGTCATCTACAATGTATTGACAGGTAACTAATAAATGATCATATAACACATTTACATCAGTGCAACAAAGTAGAAATTGGGAAGATATCAATTCAAGATTTATCTTATGCATATTTAACTCATTAAGGATTCTAAACGATTTAATAATCTCCATATCTGTTCCAATTTTACCACTAAATAGATTTACAGAAATAACCGAATGGTCAGTTATTTTTGGATTATCATGAATGCTTACATGGACATTGTCAAAATTAGTGAGTACATAATCCACTATAGTTGAGCTAATATTTGTACATCTAGTGAATTCTGTGACATGTTGTTTAATACCAAATGAATGTAACATATTTCTTAACTTTACACAGTAATAATCAATATTAATACCCCACCGGTGTGTCTCGACATAGAATCACACCTCACTAGATTATACTGACATAACTGTAGCTCAACATCATAAATATCTGCGGTGGTTCTTGATTCACTTAATAATATTATAGCAGGATTATAACAGTTAATATTGACAATAAGCTCAGAATTATTAGATAAAAAACTTTGAATGTTTAAGTACAGTATATCGATGTTATATGGTATATTAGGATATTTTAATAGTTTTTTTGAGAACTTAAATTTTTATTAACTATAGTAGGTCTATTATTTATAAATTTTATTAAATTAGGGAAGTTTTAACTTTTTAACTTTACAGTCAAATTAATTTTTTCAAAGTGATGTATTTTGTTGTTTGGCTGTATATTGCTTTTAAATGTGGACAAATCTTTGTATATTTGTATTTTAACTCTTGTTGCCTGAGGATGTGGTAATACTTAAGTATAAATATCACGAAACCGGTAGCATTAATAAAGAGTTTGTGAGATAAAGGACCTGTTATTTAAACCAGTAATCGTAATAAATTTTATTGTTTGATTATGATCTCTGTTTGCAATTAGCTCATTTAATTTATTTTTTATTTCTTTAAAATATTGAATCTGTTTTTTAGTTTGATTGGCAAAAATTTTAATTCCTGGTATGCTAATATTCCTTTTATGTAATTTTATTTAAAATACTGTATGTATGTATATATATATATATATATATATATATATATATATATATATATATATATATATATATATATATATATATATATATATATATATATATATATATGTAATATGTATATATATATGTAATATGTATATATATATGTTGTATATAAAAACGAGGTGAATCGTGAAATATCAAATTTATGTATAATGACGGCAAGGCCGTCATATCACATCACTTCCATCTTTTCCACCGTTTATATCAAGATATATATACTTTTACTAGATACGTAGTTCCAAAAAACTAGGCCGAAAAATGCTTCCTAACGGAGCTACAGTCCCCTAAAGGTGGGCTTCTTAAGAAGCCCACCTAATTAGGTTTTTATTGAATATCTCTAAAACCATTCAAGGTAAAAAAAATGAAAATTTGAGCTATCATTATTCTTTTTATATGTAATAAAGACGAGAATAAAGATAATGGAAATAATTTGAAAATTTTATCCAGGGGTGTAGCAAACTGGGAGGTTGTGCGGTATAAATAACCACAACTCTTTTGTAAATAATTTCTTCCAGTTTTTAATAATAAAATATGATATTTCAGTGTTTTCTACGTAAAAAAGGTACTCTTGTTGAATATCGACAGGATGCACCGTTTTAAGCAAAATCGATTTAAAAAATTTAACCCCAAATGTATTGGGAAATGAAAATAATGTTTGATTAATAGATGTGATTTAATTTGATGTTTGTGCTGTTCACAAAGTTGATAAATTTGTATGAACACTTACATGTGATATAAAAACTTACGGATCAACCGAGATCAACCTAAAAATGCGTATCGTGAAAAAAACTGTAGCTCCGTTAGGAAACATTTTTCGACCTATGTTTACTGGAACTTTTTTTTTATTTTTGGTCATAGAAGCCGCTGGTAAAGTATATGCATCTATTTTAGGGACACCCTGTATTTAATGGGAGAACTCGTGGGGAATTATGTAATGAAATAAATAACTGTTATGTGTAAATGCTAAAATAAGTCAAAACATTTTTTTTTAGATGTATGCGAGGATCTCGGCACGGATATATGGCAACATATGAAGTCTAATTTAGGCGTGGAGATACCCGAATTTATTATTAATTTATTAAAAATTACTGGCTATATCAAAGCTGTATCTCTCGCTAATTTTGGGGAAGAAGATATTGGCAACATCGAATCTTTCGCCAAAACTATTTTACCTAATATTATAGATATGAATTGTGTCGATGAGAAAAAAAATTATTATGGGATTTTTTTCTCATAATTATCAGCATTTCTGCATACTAAATATATACAATGCCATAAAACAAAAAATAGTGCAAAAAACAAAAGTGGATACCTTTGACAAAGAAAATATTCCTCCCAAGAATCCTGCAAAATCTAGTTCTAAATCACCCCCACTAAAAAAGAAGAAATTTCGGGAGAATATTCGTACGAAGGAATGTATTACCAAAGACACTGTTGTGGCCATTTTCAATATCGAAGAAGAAAGAAAGAAGTTAAATAAAACCCTTATAAAGCATGTACAGAAAATGCCGGAATATGAAGAAATCAAAAAAGATTTTCAACGTAAGAATTTTTATGTCAACAGAGAATAGTTGTATTGCGAACGCCTTTTTAACATGTCTATTGTGTCGCAGTGATGTAAAAGTCACTAATAGCATAACAAATTCTGTTCTTATTGGACTTTCTCCAACTTTTATAAACACTTTAAAATTCATTTTCTCCATAAGGACAATTAAAAAAAAATCACAACTTTAGTCAAATTTTTGTTATCACCCTCAACGTCGTCCGATATTTCATCTTTAACTCGACAAGAACAAAATCATATATTTCTGCTAAAGGTACCTCAGAAAATCTAATATCTACTAGAGGAGATGTTATCTATGAATTTCCCGATGACATTCATACAGACACAATCAAGGATATTCCAGCGGATACCAATGATTTTCAAGCTGAACCCGAGGCCGAACCAGTAATAACCGAATCAGTTTTATCAAATTTTTAGAATGTGGATATACTAGAAGTGAGACATCTAGTATTCTTCGAGCCTACAATTTCGCAGTTACTAAGTCTCAACCTAACCCGAGACCTAACATGAAAACGAGTAAGTGTCACTTGATAAAATATACTAGACAAGAAAGAGAAAGAAGAAAAAGAGACAAGTATGAGAACAATTCTGTACTTACTGACTATTATTCATTGATTAATAAAATAGAAGCTATTATTAGTAATCAGCCACAATCTATAACAGAAACTTGGACCTCGACTTTTACCGACATTTGGAAGGATCTAAAGTAAGTCATAGTACAGTATTAAAAATGTTAATAGAAACAGCAACTAAAAATTCAAAAAAAAAGTGAGGGAAAGATGTTTGAAGATAACATTAAATTATTTGCTACTTATTTATATTTAACTGGGGGTTGTCTTCTGTATGAAACTCTGCATTCTAATCTAAAAGATTCCTTTCCCTCCGTATCCACTATCAGACGTAATATACAACAATCCTTTAATCTTCAAGGAGAAATGCGTTTTGCAGAATTGAAAAATTACCTTCAAAAACGAAATTATCCATTAAAAGTATGGATTAGTGAAGATGGCACTGCAATTACAGGTGTCGCATGAAATTTAAAAAAAATTAACATTAACATGAGCTATTTACGAGCCTATTTATCTCATTCAAATTTATCTCGAAATTTACAAACAAAACTACAAAAGTAATTTATCCATCTCGGTTTTCATAAACCACATCACAAATTTAATTTTACAAATTAAAACTCGATTTTCTTTTTCAGGTCGAATACATTATGATGCTAAAAGCAACAATATTATAGGTTTTCTTCTTCCTATAAATAAAACAGGCTTGCCCATAATGGATTTCTTTTTTAGCAAGTAACGCAAAGCAAATTTCTGAAATATTCAAAGAAAATAAAAAATATAATTATGCATATATCATAATGGCTCAGCCTTTAGTAATAAATGCTCCACCTTTTTGCCTTTGTGCTTTTGGTACAGACAATACATTCTGCTATTCAGATGTTCTTAATAGATGGGATACGATGGAAAAAAAATGGCTATGAAATATGATATCGAAATTGTTGGATTCTCATCTGATGGCGACCGTCGCCTTTTGAAGGCTATGAGATCCAAAGCGGCTATACCAGTACAAAACAAATATAACAGTTGGTTTCAAATAAATCCTGATATTTTTCAAGCCTTCTATGTCCAAGATACTATTCATATAAGTACGCAATATATGAATATCAAGAGGCATATTTGTCAAGTTATAACTAAGTCCTTTGAATTTTTTTTACATGACAAAATTAAGGATACATCTCTTAAACGATAGAGTCGAAATTATAATCGACAAATACATTGTAAGCTCAAACCACCTCTTCGAATTAATTGATGTAGTTTCAAAAGATAAACATCTTTTGACAAAGTCTCATTTAAAGTCAGATGACAAAATGAACTTTGATGCGGTGGAAAAAATGGTAAGCGAGAAAGTTCAAGTATCACTGACTTGCATTCCAAATAGTGAAGGAACAACAGCATACCTTAAGATCACTCAACTAATATTAGATGCATTCTTGAAGAAAGATTTAGATATACGAACTCGAATTCGTAAAATTTGGTATGCAGTCTTTTTTCTAAGAATTTGGAGATATTGGCTAAAAAAAATAATATGTGTAACAAAGAGTCACTTTAAATGCATATGTCTGTATCGAGTTGAATGCACATGCCCTAATTTTAATGACTCTGAAGTGTTTATACTTACTGAAATCTTAATTCCATGGCTAATGAGTTCTTAGCCCTGTGAAAAAACCTTCAGGGCAATAAGGTCTTTATCATCTACATTCTCCACTATGGTAAATTTCAGTATGCTCGATATTTTACATAGAATGCATAAATTACAGAAAATTAATGAGATATTATGTGACTTAGGTAAGTGTGTAATTTTGAATTCATTTTGTAAATGCGTGTGTATTAGTGAACAAGGAATTATAAAATATCTTTTTATTTAAATATTTGTACTCGTATGTGTACCTAGACTTGTGCCCTTGTTTGAACCTTCGTTTTTAATATTTTAAATTTGTATGAAATCGAGTATAAAATAAATTAATACTGTTAGGTACCTATGTTTTGGGACTGTTCATAGGTTATATCCGAGAGCTGTTATTTGAACAAAAATTAATACTTTTATTTTTAGAGAATGTGATAGTTTTTCCAAGACAAAAACAATCCGGTGATGACAAGATTGAAAACAATACGCCCTTACCAAATTTTGACGAAATTCAAAGTATTATAAATGGAGTAATACCAGAAGTCGAGGAGAAATGTAGAGAATTGTGACTGGATATGAGTGGTGAAGATTTATGGATGCATATCACGGTACTCAATATAAATGGTATGTTTCGCAACCCATTTTTTACATGTTATATAATAAATATTAAAATTTTTTTATAGCACCGGCAATTAATAGTTATTCATTGTTTATTAGTTATCTGACATTTAACAATTTATTATTATTATTTCGATTTATACCAGTACAATTTTCGTTAATTGAAAGTGAATTATTTTATAAAATTTGAATCCAAACCCATTTTATATTTATTTCTTTATCTTTCTGAGCTATAATTTTTGCGTTACGATTTACGGATGAAAAGCATGTAACAAGCATACTTATTTTTATTTTTTATTTTATATTTATTAATTACTTTGGTCTAGAAGTTACTTCAATTACTTTTATGTTTATGATGTCTAAAACTTTCATGTTTTTGATGAGTGAGGTGAATATATGTATATATGAAAATGATTATGATTACCCTTATAATTACTTTTTACATTTAATTTATTAATTTTTTAAAGATGACTCCCTAATAAAATCAATTTCAGATCTGGATGGCTTAGAAAATGAGGATATTGTATTAGAAAAAGAGGTTAACAAATCGATGGAAAATACGGTTTCAGGCGAGGGTTTAAGAAACCAAGGTAAACGTTCTAAATCTAAATTCTAATACCTACATGAATTAAGTCAATCTGTGAATATTAAGAATAATGACAATTGCCACAAGTTATGTGTACTATAATAGCTATAGCCATAATTAGAAAATTTGACAATTGTTTTGATTAAACTTATTTTAATAAAATTAATAGTTATACTATGTACAACATCGTGGGATTTAAATGTCCGTTTGGGCATAGGCGATGTTAGCACAAGGGTTACATTTAAATCGACAAAATTAGAGTCGCTCGTCTTGAGATTATCTATTCATATTATGACATTGAACTCAAATTGCAACCAGTATATGGATTAAAAAAATGTATACTTACTGCGGACATTTAATTCCGATGTATGTATATCAAGACCTTTAATAATTGTATATTTTTTGCTAGACAAAGACTTTTCTGAGGAAGTATCAGAACCTGAAATTGATTTAGAAGATTTGAAAGATATTGACTTGATTGACTATTCCTCAAAAAGTCGTAAAAATAGTCCTTACGTTAAAGTAATTAGTAAAAACAAAGAAATTATGGTCAAAAAGAATACACTATATTGGCTTCTAGAAAATAAAAATGGAAGACTTAGTTCAGATCAGTTAGAAAGGGTTAAAGGACCAAAATCCTTTACAAAAACTGGACCAAAACATAATTCTGTGAAAAACAAAGCAATAATGAGAAAAACCTTTACAACTTCTGTAAAAACTGTGGGGAAAAAAGCAAAGAAAAAAGTAGAATGTTAAGAAATATTGAAAAAAATATTTTGATCCGATTCAGAATCATCATCCTCTTTCTCATCACCGACTTATGATGACACTGAGGATACAGAGGACGATATTTCTGAGAATATTTGTGATAATCTAGTCCACATGTCAGATGAGAACACGAAATCAAATGAATATTCTATAGCAGTACCTGAATTAGAGAAATATTATACCGTGGCAAACGAGGGAGCCTACTATGTAGGGAATTATAGAAATAATTGATAATGAAAAATCAAAAATAAAATTTCTGAAATCAGATTTAGAGAGATTAGTATGGCCCGCTACAGAAGACATACAAATTGTAGACAATACATTTATTTTTTACGGGCCACTTACTTTAGATGGTTGTGGTCCTTTTTATTTAAGAGGTTCCACAAAAACCATTATCGATTCTAAATACAAAATATTTAACAAGAAATACTTCAAATCTACCTAAGCACAGGCAACAAACAGACTCACGGCCACACGGTGAATAATACGCTCAACTTTTGTTATGATTTACACATTTGCGCTGTTACTCTAACATTAATTTTATAGAAATTGGGTGTATTATTCCATGTACAGAGGAGGGTCTGTTTATTTTATGTGATCTAAGAACAAATTAAATTTTGTATATTTTTACATTTAATAAAAAAGTTTATAAAATACCAGATTTTTAATTTTTTGAGGTTATTATTTTTTTACAATTTATATACCTACCTAACAATTAATATATTATTATATTATATATTATTTTGTTGTTTCAACACAATAATTATTATGAAATATCACCCTTAATTTGTAATTTGTTGAATACTTTGAGTACCATTTGAGTATTTTGAGTACTTTGAGTACCAACCATTTGAGTATTTTCAGTACGGCCAAAACCTTTGAGTATTTTGAGTACCCGTTGATATTTTTAGTACCAGTTAACTATGTTGAGTACTTTGAGTACTGGCTGAGTATTTTGAGTATCGATTAATTATCTTGAGTACACAATTATTAAACAAGGTGTAAATTTTTTTGGCAAGTTGTTTAATTCTACAGGGGGTATATTGTGGTCGATACATATATTATGCAGTACCGTGCAAGCATTTATAATGTAACTGCATTTTTCAGGTTTATAATGTAGTGTTCTGTGCTTAAGGAGACATCTAAATCGTAGTTTTAAGACACCATTGCATATCCCTATGGTAGATCTTATACTCCTATGTCTCTCATTGAACCTTTTCTCTGGAGAACCTGGTGCAGCATCTGGAACAGGTATCATCATCCAGGGTCGTAGAGCATATCCAGAATCTCCTAAAAAAGTTATGATACAGAAATAAATGCAATTCATGCATCATTAAATAATTATATGGCTTATAAGATAACCTGTCGTTTGCCTCGAACCCTCGGTGTCCCAGGTTCAATCCCAGTCGAAAAACTGTGATTTTTCAGAAAGTTAAATTTATCCCCAGTATACTCAGATATTGGGTGTGTGCCCGTTCTCTAAATTTGTAGTCCCCTCTTGCATAAAGTCATTTCAGACCTTCAAGGGATAAAGGGTGTTATAATTACCTGTGGCATTATTATTATTGAAAAACAAGGGATATATTAAATGTTCTCATGAACAAAAAAAATATATGTACGAAATTACCTAGAAGATAAAATGAAGTATGACCATTTCTATGTATATTTCTCATGTATTCCAGAGCATTACTATTATTCCAAATAAAAGAATCATTTGTGCTGCCTGGGAACCGAGCATTCACATTAAGAGTTTTCAAATTTACATCGCACATCTAAAATTATTTACCAAATGTATTTATTACATATTATATGTATAAAACTGTCAACTACTTACTAGCTGAACATTTATAGAATGGTAGCCCTTCCAATTTACATAAATCGCTTCATTGTACATATCATGGTTAATATGTGGAGGGTAAATTGCAATATGTGTGCAATCCACACAACCTGCAACTCCTGGAAAATTGTGTTTTTCATAGAAGCTGAAACAAAATAGGCAGATACTTTACTTAGAAAATGTACATTTTGCCTAACATTCCGATGAAAACTTACCTATTTCGGACCCTGGTGAGTTCTTGATTATTTTCTGGAAGGTGAACATATCTGTTAAATATACCTGGCAGATTTAAAGCTCTGCTCACCTCTTCTATGCATTTACTCACCGAGGCTTGACTGACGGCATGATTTATGTGATACCCAATATCCGACTGATAGCTCCCACTGCCAAAAAATCTTAAAGCTGTTAGTACCTGTAAAAGTTAAGTAATTGTTTTTTAAATATACCTGTTTCATAAGAACTTATTGATCAAAAATTCTGTTCTCATAAAATTCGAATTGGAAAATGTATATATTATGTACCTTTCGCTCTCTCGAGAGGTCCGACAATCTGCTTGGCACTTGCATGTGTGGCTGTAGAGTATCTATTAAATTTGATGCCGCTTCTTTTGTTAAGCAATAGAGCTTGACAAATTGGTGCTCTTGCAGTTCATCAAATGGTTCACGAGGTAAAAGGCGACACCTCTGTGGAAGATTTTCTGCGCTTTCTAGAGCTTCTATGGCAGCCAACTGTACTATTTCATTAAGTGCTGCCATTTGTCTTACTACATATGTATAAAGTGTATAGCTCCAAATTAAATAGGTAGGTAATGTTTTCTAGTGGTTCAGATGAGTAAAATCTAAAAAAAGAATGAATCACTTATTTTGGGAAGTTGAAAGTGACCAAAAACAGTAATGATAGAGATTATGCGTTTTTTTTTTTTTTTTTTGATTAAGATTTATTTTTGCTGTAAAAGTGTAGGTATATAAATCATAAGCAGAAAATAATACCAACAAGTGATTACTGGTTAGTTAATACCTTGTTACCTGCGATTGGTCACAAAACTTTAAGAAAAACATAAATTTCACATTAATTTATGTAAAATCAATAACGTAAAACACATCACATAACCTCACATCACTTCTTCGTATACGAATTTTCAGAACTTCGCATGATTTTTACCACTTGTAGGTTCGTTTGTAAAGATCGCATACTGAGCCATCCAATGAGTTCAAGAATACACATATAACAAACTTGTACGAAAATTCAGTAATATGGCGGATATTAGTATACTAATTCTCTTTAAGAATAGGGCCACAGCATATGCTGTGATAGGACTCTGACAGATTGGTTTGATTTTTCAAAATTCTGATCTGTCAAACTTCAAACTTAATGACGTCACGTGCATGCGATCTATATAACACAGATAACTCAACTTGGTGGAGTGGGAAATATGCATCAGTCATGTAACCTTTTCAATCTGTAGTTTAAACAAATAAATACGACCTATTTCCGTACAAATTGTTGATTTCTATAGATCATCAGTCACGTGACCATTTCAGTTTGATAAATATGATAATAAACATACCTATTTCCAATCACGCAAATTGTCTGTGACAGCATAACCATATTCTGTTCAACTGCCCCAGTGATATGCGACTTGTTCTACCGACCTCGCAACATCAGAGATGGAGTGTGTTCATGGGGAATTAAATATATTTCTTAATAGACAACAAATAGTATCAAAATTAGAATATAAGTTAATTTTTGACAATAAATGGCGTTATTTAAAAAAAAGTTTAAAGAAGACAACAAATTATAATTTTTCCTGTTAAATAAACCTTGAAAATTTTTGGTTCCAATCCGGAACGCAGCAGTCGATGGCACCAATCACAGATGAGGTGGCGGTCATGTGATAGCACAACCAATCACAAAATAATATTAATTAAATTAGATATTTGACAGTGCATTCAGAAGCCATTTTAAAGAGATTTGTTTGAAATATTTGTGAAATTTTATATTTGTATAAAGTGTTTATTATATCGTAAGTAAAAATATCTTTATGGTACCTATTGATGTTTTATTTATGTAATATAAAAAAGTCTTAAATTCCACAAAATCTTCAGTTTGTACATTAGGTTTTAATTTTAGACTCGGTTTTATTATTATTAATTATTGCAAAATCAGTGATTAAAACACACTGTAGTCGCTGACTTAAATAATTTCCTTATTTATATGGTGAATTCTAATCGAAATTGTCTTTTAAATATTTTATAGGTCATAAAGATCAGTAACCTTTCGATGACAGAGCCGGTGAAGTTTTCAAAGTTCTATAAATTCTGGATTTGTCTTTTATTTGTACTTATGGGGTAAGTTGTAATATTTTTTATACATGAAACTATGTGATAACTTGTTTAATGAAGAAACTGCATGTATTTACATAATTAATAAAATATTCTATTTAACTTAATTTACATAGATAAAAATAATATATTTTAATATTTCTAAAATCGATCCGTAGTATGTATAATATATATTGTTAATATATATTATGTTAAAATGTATGTTTTATACGAACTCGCCTGTGACTAGTTGCAAAGTTACATTTATCCATTAATATAATTATCATATGAAACAAGTCGATATTACTTATGTTTGAATTATATTTATTTTTATATTATTATACAGACAAATTAACACAGATTTGTGTATATTATATCTGCCATACTGGGTAAAATGATCATCCTGATATGATCAAGAAATATTCTCATTATGTAGGTATTGATTTTTTTCATAACGTAATTTTCTCAGTTTTTAAATAAAAAATATTTTCTTGTCATCTTTATAATATAAATAACTATAATGAAAAGACCCACTTCTCCACAAAATTTATCGACAGACAGAATCAACTGCGGGCAACTGTGTCGGTCATTAACTGAGAGATTCTATTGTTTATCAGTAAGCATATAAGCAAATTGGATTATTTTGTAGTTGTCAAATTAGGTGCTTAACCTTTTTATTTTTTTGTTTAAGTATGCTTGCATGGTATAGCACAGTCTGACACCTGCACCAATTTCAATTCCATAAAAGATGGTTGTCTTACAGTGATTTTAGACCTTAAAATACAATATTTACTATAATCCTATAAGTATATAATTTATGTTGTTTTAGTATGATACAGGCTAAAGTGATAATGGAGTGAATCGATTTTAGAGGAAGGTAACCAACCATGAAAAGAGGTAATTCTACGATCGGTATGTAATAACAAAATTTTAATGTTTGAAAATCAACAAGAACTAGGAACATTTAATTTTTAATAGAGTAGGTACCTATCATATCTTGGTATATTAATTTGTCTCGAGTCATATATTGTCTTTAATAGTAGATATATATCTTTAGTAAATTTTTGTGGGCATTTTAAGTATTTCTTAAGCAATATATTTTATGCACTCATTTAATCTTTTCTGTCCATAAAAAATTATTCTCAGAAAATAGCACATTTCTTTTTTTTTTTTAATTGCTGCCTGCGATTTCTGATCTAATTTCTTTAACAATATAAAAATTTGTGTTTCTAGTTTATTTTAGATTATAAAATTACATAATAAATATTGAACATGTCTAAGCTTATAACAGCTTCAGATATCATAGGAAGCAGGTTACGATATTCCTGTTTTAAACTCTTTTCAGTTTTGCAGTCAGCGTAACTGTCAACAAACAATTATTCATAAATGTGTCCGATTGACAATTTTTAAATATTTGCGAGAAAAAAAAGGTTTTATGGGAATCAGTGTCACATCAGAAAAATTAAAAAATTTAAAGCTACTTAATTTTTTATTTTTTTGTTCTTTCACTATTTTTCGACTAATTTTTGTTTAAATTCTGCACTAAACTTTGAGTATATACCTGGCTGTGACTACCTGATTATGACTAATCTACATATTGATGCTCAAGAAACAATACCACTTATCTCCAAATTAGCAATTTTACAGGAAACGAAAAACTAACGAGATATTCATTGAACTAAGTTGTAAGTATCGGTATTAATTTTGGAGATAAAAGCTATTGGGAACTGTTGGACATAGGAGTGGATATCAATTTAAAATCTTAAATCAAGTTCTGGCAAAAAATGAAAATATGAGAAATTGTTTCTTAAGCGTCGATATATATATTTTTTGTTTCATGTACAATCTTACGCAAGCAGTCATACCCGAGGAACCACTCTATAAGAAGTTTATTTATAATTTAATTTTGTTATATTTTCAATTCATTTCATGATTTTTGATTTTATGTTGTTTGACATTAGAACAGTGCAGCTAGTCTGCACACAGTAATGAAATAATTTAGAGTATTACTTTTTTTTACAGGAAGTATATAATATTTATTTTTCGATCTGTCTTAGAAAAAAAATTGTTTTTATGATTTATTTCATTACTATGGAATTGATTTTTCTCTTTAGATCAATTATTTTCTTTTTTTATATACCTGCAAAGCAAATGATAGTTTTTATCTTGATAGAATTATGAAATTCATTATTGACTTCTGATGCTACTGTTTGTAGTGATAAATTATTTAGTTACGTTAAAAAAGCCTACCAATCGTTTTAATTTTACCGAGTGATAACAAAAGAATATCTACATATTTAATATTGTGATACTTGTTTTAAGATAATAGTCTTTTGGTAGTTCATTTGACTAAAGTTTATTAATATATTTTAATTCAATTTGTTAGAATATTTGTCATCTAGCTATAACAATATTAATTATAATGTAATTGTTACAATGTGATTCGGCAATAAATAATATTAACTAAAATGCTGTTTATTTTCCTTCTCTTATTTTGAAATTACATATTAAAAGTCGAAAACGCATTTTTTAAGTTGTTTTGCAATTTACGTTTTAAGGACTGGCTTTCCATTTCTTCTTGCATTTATTTAGTAGATAAATTCCATGGAAACAGTAATTAATAATATTTTAGTAATTGTTTCCTCGGAATTTATTAATTAAATAAATGTACAGGAAATGGAAAAGCCGGCCCTTATAAATGAATAATGTATTATCAGAGGAAGATCTCTGTTTAATCTACATATTTTTAGTTCTTGCCACCGAAATTGGTGCGCTACAAGCTAAGAAACGTCACAGCTGCTTCTATCCTCCACTATTAGCTTGTCTTTCTTTCTTTTTCTGTTCTGTGTCTATGGCACTCGGCCAGTCATTCTTTTTACTGCTCTAATGACGTATCACCACCTGGGTGGCTATAGAAGATAGGGGAGGTCCCTATCTTCTATAACTGCAGTTGAGTATGCATGTTTGGGTTAGTTAAATGCTTATGCGTTCTGTGGTAGATTGTTGACAATGAGGGCTAAAGCGCTTGAATTCACCACGAGAGGCGCTAGTGTAGGGTAAGGGACATTCACTGAACGTTGCTGTGTACTATCAAGGTTTACTATGGCTTTTTAATGCTAGTTTTTAGTAACTTTTACAAAAATTAGATGAAAAACATTTATCACAATGATGGCAGAAAGGGAAAGTAGTAATTTACTTGCTCAGTAGGGAAATTATTGTACCTATCAGAGGTGTCTTAAGTCATTAAAGGTTATATCAAGCATGAGCATGATGGAAACAATGAATGTGCATGATTATTACATACGATTTTCTGTAGTAGACTCCTTTGGTAACGCATAATCGTCAGCATTAAAATGAACCTTACAAACACACGAATGTTTCGAAGGAGTAAAGTTATCAATGCGATTCGCTATCAATCACTGTTTTAGGCGAGATTTGTCTCTCGGAAGCATATGTCAGCGTTTTGTTTCCGAACAAAATGAAACTGCACAACACTGAGGCATAATTAACAAGTATTTTTATTTACTAATGTACGACATAATTATAATAAAACCTTATAAACTTGTTCTGCGCCTAACAATAACTTTTGATATGACTTTACTCGCCAACTGGTGAGCCTAAAAACGGTAGCCATCATTCTGTGGTTAACGTTTCGGTTGTGTTGAAAGCTGAGGGCGAGGTGGAGAAAATTAATTTCGAAATCAACTCCTAACTATTACCAGAGACATATTTATTGTAACAAGACAAATATTTTCTTAAGCGCCTTTCAAATCACCGAAGTATCCTCCTGGAAGAGTCCTAGGATTTTGTGTTGAGTAAAGAGAGACGAGATCCTAGAGTTTATTGTGGAGTCTATACTACATCTAGGGCATCAACAGTTCCCTCTCCGATCTTAATCCGAAACAAATTACAAATAAAATTTTTATATCTCTTTGTTCTATGGAGCCAGCAAATGTCAAAAATACGCATGGACAGTACCAGAGGGCGATGTTGCTTTCTTGTTTTTTCTTCATTAATACTAATCATCCAAATTATTTGACACATTTATTGTAGTATAATGGATTATTAGCTAATAAAATGTTAAAGAATAATATCAATACAGTAAGAAGGATATTTTAGTGTCGCCCCCTGGTATTGTCCATATTCATTTTTGAAATTTGCTGGCATAATTAGAACAAATAAGATTATTTGTCTTATTAAAATAAATATGTCGCTTCTATTAGATAGAGGTCTGTAGTATTAGAAAAAAATAAGCAATGGTAAGAGTTTTCCACCTATTTATGTTTACTGATCAAGGGATGTGAATAGTAGGTGACATCAAAATAACGTATATTGTCCCCTCGAAGAACCCTAAATAACCACGTTGGTAATACTGGGCCACGGCCGATTCATATTAAAGTTGTCCGTGGCCAAGAATAGTTTAATTTACTATTCTTGGTCCGTGGCTGGGCAGCAGAGACGTGGTTGTCTGCTGGGCAGTGAATCGAACAAGGTTCATGTTTTAAATATGTTTCTTAATATATTTTAAAAAATATATACAACGTATTCTTAATAAGTCTTCTATAAACAATGCTTTATTATGAAATTTTTCTAAATGTTCATTAAGGTCATGCTAATATTTTGTTTATTATTATTACTCTAAACTGAATGCGTGACGTAAAATGCAGTTGTTCTATTCCTATTCAATATGACGTTGGATCATATGATGCCATTGGTAATTTTATGTCGTTTGTTGGTCATTCTCAAGATTTATAAAGTTAAATCTTGGGTTGTCACTGCTTTAAAAAATAAATTTATTTTATTGATATTGGCAGCACTGATTCAGAAAACCTTTCTGTGCAGAAAACTGCAGCTAACTTTGGTTTATCGGTGAGGTGATGGCGTGAAAATGGCGTGGAGTGTTTTAGTTTTAACATAAAAATTATTTATTTTTTCCAGTATATTTACATGGTAGAATGGGTCATTAAGAGTCATGTAATGGGCTAATCTAGTATGAAGACAATATACAAATAGGTGACAAAAAATGTAACAAGATAATTTTGTGTATAATCTTGAACACATGGTTTGCTTAAAATAATCCAGGTAAAAACTTGTTTTAGTAGTAAGTAGTTTTAAACTTTTAATGGGTTAGTTAATAGTACAATTTTTCCAATAATTGAGTCGAGTTGAATCAGTTTTTAAAGTAAAATTCCCAAAACAAAATGGCAGACAAATTAACAAAAAATTCATATTTTAGAAAAAATTCAATATTTGGAGAGATTCTAAATGTTCTAATTCCTAAGATTTCTGTCGCTGTGTTAGATTGCAAAATATAAAAGGTATTAGACTGCATCATTTATGCAGTTATTATTTGGGTGGAAATTGTATCTAGTTTAATATATTGTGTGAAACAGTTCTAATAATTCCATCATTTTCTTTGTAACTGCGAATATCTTAAGGATGGCGGAGCAGAAAAAATTATGTAATCAATAATCATTATGGGTCTGTTGTAAACCTATTACTGATATTTGCATCTGAGGGTGATATGAGAAGAACTTTTAGGGTTGGTATAACAATGCTTAATTGGCTAAATTACCCCTCAGTTAGTGATTACTCGGCCAATAGAATTCGCACATTTCACACTAACCGATGGATAATTTTGCTAACTATGCTTTAAAAAACCGGGCCTTACCAAACTAAATTTAAAAACTATGGGTAGAAACAATGGTTATGTACACTCAGAAAAAAATATTGTTTAATTTAAACAATATATTAACTAAAATAAATAAAAGTCGTATATCCGCAAGAGAATATATCGATGGCTTAAACTGCAAACCTGCTAACTCCAAAAATGTAAATTTTACAGGAGACAATAAAAACTATTTACAGCTTTTGTAAACTTTAAATGTATGGTGCAATCACCATATTATTATAAAATTAAAATTGGGACGTGGTAATCGAATGAAAAATATTAAAATTATATTATATTTTACTTTTTTTAAAGATAATTAAGGAGTTAGAAGTTTTTTATAAAATAATGATATAGTTATTTTGGAGTTAGACGTTTATTCTCTAATTTCTAAGCAATATTACTGTAACTTGCAGATATCATTAAACAAATACTTTTATCAAAAATAACAAACGAAATATTGGTTCTTATTAAGAATAAAGAAAAAAACAAAATCTCACTTTGCGTACTGATCTATAGATTAGTTTATAGAATCTAACTTAATTTTCATACGGAATGTTGTCGTAATAGTCATGGTAATCAGAAGGAATCACCTTTTTTTAATTCTTGAAGATGCTCATACTTCTTTTTTTTAATTTTACACCGGTTTGTGTATAATTTCGCCAATTCATCCCAAGTTCGTGTTCTAACTTCTCTATCTCGCCTTTGAGGTAGTAAGGTCCAGTCATCCGCAAATCGTAATTTAAAAAAAATATCACCATCAAAATTATATTGAAGAGCACGCACATCGGTAACTTTGGGGTTACCCTTTTTTTTTCCCCAGGCCGTACCGACTTGAAAAATTCGACATCAAACTTTTTAAAAATATCATGAGTCAAGTAGTAGACATTATATGGCTCGGGACTTCTTCTAGTCTTGATACATACATCAATGTACTCAGCAGGGATATTGATCACTTTATGCTTTTTTAGCTGTTTTTCTATCATGGCATGCATACTGTCGGCCTCCATTTGAATATGACCAACTTCTAAAAATTTTTGTTCTATGGTTTGTCATGGCTAAATTAAGTAAAGCGTTGCTTATTGTGACATTTCGATTTTGATATGTACAGCCATCAGTGTACAATATTATTTTATTGCTGTCACCCTCTTTTTTCAACTGAGGTATCACTTTTTCCAATAAAAATTTAACCACAATTGTAGCAAATTCTTCTGCATTTAGACCCCCACCTCTGATTCATTCCATAAATAGCAAGGTTTCTTCCTTAGATTTTAAGTTGAATAAACAAAAGTTGTGAACGCAAAGCTTAGTTTTGTAATATAAACTGAATACAGTGGATTGTGGTGATAAAAGAACAGCTTGCAAGGTCCATAGTGAACACATAATCTGTCTTTCTGTTTTTCTTTTGTAGCATCTTTTTTCTTTTCAATATGTAAGGCACGTTGATCATTTGAATAGTGCCCCAACTTGTGTGAATAACAAATTTGAAATTGGTCCTTTTTGGGCTGATATAAGGAGCGTTATTAAATGTACATACAGATAGGGATTTTATATTAAGTTCTTCACACCATTTTTTCACGAAGAAGTTGTAGCGGGCTTTTTTTCGATGGCCATTCAGATAAGAGGTAATTTTTTTCTGTTGATTTCCGACCATAATGTGACTCCATCGTCAGCAATTCATTAAGAAAATCATTGATTGCTTTGTTTTCTTTCGTGAAAGGATTGATTTTATTTGATTTTTTAAGAGCTGGTAATAATGAATCTTTTTATTCGCTTGGTTCAATAACATCATTTTGTTTCAATGATTTCTTCCAATTTAGTACGCACCATTTCCCTATACACAATGTATTCAAAAACATTGTCTTACAGACTCTTACTAATCCATCCCCTTTTCTCAAGTTATAGATTACAGAACAAGTTTTTCTCGATACTGATGGATCTTTTCTGTCCCTGTGACGAGTATTAGGTAAAATTTGTACTAAACCATCCACATAAATTTTTTTACATTTATGCACTTATAATAATGTTTTTATATATTATTTTAAATTCCAAACTGAAAATTGGCAGCTAATAACAGAATTGTGAACTATTTTGGTTCATTCGCACATTGAAAATGGCTGCTGATACAGGAGTTAGAAGATTTAGTGTTGAAATTTTATATCGTGGAGATAGCCGGTGTACGTGCCGTAAAATTTAAAGAAAACCTTAATGTCTTGGAGTTATTTGGTTTACCACACTATGGACTTTTATTTTTACTAGCAGATGGCACCAAAATCTCAAATTCCGTAAAAAGTGGAGTTAGCCGGTTTGCAGTTTAAGCCATCGATATATTTAAATAATTTACTTTGATTGTTAACATAAATGTCTCCTTTATTCAACAAAATGTCAATTTACATAACAAATTATTTTGTTAAACGAAAAGAAATATGACATATTAAGTTGATCCTATTTTTAAAAAAATTAAAGGTTTATTCAATTTAACAATATTCTTTTGCCGAGTCACGTAAATGGACTCTAAACACAATTGACATATTTCTTTGAATAGTTTACATTATTTTGTTGATTTAAATAACGTCTACTTTTATATTTAAAAAATAATTGTTTCTCACAACTAAATAATTTCTTTGTATTTGTTTTTTTTACTTTTTAGATTAATCAAAACTTTTTAAAATTAACAAATCAATTTGTTAAATTTAGTAAAAGTAGATTCAGTAAGTAAATTTATTTTGTTGAATGTATACCATTTGGGTTAACTTAAAGAATGTGTTAATTAAATTTATCAAATATTTTGTAATTTGAAACAATATGTCATGAGGTATTTCAATTAAAATTATTTTCATCAACTAATTCATTTATTTTATTTTAGACAACCGATTCAAAATATTTTTTTAAATGAAACAAAACTAAGATTGACTTAACTTCCAGATATATTTAGATGTTAAAATATTTTATCAAAATTAATATTTGAAATAATTCTATTCTGGTTTAAATGAAGCAAATTGGTTTTTTATTTAGGTCATCTAAATAAATGGAATCCTATATACAGGGTGTCCCAACTCCATTTTGACAAGCATTACCTCGGAAACGGTTAGACATAGAAAAAAATGTTTAATAGAAAAGTTATTCTGATTAAAAAGATGCATTTAACCATTTTATTTTCAAATATACAGGGCGCCTCAAAAAGACGGCAGCTTATGCAACTTTAATTTTTCAAATGTATATTTTAGCATTTTTTGATTCTCCTTTTATTTCCGAACAAATTTTATTAACCATGTCCTATACCTATCATTAACCGTTGTTGAGATATTTGCAGTTACATTTTTGGGATAAATTTTTTTTTTAACGTAATTATAAGGAATATAAAAGATGCTCAAATTGTCGCATTTGAGCATCTTTTGTAATAATTATAATATTTACTGGTTCTTGTAGTATTCCTATGTTTTCCCAAAAATTTAACTGCAAATATCAACAATGGTTAATGATAGGTATAGGACATGGTTAATAAAATTTGTTCGGAAGTAAAAAGGAGAATCAAAAAATGCAAAAATATACAGGGTGTTCCATTTGAAAAACTAAAGTTGCATAATCTGCCGTATTTTTGAGGCGCCCTGTATATTTGAAAATAAAATGGTTAAATGCATCTTTTTAATCAGAATAACTTTTTTATTAAACATTTTTTTCTATGTCTAACCGTTTCCTAGATAATGCTTGTCAAAATAGAGTTGGGACACTGTATAGATTATAGAATGAGAATTCAACCCAAAAATTTCAGGTCACATTAAAAAATGTATGTTCATTTTCTTTGACAGAGACAGTTTAAATACATGGTCACAAACAATTTAACTTTTTTTTTTTTTTGTTTTAGTAGACCACCATATTTGTTGTAATTCACTAAAACTATCCAGTATACTAATATTTTTGTTTGTGAACAATGTTCACATTAAAAATAAAAATACCAATTTAATTGTTGGGCAAGTATATTATTAATGTATTTGCAATACAACCTGTAACAAAATACATAAATAAAACTTAAATTGTAACAAAAATACATCACACATCACTCTTGTAAAAATAAACTATTATTGCAGGAATTTGCAAGACATCTTGTAACATTTGTAATTATAAAGAAAAGAGTAAACAAGCTATAATAAAATAAACAGAAACATAATTGAATTGACAAATCGAATTGCCACGTTTCCTACATTTTTATTTACCCTCTTCAGCACATTAAATATTAAAATAAAGCTTTAGTTAATGGTAATAAAAAGTTTGTATTCACTGTATTCACCAATGTGGAAAACTACATGTAACATGAAATTATATAACATTTTCAAAAATATATTTTTTGTTTAAATCATATATTTAAGGTTAAGGTTTTTGCATAAATGGGTATTTTATATTAGAATTATTGAAATGTTGCATTTTCTCTGGAATTTAAATGTCAGGAGGTTAAGCAAAAAGTAATAAAAAGAGAAATATGTCATCTGCGATATACATTCTTGTGGTACCTATCTAATACAAATTTAGGGCGTGTGTAGAATGTTACATTTTTGAAATCGAAACATACTTTTCACCATTTGATCCGATAAATATAACTCCAAGACTGTTATTATTAAATAAAGAGAAATCAAAGGTTTTTAATTCACTTCTGACAACTTCATAGCTTCTTAAATGTAAATTAAAACATTTTGTGTTCAGAATCGTAGCAATAAAAATTATTTTCTCATCGAAAACTATTATGTAATCAACTTTACAAAATTGCGGAAAATCATTAATTACATCATAAGTTAAAATGCTTTGATTGTAACGTATTCCATTATTTTCAAACCAATATATGCAATAAGTATTACCTGGTAAAATCATTTTAAACTTTTTGATCTGTAAATTATCTTTAGGAAATTCATATGCAGGGCCTAATATACAGACTTTATTTAAACCTTTTTGAGATAAAAGTCTATGACATACTTTTAACTGGATACGAAAGGCCAGCATAAAGGAGATATTCTTTCTACTTGATACAATATGTGCATATGTTTTAAAATCTCTATGCTTTGCCTCAAATCTTATGGACTGAATATAGCACAATGGTCCTACTTTTTTCATAATTCTAGGATAATGAAGCAAAAAATGAAATTTGGGTTTGAGATTTTGATTAAAAATCGTAAGATATAAATAATTAAGTTCTCCCACAAGGGTTTTAAACAACTCTATTAAGGCATTAGAAATAGTTGGTAAAATTACAATTTCAGTAATTTCTAGCAAAACTAAATAAAAGTCCCATACAATATCCCCTTCTGGAATTAAATCTCCTACAATGAATTTAAAATTTAAAACTAAGCACATCATTTCGGCTGAAGAAAAAATTATGCAGCCGTTTCTTAAATGTTCATCTTTTATAGAAGGAGGTTTATTTGTCTCCATATAACCATAGTTAAAATATTTAATTCGTTCATTTAAACTTTCTAATGTAATATACTGTTGCGTTATAAAATGCCGCAAAATAATTGCCATACTGTATCGATGGACACCTTCACTTAAATCATGCATGATGTCACATGTTAAGTTCTGATAAATGTGAAAATTTGGTAATTTATGAAACACATTCCTCTTTTACACCGTATGATTTATTTAATACAAACATTTCATATTCATCAACTTTTCTCAAAAGTTCCAGATTTTCTATATATAATACTTTCATTTCTTCTTTATGGATATGGGCTTTACAAATCTTACAATAATGATTAGCAGAAAAAGATTCTGTAATTCCATATAAGGAATGCAAACCTAGATTATCACCAGCAATTACGACTAATGAAAAATAAACCAATTCTTCTTTACCGTCTACTACAATATTTATGCTAGTGTTTTCTAAAAAAAGTTAATTCGTTAATAAGTATATTAAAAACTACTTTGTTTCCGAATTTTACGCGATCACTACTATGAAATAACATAGATAAAAATGTTTTCAAGTCTGCTAGCGTATTCTGGAGGAAGGGACATAATAGAAAAATAAACAGCTCCTTGCTTATATACCCCAGCATGACTCCCTAGTGGATTACTAGTTTCAAAGTCGTCAAAGTAAATTATTATTGGCAATACATTTTTTTTTGTCAGAAAGACTTAAATATTCTTTCCATAAGTCGGCCTGCATTATGTTACTAACATATTCATTATCACCATTTTCATACAAAACTTTTTCTCCATATTGACATATTGTCTTATACAGACCTGGAATTTCTAAAAATGATTTTAACTGTAACCTCATAGGCACAAAGTAACCTAATCTTTCTTTTAAGGCCAAGGTGGTATTACCCTCTTTTATCATTGGATCCTCAACAATGCCAATATTAAAGGGAACCGGTTTAATTAAATAATTACATCGTTCAAAATACTGTGTTCTCTTATACCTATTCAGTAATCAAATTTTTAAATGGATTTTCTAAAATAGTTAACATTTCACTACATTGATTTACATCTTGATTTAACAAAGACTTTTTAATTTCTTTGACTATCCCAGATGACAACAAATCTGAAACTGCCGTTATTATTTCTTGTAAAGTGGAACGGTTTAATGTAAGGATATCATATAATGTTGAAATAAATTTATCTATAGAGGATTGTAGTAAGTTGCAAAATGAATTTAAATCGGGAATATTTTTTTTTCAGTTTCTGGTTTATCAATATTTTTATTTATAAAAGAGTTACCAGCTGATTTTTTTTGTTTGTAATGAGATATTCAAATGTGCAATACCTTCAGAAGTAACTGGTGGCAAAATTGAAGATGCACTCGAGTAATTTTTTAAATGATTTAACTGAATGTGCCTTTTATATGAATCACGTCTATTAAAAATTCGTAAACAATTTTTATCAAAACATCTATAATTATTAGATACTCCATGATTATATGATAAATGTGATATGAATATGTTCAGATTTAAAAAGGAATCATTACAGAGATTACTGTTCATTTTGGTATTTAATTAACACAAAAAAATAAGTGCTTTTTAGACAAGAAAGTAAATTATAATTATATATTACATTGCTGGCACAAATTAAAAAGTAAAATGCAAATAAAAGTTTATATTATATCGACTTTTAAGGCTGAAAAGTATGTTTCAATTGTGACTTTTAGTTGTAGCATTAATAGTTATTAATAATTTCAATTATGTCTAATATATAAGGAATAACTGTATCCTGTGCTGTGGTTATTTTGTAAATACACTTTTGAATAAGTATCCACAAATATTCAGATTGTTTTGGGTAATATGCATTTGCAACATGAAATAGTTTGAAATTCAAGTCAAGTGCTTTTAATAGTGTATCACATTGGAATCGAATATACAGACCGTATATCTTGTATAGTAGGTCCCTCAATTAGTACATATGGCTGAACCGTTTGATTCATCTGGTACATTTTGTCTCTGTAGTTGCATATTGATTCTTGTATATCACCAGGAACCTAAAACAAAATCAATTCTATCAATATTCCACTAAAAAGCTACCTCACTGCAGATAAAATGATAAATCAGGTCATGTTTGGAAATGCTGTAGTGTAGTAGCAGTAACATTCCTTGGCAATTTTTGCAAGGAAGTGGCAGTGTTCTTTATGTATAATTATATATGTTTAATATGTTATCTTACCTTGACATGCATTAAAAGACTCCAAAACCTCAGCCGAGGAGAATTTCCAGTGCTTTTTATTTGAAAGTTTTATTCTTGATTTAGGTGGTATTAGGTGTGCTAATAAATATATGTGTACAGCAACTTTCGTATCTAAAACAAAAAATATATAAACACTGTAAACATCTATATAAAAATATGTTACCATCAGAGCAATCACACTGCTCTATTAATTCTAAATATTGGCAAGCTATTTTATCTTTCAGTGTATCTCTTTTCATCGATATCAATTTTTCCATAAATTGAAACCAATTAATGTGGATGTTCACTGTTGATTCGCGATACATCAACTCAAAATCAATATCAATCTGTAAGTAATAGTATACTTACAATTATTATTTAGTATTAATTAGTATTATTTTGTCAAAATATATAAAAATAGAAGAGTGTTCCATTTAGCATATCGATACCTTAATTCGCAAACCAGCTACCTCAATAAGTACAAGTTTTACAGGAGGACGAAAAATATGACTGGACAATTCTCTAAATAAGATTATACCATTTTGTAAGCTTCATGTTGTGTGTAATATGGTCTTGGTTGTTTTGACTATGAAACTAATATAAAATACACGGTAGTTTCGATTTTATAACAATTTTTGTGAGTTGGCTGGTTTTCCAGTTAAGAAAAAAAATACTAATTTAGAGTTGGCGACTTTTACTTTATTAACAGTTGACAATAATACATTTCTATTTTAGTTTAATTATTAATAAATTCAAGTTTCATTCATGAGGTAATAATGAGTAAAAATTTTGAAAGTCCCCTGGAATAGAGTTCTTCAGTATTTGAAGATCCATGAATTTCTTATTCGTAATTTTCCTCTTTTCTGTGTACAGATTTTGCAATTCAAGAATACTGCATGGTTTGACGCTGTTGTCCTTCCTTTGTGGCAGTAATTTAAAATCCTCTGTAAACCTGGTTTTATAGTAAATGGCCCCAGAGGGTGTATACTTTAATGCTCGTAAATCAGTGACCTGGAAGTAGTAAGACATAGTGTTATATTTCGATTTAGCGTAGTAAAAGGGTTGCCTAACAATAATTTTTTTTACTAAACCTCTAAAATAATTGACAAAATGTATTAACTGCTTCAGGCACGGTGGTATCAAATGTACACCACAAACCACAATTTGATTGTTAATATAATGAGTTAGTAAAAATTTATTATAAAAAAATCGAACCTTTGCGTCTCCCTTCATTTTGCCGGGCCGGATCGATTTGTAAAATTTTACTGACTCGAAGGTTTTAAAATACGAATAATTCAGGTATTTAACTCCATAAGGAGACGTTTTCTTTGCCTTCCTGCAGATGTCAATGTATTGAGCAGGGACATGAATGGTTTGATTTTTTTAGTTGCTTCTCTATCATTGCGTGCATACTGTCTACCTCCATCTGCGTGTGCCCGACTTCAAGATATTTTTGAATAATCGTCACGTTATTTATCATTGCTATGTTCAGTAAGGCATTGCTCATTACCACATTTCTGTTTTGGTAGGTGCATCCATCGGTAAATAAAACAATTTCAGGGTTGTCGTCTGAAGAAGACCGTATGGTTGGCATCACTTCTTCTTGCAAGAACATCGAAAAGATAGTGGCAAATTTTTCTGAATTCAAACCTCCCTCTGACTCGTTCCATATGAAACAGTGCCCTTGATGTGTTTTTAAGTCGTAAATGCACCAGTTATGTACACATGGCTTTGTTTTGTAGTAATGACTGGACACAGCAGAACGTGGTGCTGAGAGGACAGCTTTAAGGTCTGCTGTGAAAACATCTTTTATTTTTTTTATCATTATCCTTTTCAACTCGTGCTTCATTCTTTTTTTCTATATGTTCGTCGTATGCTTCTGTAGAAACATGTCCCAGTTTATATCCATTACATTTCTCACAAAGATCCTTCTTTGGGTTAAACAGTGACACATTTTTCACGGTAAGTGCATTTGAGAATGTTGCTATAGATAAAGGTGTCATATTTTTTGATTTGCAGTGTTCGACGTACAAGTTATAAAACTCCTTTGATGTTATATCTGGTTGCAGGTACAGTCTGGATGTTCTTTGCCTACAGTAATGCGATTCCATTTTGGGGACAGCATGTATAAAATCATTGAGTACTTTATTATGCTTATCAAAAGGCTTTGATTTTTCGTTAGCGACTTCTTTCTTAGCAATTTGTTCTTCTTGCGAAGATCTCATCGAGTTCATAATTTTCCAAGACCAAATACTAGACTTTCCTATGCAAATTGTATTTAGAAATAAAGTTTTGCAGACTTTAATCAACTCATCATCTTTTTTAAGTTGATATACGAAAGTACTAGCTCTTTTGGATACTTCAGGATCTTTTCTGTCCCTTTTTCGATTTGTAGGTATAACCTTCACTAATCCATCTATAAAAACTTTATTTTCTTTCCATGTCGGACCAAAATCTATGAAAAATTGCTTCTCTGTCAGTTTCTGAGATAAGATGGCATTTTAGTACACTATTTATTTTCCTGGTGCATTTACAATGAGGTTTCATTTTTTTCATTGTTTTTTTAATGTCCTTTTTCCATTTCCCTTCAACCTTCGTTTTTCCAAAGTACTCTTGTCCTTGCTTTCTTTGTCTTTTATTTATTTCACTTTTCCATTCGTTTGGTTTTACTTGGCAACGTCTTTTTCTCTTACGTACTAGTTTTTCTCTTTCATCTGAATCAGACTCAGAGTCACTGTAGGATACTAGTATATTTTTATTGTTTTGTGAAATATCAGAAAGTACTGGAGCGTTTTCCGCTGGCGTCTCAACAATAGGTATTATTGGTTGATCATTATCATCATTTTCAAATACTTCAGAATTATTTTCGGGAGGTACAAAAACTATTTGCTGAATATTCAACAAAATATCCTTTTCAAGTTCAGTTAGTTGTTCGGTTACTATATTACTGGGTGGCTTTTGTGTTGGAGTGTCAATGATAATTTCGTCAATCAGAACATTATCTTCAATAGTAAATTCCGGAAAATCAAATGAGAGAACAGAACTAGTAGGGTAATCAAGCTTTTTTGGCGATTTGTGATCAGGCCCAACATTTACAACTTCTTGGTTAATCAGTGCACCACCACTATTTTCTTTATCATGCTTATCTATGTCAAGCGCAAGTTTAAGTATTTTCTGAGAGCGTGACATCTACAAAGAATAATAAAAGCAAAATATAGAAAAGCAAAATACACAGCAAAATAATATGTGCAGGTAAGTAAAATCAAAAAGGTGACCATTTTCTTTGTTTTGTTTTAGTTTTTTATAGGTAAAAAGTTTTATTGTAAATTTATTTTTGTATTAATATTGAAATAAAATTCATTTAAAATTGAAATTGTAAGCACAAGACGTATTACTACAAAATTTAAGCAAAAAATTTGTATTAAACATAAACGCACAGAGTATAACTACGAGCTAACTCCATAAAACAAAGCAAAATATGAATGGAAAAGCGGCCAACTCCACACCCTGTATAAAAGGCGAAAGGTGGCCTAATTAATTAAAGTTTTTGCTATAAAATATACACAGTACTTACCTAATGGCACAAATTCTGTTACATGTAAAATATTTGCATAAATCACCAAATTATCACTTATTTTTACAGACTTAACATGGAGGCTGTGCCTACGTTGTAGTACGTTATTATAAAATGACAGATATTGCGTAGTTGGCCGAACCAATCCGACGCACTCGGAGTTATCTGATTTTCTGACAGGTGATTTTAAATAAAATTGATTTAATTTAGGAGTTATTCGTTTTGAAATCGTTGGAAAATATTACAAAGTTTAGGTAAAAAGTGGAGTTAGCCGGTTTGCGAATTAAGGGTATCGATATAATATAAAGCTTTCTTTATTAATTTTTGTCTGTACATACTATAATTCATTTATTCAAGTATAAAGTATGGCTATTTGCATGCAACTGACTATTAAATCTTTGAAATTCAAAATTTATATATAGGTTGCCATCAGTAGGTATGGGCTCTTATGAAACAGTATTCTGAATATCATAAGTAGGTACTAATGCGACCGAAAAATGCTCAACGATTTTTTATCCAGTAGTTGGATTCTCATAAAATTGTGTAAGTAAAACTTTTCGTTCATTTTTAACATTTAAGATGGTTTAGCAAAACATCATTGGTGTATCAAAAGGCAATTTAATATAAAAATTAAAAATATTTTTCTCAAAATTAATAGCACTGCTAGCCTTTTTCTGCTTCTGTTAACATGTGGTTAGACATTTTTTAGAAATTTACGTCATTAACTGATTAGTGTGACAACGGGAAAATAAATCGTTGAAAATTTTTCAACCGCAATAGTACATTAGACATAGAAACATTAGACATTTATTACTATTAGAAATGCTGTTATTAGGATGTTAGAAAGTACCTACCAAAGTACTTGAACGAGGATATTTAAGAATAGACCATTGTTGAAAAAACTGTCCATTGTTCCTACGTCACATGATCTTCTCATGTCAAATGTTTTTCGCCATCTTTCTAAAACTTCAGGCCATGGATCGTTTCGGGTATCAAGCCAAACTTTTTCTTCTATCAGCTTTTCATCAAAGGTTTTATGTCCCTTTGGATTTTTGGTTATTTTGTCAGATTGCATTTCTCGATTTACTCTGAGCAAGTTTCTTACCTTGTCAACTAGTTTTCCTTTTGCCACTATAGGCCTGTTAGTAATGGAATTTTTTTTTGAAATTGCTGGTACATAATACGTGCCCGCACATTCCTTGGGGAATAATGTTACAATTTTCGCTGTTAATATATTATAATCACTGTGGGTAAATCTGTGTGTTACAATAAAATTGAAAACTTTTTTTATAATTATATCCACTAAAAGGGATCTTTTGGTATTATTTAGGATTTGATTTTTTTGAATAATAATTTAAAATAGTTGCCTCAAGTGGTGTTGTTTCCAAAAGAGTTTTTAAATCAAAATCAGGCAAGGTAATTGGTATAAAAGCTTTTTCCAAACCACAAAATGATATTTGTCTATGCTCATTAGGAATCAGTTTAAAAGATTCAGTTCTCGATTCAGATATTCCAGTTGTTTCTGCCACTGAAGATGTTGATGCTTGAGTAGTATCGATTTTTTTGTTAGTAATATTTACTAAACAGTTATTTTTCCCAACTTCATATTCGATTACTTGCACCTATATAAAACATAAGAACATGTCAAAATATTAATAAATAAATATTTACACTATACCGGGTGACCACGAGACCAGGTACTCCCCACATTTTCTTTATTTTCCAAGATAAAAATTTGAAATTAGGGTACATGATATTTGGTATAAAAATGCATTTTTTTGACCGAACCAGGCCCAAAATTACATTTCCGGTTTAACCGGAAGTACTAGTAACTTTTTTATTTTAAGAAGCACTCTGTATATTTTTTTAATCTTATTTGATAGAGGCTTGAATTACCTTTACAATGGCTTTTTCAAAACCAAATTAGAATCAGAAATTACCTTGGAAAATGGAATTGTTTGTGATTACTAAGTGATCATGAAAATCATATTATTTAACTTTATAATACTTAGTAAATAGGTAGGTATTAACCGAAAGGTATTTTAAAACATTTTTCACCCAAAACAAATGACTGTTTTGGCTATTTAATTAATTCATGGTGTTTTTTAAATAATATTTCATAAAAAAATAAACGGCTAAAACTCATCTTTTTTAATGGCACCGTCTATATTTTTTACGTGCTTTCGGTAGAGCTTTGAATTAGTTTTCCAATGCAACCTTAAAATTTAAAATCGGTTCATAAATGGACTTGAAACTGCAGTTTGACATTCGAGATGACACAATGAAGATTTAGCATTTTTCAGGGTCATTTTTGATTCGATTTTGATTTTGAAAAATTCATTGTAAAGGTAATTGAAACCTCTATCAGATACTAGTACTTCCGGTTAAACCAGAAGTGCATTTTTTGGGTCTGATTAGGTTAAAAAGTGTATTTTTATACCAAATATCCTGTACCCTAATTGCAAATTTTTATCTTAAAAACTAAAGTAAAAAGTAGGGGGGTACCTGGTCTCGTGGTCACCCGGTATACCAATTAATAGTATTCAGCAAATTCTTTTTAAAAAACTCATATCTAGGTATCTACGTTAAAATACAAGTTTGTGCATACCTCTGGCTTTTTCTGTTGATCTTGAAAGGTAATCTGCCACAAACTTTCTGAAAATAATTTTCTTTGACCCATCGAAGGTATCAGTTCTTTTAATTCATCATTGATCAATTTCTTTGCAATATCTAATGTTATGTCGTTTGCTACGATAAGTAGAAAATAATAAAATTATTCATGGGTTCTATGAATAGACAGTAGATATGTCAATAAACTTTTCTGCATATATGGACAAAGTGCATAAATGACGAATATCTGAAATATTTTATATTATTTTTATTTGTTTAAAAGTTAAAGAATCTCGAAAACTCGCCATTATCGGAAAAAAAAATTTCATTTTTTGTTTATCATGTTTATTATAGATTTTAAAAACTTACTCCAAAACATAGCGTAAGTAATCAAAATAAATTAAATATTGAAAGCAACCCTGAAGACCTGCAAACATATTTAAAAAAAATGTGTTTTGGATTAATTTTTTATCCAAATGATAAAAATAAACAAAAAATGAAAATATTTTTTTTCGATAAAGGCAAATAGTTTTCGAGATTTTTGACCCTTTAAATAAAAAAATGCATTTTTGAAAGCTCGTATCTCTGAAAGCCACTAAAATATGTTGTTCACATTTGGTGCAGAGGCTGAATACGAATCTTAACATCAAAATTTCTATAAAATAAATCGCTATTTTCTTTTGAAAAATCGAGCCCTATTTTCCCCCTAGGCTCGCACGCCAATGGGCGATATCAAAATAATTGATTGCGTCAAAACAATCACATTCTGAGTCGTTAACCCGGTTTTCAATTCCTGAGATACAAGGGTGTACTCATGAAAAGTGGATCAGAGTGTATATATCCTGATATAAAATATTGCATTGATGTTTTGTTCTGAAAGTATTGTCACTCTCAAATTGCGGTAATTTGGTTGTCTGCAAGAGGCTATATTTGTGGATTATATATACATTTCGTTTTTAACGCACTTATTTTTGCCAAGAATATATTTTTGAGTGAACCTCTAATCTCTTTAAATAAGAGAACACCCTGCACATATAGCTAAAATGGTACATACTTATGAAGTCTAAAGTAAAAGTAATAATTTATAGTTATTTCAAAGCAGAAAATCGTTGTTCAAGATTTATTTTTGTTAAAAATTCCTCCATAATAGAGGTACAATCTGCAAAATAATATTATTTATAAAATAACAGATTTGCGAGCAGATTATTATTAGGTAGCCGAGATAAAATGCAGTAAGTATACAGGGTGGGGCAATAGTGCGTCGGACCTCGATATCTCGAGTTCTACGATAGCTAGCAATTTTTTAAAAAATTGCAAGTAAACTAGATAAAAAAAGTCTATAACTGGAAATTATTTTCGAACATACAGGGCGAGCCAAGACGAAATTACAGGATCAAGTGCCTTTTTTTTAAATGGAATGCTATGTATATCAGTACATTTTTTGAAGCCTCTTTCTAGGCTCTATTCATTCCTATATTATTATTGGCTATCTCCCAACCACTTTGATGTAATGAATTTTTTTGTTGAAATAATGCCATCTGCAGATGGATATTAAAAAAAATCACCACAGTCACAATTATGGGTTTTAAGAAAAACTGTGTGAATACCAGTTACGAGACATCTAATTAATGTTTTTGAATCATTTTCATTTCCTAAAAATGTACAGGGTGGCCAAAAATTAGTATTCATTTAAGAACTTTTTAAATTGAATTTTCTCAATTTTTTCAAATGGAACACCCTGTATATTTTTCAACGATGTGATGTAAAAATGAAAAACGAACATTTTTTGTAAGTACTTCCCTATGGCTAATTGCAACCATTTTCGTTTTATAAATAAATAAGTGTTTATTTTTCAATTAAGAACTTTTTAAATTGAATTTTCTCAATTTTTTTCAAATGAAACACCCTGTATATATAAGTTTATTATTGAATGTTGTAATTATTGCTCAGTAAAACGAAAATGGTTGCAATTAGCCATAGGGAAGTACTTACAAAAAATGTTCGTTTTTCATTTTTACATCACATCGTTGAAAAATATACCATTTGAAAAAATTGAGAAAATTCAATTTAAAAAGTTCTTAATTGAATACTAATTTTTGGCCACCCTGTACATTTTTAGGAAATGAAAATGATTTGAAAACATTAATTAGATGTCTTGTAACTGGTATTCATATAAGTTTTTCTTAAAACCCATAATTGTGACTGTGGTGATTTTTTTTAATATCCATCTGCAGATGGCATTATTTCAACAAAAAAATTCATTACATCAAAGTGGTTGGGAGATAGCCAATAATAATATAAGAATGAATAGAGCCCAGAAAGAGGCTTCAAAAAATGTACTGATATATATAGCATTCCATTTAAAAAAAGGCACTTGGTCCTGTAATTTCGTCTTGGCTCGCCCTGTATGTTCGAAAATAATTTAGAGTTATAGACTTTATTATCTAGTTTACTTGCAATTTTTTAAAAAATTTCTAGCTATCGTTGAACTCGAGATATCGAGGTCTGACGCACTATTGCCCCACACTGTCTACCAGTAGACCTATTTTTTTAAAACTTATAATACGCCTAATAAAAGCAAAAATGAATATGAAGTGGTCAACGAATACTTCTTATGCTGCTGTTATATCAACGATAGGATCACTTTTATTAAATATCTGGAGCATATTATCCCAGTTAGAGAATACCTATACACTAAAAATGTAATATATCTACATATTTCTTACCTTCCTTAAAGTAGAATAATTCACACTGAGAAGGGTGTACGTACTTCCGCGTTGTCTCTGCTTTCATCTAGAACTGGAAAAACAATGACGCAGTAACGCGATACACGGCACACGGCGTTGGTCACCCAACGATTTGTACCGGGAATTGCTGTGATAGGGTATTATTTCCACGTGTGCTGCGATTGGTTAATTTTTAATAGTCCAGAAGAAAATATTTTGTTCTTTGAAGTATTAAAATAATGGTCGTGAAATAAATGTTATTTAATTAAAACTAAGAACTATACGAAATAAAACGAAAGCAGCCTAAAATAAAAAATATTTGTGTTACTGCAAAACAGCTCGTTTTTATATTCTACAAAAAACGTGTCTTAAATAAAATGAACAGTATTTATTAAAATAATATCACTTTTTTATTTTAAACCACCATACATTTGAACAGAATAAATGTATGATTTACCACAAGTATTTATTGAATCATATTATTTTTTTGCGTTTAGATAATTTATGTTGACATCAAACAAATTATGTATCAAATTTGAACAATTAACAAATAAATTATTTAGTTGCTTCTAACATGGTCCGTTGCTTAGAACATATTAGTAATATTTTGAATGAACAATATATTTTTTAAATTAAGAAAAAAAAATTACAAATAATTTTACTTAAACTAACAAATCCCTTTTTACCGTGCAAAAATAACAAAGTTCTTAGATGATTATGTTCCTAACCCAGCAATCAAAATCACAAACAAAACACTTTTTTAAATAGTTCTGTAGTTCTAAATTCTAAACAATTGTTGATTATTTCTAGATTTTAATCAAATGTGAGATATCAAGAAAACTGTCAGTTATTGGCGCCAAATTCAAAAATGTTAGAATGTTTCAGGTAATGTTCCCGGAAAATATTGGTGGGAAACTTTCCAAAACCATATTTATTTCCTCCCGAAATGTTTCCAAAATTGGAAAGTTTCCGGAAATTGAAAGTTTCCTCTGTCCATCACTAATAATTACCAAATATTACAAATTTTGTACCAACGGCCCGACGATTGCGACAATACTGCTGTCAGAGCAATCGACCAGCGATTGTCCGAAGTTAGTCTCGGTTGCTAATCGCGGTCTCTCGAAGGAAAACGTTTGTATTGTTTTAGCTTAAAACAGTTACGACTGTTTCTGTGTGATCGTGTCACGATGTATTTTTAAGTTATTTCTATTTAATTATGTTTATTTTCTCTCTGTAATTTTGTAAGTCAATATTTTATGTCAATGTATTTATATTGCTACTAAAACAATGTATTAAGTTCATTGTAATAAAAAATATTTAAATGTTAGATATATGGTTCATATATTACATGTTTTTTTTACTGTGGGTGTGTACGTGTATACAGATAAAACCACGAAAGGGGCGAACAGGGCTATTAGTATGCGCAATTTACATTTGAGCGTTGGCAGCGAAGGGAAACATGCACAGTCGCTAAGTGGTGAGCACGGATTAATGTCGCAGATTATCATAAATGAGCCACCTAGCACCGGTCAGAGCAGACAAGAGAGTAGCAGATTTCATCATCGCATCGACAATCACGCTGCGATCGCCCCATCGTGCTGGCAACAGACGGGCGACTGTAAACTGCGCATAATCGTGTATCTAGTGGTCTGGCTCAATCTGTGAATGAAGAGACCTAGAGTAGCCTTGCATGAATTCGTATAATTACGCTTCTGACCGGTAGGTGGCTTATATACGACTAGCTTTGACATTAAACCCCATACATCTGCATATTCTCCTCCACTGCCAACGGCCAAACGTAAATTGCCCATACTTATAGCCGTGTTCGCTCCTTTGTATTTTTATCTGTATACGTATTTTTTTCAGGTCTAAAATATTTGGATTATGAAACACGGACTAATTTTGGAGATGTTAAAATGTAACTTTCCGCATTAGTGTCTAAAATTATTTGCAGAGTATTTTTGGTGTTTATTTTTCCTAAGCCTATTCGTGACACCATTACTCTCCATTTGTAATGGTGTCACTCACAGGTCACGTCCACCATATCTGATCTTCTTAAATAGGCTCGCCTCGCATATTTAGGTATCAAAACGATTTTCTAGCAACAAGTGACTCAAAAGCTAAACAATATATGTTTCTTTTTAGCGAATCTACAATTTTGTTGAACTTTATATATACGTATTATTGTTAATTTTGGGTCCCAAACATGCTTTTAGGCCTTATACAGAAATTTCGTATAAGAGTTTGGGATTTAATAGCAGTTATATGTTTGTTGAACTTCTGAGTAGGGCGAATATAAGGATAGCACAAGTACAACATCCATGATGTCAGAATTTAAGGGCAGTCGTATTCTAGCAATGTGATGAGCACTGTGTAGGAAGACCAACGTTTTAACACTATGACTATATCTGTTTCTGGGAATGATCGAAATCGCATGATTGTCGGCATTTACCGGTGGATTTTGATATACTTGCACCAAGTTGTTCAGTGTATGTTCGAAATACTTTTAAAATATTAACTTAACTGGTGACTTAACATTCGCAAATCATGCGGTGAATATTGAATAAAATAAAGAGCTTCATTAGAAATAATATATTAAAATCAAAAATGCACCTACTTATGATTTATTTTTCAAATGAGGAAATAAACACTACAATTTATAAACTACAGAAAAAACTACATGCTTTGAAATAACAAATGCTTATTCGAAAGGTCACATTCAATTAGAGTGCAATTATTTATTGCAGCACGTAGAACTATTATGGCATTTTAATTTAGTAATAATTGCAAAGCAACCCCTTGTTTCTGCAGCTGCATTTGCCGGTAGAACTATTTTTCTTTCAATTGCAACGTTTGCAGCCCTGTCCCACACTTCTCGCAAAGAGAATTCGTGCGATGGAATTTCGTCAATAGAAAGTAACTTCTCATTACAAATGGTAAACTGATTTTGGGTGAAGAGTTGCGTAAGGGTACCGTTTTTGGTTGGTAATTTATAAAAATTGGAATCTTCTATAGCAACAACCACATTTCGAGGATCAGTATGGCCGCAGTCTACATCTGGGATTTGTACTCTTGCGGTATCACCAACATGAGCAGAGGAAAATTTGATCGCAACATTTTTGTTGCTTGTAGTCCAAGATTTTCTTTTGCGATCGCCCTTTTCGCAGAAATTGACCTGTGTTGTTCATGCAACGTTGTACCTTCACCACCATCGAAGTTATTTTATTCAATACCACTATTTGTTCTGGCTAAAGTATCGTGATCATTTTCAGCTTCATTTGTATCTGATTGCTGTTGCAATCTTCCATTGAATTTGCATTTTCAAGGCGTTCTCCTGTTTCAGTGTTCAATTTTCCCACGTGCAAGGGTCGATGATATTCCTCTTTTTGGGTTAATCCCAAACATGGCTTTGTATGGAGTCTGATGAATAGTGATAGGTTGTGTTTTTTGCAGACGATAGATCTTCCGACCACATTTTTGTATCATGGTCGTCCATTTAAGCAGTTAACATATTTTGTATATCGTCGGTGATGTGACAATATGTCTTATCTACAAAAACAACATTTTACGGGCCAGGCGAGGCAAAAAGCTGCGATATATTCGACTATAAGAAATTGATTTGTTTTAATGTTATTGTTTATAGTTATGCAAAGGTTTATTATGCAAATTGGTCGTAATATGGCTTAGATTAATAAATTTATTGTATGCACATAGAAGAAATTGCCACTAAATAGTTCTTAGATAGGAGAAATTGCAAAAAATGACTAACTAGACAATTTTATTAATAACATTACAGAACATACATTTGAACAAAACAAGATACCTATACAGGTTTAAAAACAAATCAAAATATATATGAGGACCACAGAAGACAAGGGGTATAAGTATCAGAACTTTACATTGGAGATAATAGAGTTCAAACTTGAAGATTAACAGTAATTGAAAGGAAACGAGTATTACATTTTCCACGGTTAAACATTGATTCATACAGTCTAATGTCATTTTCTAAATGAATATTTTCTAAAACAACCAGACATCTAAATTTTATGGGAATTTTTTTTGTGACATGTTACACTTGTATCCTTTGGCTGCCAAACATAATGGAAAGCTAGAGGAAAAGGAATAACTACAAATCATTTTATTTCTAATCAGTTTGAACTGATAAATAGCACTTATAAAACTATAAAACTAAAGATAAGTTATTAATTCTCATCCGTATAGTAGATGTCATCTGGTTCGTCAACTTCATGACTTTCTTCATTTGAGGTGCTTGGTTGAACAGTGCCATCATTCCTCTTTGGTTTCGGTTTATCTTGATGAGAAAGACTTTTAAAGAACTCGTGATATATTGGAGGTACAAACTGCAAAAGATCCATGAGGTCTGCAAACTTCAATTTGGGTTTCTCAGTCTCAACAGGCAGCTCAGGTAAAGCAGTTACATTCCTGCCAGCCCTATTTGATTTCATCTGAAGAGTGTAAAATGAATCCAAAGCAGTGCCAGAATTTAGTTTGTAGAACAAAGTGTAGGGATTCTCTTTTTTAAAATGAAAGCACTGCATTTCTCGAATTCCTGGCACAGATTTTCTAAAAGTAAGGTATAAGACAGTCCAGGTTAATAAAGTCTTCATGTTGCATTTGCACTACCATAAACATTCGGCAGGAGGATGCAATAAGTTGTGACCAGTGTTCTGGAAGATAAAGATCTCTTTTGCATTGCCTCTTTTGATCTCTATTAGACCAAAATCTTGATCACATTCATTGTAGGAATGCCCAGATATTAAAAACCGATGGTCCACACTTTTGATATGCGTATTTTGTAACCACAATAATTTGACTCTTATTCTGGCCTCCACAATTGTCGCTGAAAGCTGTTATATGCGTAACATGTCTGGGAAGAGTCTTGATAAATTTTAAGAGACAAGATGCAATTTCCTGACATCCTCGAGAAGCTTGTCCCTCATGCCAGGTGTACATGTATCCATTTCCAGTGACAAGATTATGTATATTTAAATTATAGGTCCATCGCTGTCTGTAGTAATAGGCTTTAGTATTGGTTATATGAGGTGTTGGCATCATTTTTTGTAAGTCAAAACATATTGCGACTTGAGTGTTGTCACTAATATTATTGCATTCATCCTTGGCTTTTCGTGCAGCTTCTGCTTTACGTAGATGTAAATCTTTTTGAATTTTTGCCTGCTGTTTTATATCATCACCATGGTCTATTTTTATTTGATGTTTATCGCAGGTATCACATGTATCAGTACCTGGGCGGTGAAAACTGAGGTTTAACTGAGTCATAAAGATATGCCTATAGAAACTTTCCTTAACTGGCTCTACATGTTCTTCATTTTCACAGGTGATATAAAGCTTATACATCTGTTTCAAATCAAGTCTAGAATCTAAGTATTTGCGATTTGGATTCTTTTCTCTTGATAGTGACTAACATAGCGAGGAAAACTATTTATGTGCTTTTTGATAATATCAATACGAGTCTGGGGAATTTTGTTGGCTGGTTCTTTTTTTAACACGCTTTTATTAGCTTCACCTGTATGTTTGCTTGTTTGTTTGTTTGTTTGCTTGTTTGTTTGCTTGTTTGTTTGTAACCGACTCTTTGGACTCGATTTTGACCCACTTTAAACGGACAGATTTAATTGAAACTTTGTACACTTACGAAGAACCGGTAACAATACAATAATTTGATAAGTTTATATCATTATCCTGATCAGGATCGCCAATCCTTTCCTCACGTATCCCTGCGTGAAAGCAAAGGCTTAATATGTGAGTAGATTCAGTAATTGTTAATTAGCTCGGTGGTCGAGTGGGTTAAGGCAGTCGACGCGAAACGACGGACTCCTCCGGCGTGAGTTCGAACCTCACGGCTGAAATAAAAAAATATTTTTTTTTTCAGAAATATCTGTTGGATCGTAATATGTTATAATATCAGCATCAATAAGCAATATAAATATAGTTTAAAACAACTAAAAAACACGCTTTCATAGCACATCAAACTAAAAAGTTAAAAATAAATATAGTTTAAAAAAACTAAAAAACACGCTTTTAAAGCACATCAAACTAAAAAAGTGAAAAATAATTATTAATATAAACTGAAAACAATAATGAACGAAAAATACTAGTATTATTGTGAAAAAAGCGTGGGGTGCTTTGTGCAATATTTTTCGTATATCGAGCACCCCACGCTTTTTTTCACAATAATACTAGTATTTTTCGTTCATTATTGTTTTCAGTTTATATTAATAATTATTTTTCACTTTTTTAGTTTGATGTGCTTTAAAAGCGTGTTTTTTTAGTTTTTTTAAACTATATTTATTCCCTCTTTGGTCACGTGCAGCAATGCCAGATGTTGCAGTTTTTTTTTTGTTGGCTATATTTTGCACTCGCTTATTTGAAACATCAAGAGTTGTTTTGAAAAACTCTTTACACACTCCAAAGTCACCCAGCTTCTAAATACATGATATGCCTTTATTAAAAATTGCCACTTCCTTCTTTCGTTTCACAGGTTCTAAGTTAATTGCACTATTTGAAAAAGATGTTTGGAGTTCCCAACTTCCTAGTTTCCAAAAATCATTGAAAATGACCCGTAGCACAGAGGGATATTTGACGGTAAAAGTTGATCAAAATTATTAGTCTTTGTTTTTTCATTCCTAATGCTATTATTAACTAATTTCCGTCATTATTTATTATTTTCACGGTGCGCGGTGTTTTAAGTATAAAATACAAAAACAATGTTGAAAAGGAATATAATTTTATTTTTTCTAGTTATTTTCATTTTACAAAATTGTGGTTTTAATTAGCTACTTAAAAACAATTCTACATACATAGGTATATACATAACTTCATGCCTATAGTCTCATAAGAAATAGGCAAAAACCCTTCGAAGTACACCGTCGTACTTAAGCAAAGTGTGGAGTTTCGTGTTGTAGTAACACGTAGTGGCATGTGACTATAAGACCTGCTCTTCCTCATCGCTCGGTATATGTACTTCTTCTTCTTGAGTTGTGGCTTCATGGGATGAAGGTAGAAGAAAACCTCTTGCCTCCTCTGAAAACGGTTTAAAATTTTTTTTCGGCCTTGGTCTAATACTAGACATATATGGATCCGAGGTCAGCATAAGTCTATTCAGTATGTCTGTATTACATTGTTCCCTGGAAAATTTTCCAGCAAAGTTTTGTCTATACAAACGGAAGTGTTTATTACGGGCCTCCGATGCCTCCTCAGAGAGTTGTCCTATAGGCAGGATTGCATGATTGATAATAGAAGCTCCATGCAATAAAATGTTGTGCATGGTTGGTCATTGGATGCCACTTGTACAAATTCACATAAACTCTTGCTGTTGCCAAGGTATATTCAGAGAATTTTTTTGTGTCAATTGCATGACCACTCGAAATAATTTCTAGTATTATTTTTATCCGTTTTATTAAATCCACGTTTACTCCCGTTATTCTTGATGACACCTATGGGTTTTCGAAAAATCTACGTGATGTATTTCCATCATTCGTACTTCCGATCCTTGTTTCGGAAAATCGACCAATAAGCCCAATTCAGATTTGAATGCACTCTGGATTTTAGTTTTTGTGTCTTTCACAATTTTTTTTCCATTCGTTGAGCGAGCTTGCCATTTTTTAAGCGGAATTTTATAAGACAAATGCAACAGGCTTTCAATCTTATTCTTGCATGAAGTATAGACAATCCAAATTTGCATGTTTCGGGGTTTTCTTCCTTTCTCTGTTCTAACTTATTAAAGTCTTTTGAAGTGTTACCACAAACGTAACACCTCATCGTAGATGCTGTATTTGTGGCTGCGTTGCAGATTTTCGCATCAATCATTGTCAAAAAGCATTATATGACGAACTTTAATATTCATTCCACTTCTTGTCGGTATAGAGGATTTTTCTAATGTTTTAAGTTGGTGTTCAAAATAAGCGATCTCTTCTCTTGTAATGTCTACGTTTTCGTGAATAAACCTCACCCTCATGAGTCGACAATATCTTGGCGATGACGGAGATGTATTTTCTCACAAGTTTTCTTTTCATTGTTTATGTTGCCAACTAATTTTAGGGGAACAAATGAACTCTGGAATATAAATGCATCACTGTCTGTATCATCCGGTAACTTCTGTTTATACCGATTCTGTTGTGATCCATCACAGCCCCATTTGGAAATTAATTCCAGGTTAAGTAGCTCTTCAGATGAAAATCTCAAAAATATCATCACTCAAGTAAAGACACAATCTATAAGTTGTGTGGTTCATGAGTGCCTGAAGTCTCACTTCAGCACAGTTCGAAGTAACTAATTTCTTCTTTTTTTTTGGATAACATTCTAATTTGGCAGTCTGTAACAGAGAGTAACACGGAAATCTATCCTTATCAAATCTTCTTATTGTTTCGTATTGACTACGAGTCAAATCAGCTTCGATAAATATCGACAGAGCTTCCTGAGGAGTGAGCTGTCTAGTTTTTGGTATAGGCTGGTTAGCTGCTTTACTATATTTCTTAGCACGAGTTGGTGAATTAGTAGGGTTGGGCCACCAGTTATAGCCACTATAAGGCAAATCTCAAAACACTGGTTTATTTATTACAGAGTAAGTGTGAATAAGACAGCTTGTATATTCATAAATTAAAACTTATAGGCTAGAAAGAGATAAAGATATAGGTTATGTTATTAAAAAATAATTCTGACGCGAAATACAATTTTTACCGGTTTTAGCCAGTTATGGGTGCGTTTCCCAAGGTTCACACTTCACAACAAATGAAATCACCTTTTGTAAGTAAATCCACAATTACTTTATTTTCTTGATGTTTACAGAATGGTTATGAGTTTACAACTGGTTTGTATTATGAACAGACTGATATTTATATAAAACTAGTTATCTGTGTTGTGTCATTGGAAAGTATAATTTATTTTTATTGTGGTCAATAGGTCTTCCGTAACGTATAACATTATGCATAATAAAATGATTAAAGTTAAAAATAATAAGGACACACGTGTTATGGATGTCACATAACTCTTCCCCTGTTAGAACGGAAGTTGGGTCCCGAATTTTTGGGGTCCGACTGGAGTTGGCTGTAACTGGGCTTTTTCTTCTTCCTTGATGGAGATGTCGTCTTTGTTTTTGGAAAATGAAACTGCTACATTTGTTCTAGGTTTTTTGCTTCGTTTTCGTATCCATAAAAATGTAATTAGCAGGATCAAGATGATAATAGGTGAAATAATCCATATGTAATTGAATTGTGAGGAATTTGAGAAGTTTTTGAGATGTACCTTCTGAAGGGTGGCTAATTGTAATTGCGTAGAATGAAGGTTTTGTAAAGATGGAATTGAAATATCAATAACAGGAAAATTTTCTAGGGATATATTAGGCAACAAGAAGGATGTTGTTGCTGAGAAAGGTTCTTCATAATATGTTTGATTATTGAGGTAAAAATCACAGTGTGGTGATAGAGAAATTCTTGTATTTTGTATTAATGTTTTGTAGGCAATTGTCTTAGGATGACAGGTGTATTCCACTGTTGTGACATCATCAATAATGATAATGTAGTCCGATGGTGATACTTGTTCGACGTGTGGAGTTTTCATGTGAACCATGGAAATTTTGCAGTATTGTTCAGCAGGTCGTCGTCTTAACAATTCGATAAAGCATTCTTTTGTGTTCTGAAGGTTGTCCTCTAAGAAATATATGTCTTCTATTCTTGTTGGCTCGATGTCCATCCATTGGTAATTGTCTTTAGAATCAACGATGAGGTATGGTTTTGGTGGAAGGATTGTAATATTTTTGATTGGTATAGGAATTACTTGGAAAATGTTAGGGATGTTGGATTTGCTAAGATTGGTATTAATAGTGCAATGTATATAGTACGATCATATTGTGAAAAGAATGGCTTTAAAGCTTGAAAATATGAGTAAGGTTGTGAAAATTTAAGCAAGTTTTCCTTTGGATATAATAATCTTAAGTTAATTAGTATTGTCTGCATATCCCTGGTATTTAATAAGAATGGAGTAACTGTATTCAATCTGAGAAAAGTTAAAGTTTGATCTAATTGTGAAAAATAATAAAGAATGAGTTCTAATTGATTGATTATGATTTGTCTCTGAAAATTTGTGTCATGACCAGTTTTAATGTATTGAAGGTTTTCTCTTATTTTTTGTTGATTTTTTTGATATTTGGTTTAATAATGTATCAGTTTTATTAGCAAAGGTAGAAAATAAAGATGTTCGTAAATTTAGTTCGTGTGTTAACGTTTTTTCGTTTGACATAAGTGTGTTAATTTTTTCATCAAGATTAGCTACATCGTCCTCTGTTGCAAGACCAAATAGTTCTTTGTGTAGTTTTCCTACGATATTAATTAGGCCTCTTTTTACTCTTTTTGTACGTATTAATCGTCTTGGAATTAATTTCCTATATTCTTGGGTGATAATTTCCTTTAGATTTTCTGCCTGATTTAAAAGGGAAATATCAATATTTTTGAGATTATGTGTTTTGTCTATTTCATAAGTATGATTTAGCATAAATATTAAATTATCAAAAGTTGTGATAAGCGGTTGTAATTTTATTTTGTGAATGAATGTATGATAATGACTTATTACGCGTGTATCAGTGCCCATTGTTCTGAATAGTGTTGGATGTATGACGGGGTTGAAGGTGATATCTGCGTAAATGTATTTTATTACAAGTAGTGTCGTTAACGTCCGTGTCCATCTTGTCATTGTCAGTGTCCTGTAATAAAGGAGTATTGTTAATTTACCTTTGTTTTTGTACGTTGTGTTTATGTAAAGTTCCTGAAGTTGTAGCTACTGTTATGTCTTTGTCTTGTAGTACTGTGACTTTTTTATATTTTGGCAAATGTTTTGCTACTCGTTTGCCAGTTCGTACGTGTATTGTTTGGTCTGGTTGAGTAATTTCTGGTTTGTTAAGTTTAGTGTTACGGTCTGTTATAGTATGCTCTTTATTTGTCTCAATTTGTTGTTTGATATTTGTGTATAATTTTTGCATACTTTCTTGATGGTTAGTAATGTATTGTGAGGTAATAAACTGAGGGTGTGTGTCATATGGATTTGTTCTTGGTCCATGCACGATTTCAAATGGTGTTAATTTAGTAACTGAGTGTATAGAGTTGTTGTAGAGCATAACGGCAAGGGTCATGAGGTATTTAATAGGTTTTCTTTGTTCCGTTTCTAAGCATCGAATAGAATCTGCTAATGTAGAATGAAATCTTTCGACCGGGGAGTTTGAATTTGAATGATAGGGTGTAGTGAAATGTAAGTTTATATTATGTAATAAACAAAAATCTCTTATTAGCTGATTATTAAATTCTGTACCATTGTCAGTAATAATTTGGGTAGGTAATCCCATATGTGAGAAAAATTGCAAAAGGTTTTCCATAATGCATATGCTGTTTTTATTGTCAAGGTAATAGGCTTGACCGAATTTGGAAAATGGATCAAAAATAGTTAAGAAATTTTCGTTTTTTATATAGAAAGTATCAATGTGTACTTTTTCAAAAGGTTTGTTAGGTGTTTCAGTTATTTGTAGTTTAATCCTTTGAGGTTTCCTGTCGTATTTTGATGTTAGACATGTTTGACATGTATTAATAAAATTTGTGACATCTTTTTGGATGTTGGGCCCACAATATAATTTTTGTATGGAAGTTGTTGTCTCTTTGATACCGCGATGGCAAGTTTTCCCTTGATGATAGTATTTAATTTTATCTATTTGTTCATTCTCATTAATTATATCTTCTAGTAGTTTATTAGATATTAAAATTGTATTAGTTCTATGATATAATAGTGATGATCTGAGTATTCTTGTAATTTTTCTATCTAAGGAAGGGGTTGAAAATTTGAAACAAGTGTTTCCATCGATAGATATGTATTTTAAAAATTTAAGTGTGTTTTCATCATCTAGGTTTGTTTTTAATGTGATGAAATGCCGTATATTAGTAAATATGGGTCTTGTGTCACAAATGTTAGTCGGTGTGTTGTGGGATTCAGTTATCACGATTTGAGTTTTGTAATGGTTTACTGGTTGTTCCGTATACCGGGTGAGTCACGAATTGCGCTCGCCCCGATATCTAAAATATTTGGAATAGAAAATTGAAATTTCGAGGGCTTATTATACGACTAAAATGCCATATATTCAAAAAAAAATCAAGTTTGGTGCACATCCGGTTTGACCGGAAATGCCCACAACTTTCGATTTTTAAATGAAACACCCTATATATTTTTACATTTTTGGAATCTAGAGGAAATTTTGAATACAATACATCTATTTTGGTCACTTTTTGATAAACATTAAAAATTTTATTAAAAAAATCTATTTCCGACTCCAGAGTGCTGTGGTGCCCAAAATATATTTTAGTTTGTGTGCTACGTTACTATAAAAATAAAAAGAGCAATATGATTGCATTACTTAATTGTCTAGAGGCGTTTAAAATTTTTAAATGTGATTTTTACCCACTAACTCGGTTTTTTTAAATGGGAAGTTAATCGTCCACCAACATTTTTAAATACCCCATTTTCATACGAATCTAATGATACCAAAATTTTGAAAATGCGCTCAGAAATATTTGAGATTTCAGCCAAAATACAATGAAACCAAGCTTTTAGAAACATGCGGCTAATAGATTAGTGGGCTTTGGAAACTAAAATGACACATTTCTGTTTAAAATCTGGTAACCTAATAACATTGAAAAAATTATAGTAGCCATTGAATGTAATAAAACAATATCAGCTGCCAGACAGACTCGTGTAGTTATAGGCAATCTTGAACTATCAAACATTTAATAATTGTGAGCGCAAAGAACGTTACAAGTTAGTTTAGCATAGGTATGTGGAGGTAAACACAATTACATCCACAAGGAAATTAGCAACAGAATGCGGCATCAGTACGGTTTTCACAGTTTTATTTAAATGAACATAAATATCGGGCCTATAACTAAATAAAAATCAATTCCCTTTGAACAATTAAACTTAAACTAGGTAACAGTAGGTATCCATATTAAAATAATTAATATAATTAAACCATAAATTGACATTATAGATATTGTTCAAAATGTCCACCATTTTTTTCTATACACAATTCGGCTCTGCGTACAGTTGCTTGAATGGCTCTACGCAATTCAGCCGGCGTTATTTTATTAAGAGCCCGTACAACTTTATTTTGCAGCTCTTCACGGGTATTTGAAGAAGTTTTATAAACTTTATTTTTGAGAGTGCCCCATACATAATAGTCGAGAGGTGTTAAGTCAGGTGACCTAGGAGGCCACCTGATATGACCTTGATTTGCGATAAGGCGTTCACCATACAAGTTGTTTAAATATTCCATCACTCTTCTGGAATTATGTGGGGGAGCACCATCTTGTTGGAAAAACAGATTTTGTAAATAGGCAAGAGGAAGTAAGTTAAGAAATTCTGCTGTCTGGTTTTGTAAAAAGATTAAATATCGTTCGCCAGTAAGTGTTCCATCAAAAAAATATAGGTCCAATTATTCGATCTCCAAGTACTCCAAGCCAACAGTTAAACCCAAATCTTTCCTGAATATTCCCCCCGCCCTACCAACCTCGGATTTTCTTGAGCCCAGTACCTAGTATTGTTTCTGTTAAACATACCTTAGTTCGTAAATCTACTTTCATCTGAATATAAAATATGAAAAGGAAAACCTGGGTTTTGTTGTACTGCATTTAAGAACCAGTTGCAATATACTAGCCTCCTGTCTTTATCATCTCCATAAAGATGTTGGTGTATTTGGTATTTATAAGACCGAAACTTATGTTTCTTTAAAATTCTGCAAACCGAAGACTGACTAATGTCGCATTCCGTTGACAATTCCCTTGTTGATGTTGTTGGGTGTACCATCACAAATCCTAATACATCAATTTCTTTGTCCTCACTTACAATAAATGTTTGATGGTCATCTTGTTGATCGGGTTCGTTTCTTAATTTTTGTTCCACTCTGGCAAACAAGTGTCTGCTTGGAGGACGTCTGTTGGGATATCGTTGCTGATACAGTCCTGCAGCTGCAGTTGCATTTTTGTGACACTCTTCATATATCAGTAACATATCGACCTTTTCACTTCTACTAAAATTATTCATTTTCTTTAATTTTTACTCAGAGATTTCCGCAACGCTTTATTTTTTTTCTGTCTGACAGCTGATATTGTTTTATTACATTCAATGGCTACTATGATTTTTCCAATGTTATTAGGTTACCAGATTTTAAACAGAAATGTGTCATTTTAGTTTAACTAATCTATTAGCCGCATGTTTCTAAAAGCTTGGTTGCATTGTATTTTGGCTGAAATCTCAAATATTTCTGAGCGGATTTTCAAAATTTTGGCATCATTAGATTCGTATGAAAATGAGGTATTTAAAAATGTTGGTGGACGATTAACTTCCCATTTAAAAAAACCGAGTTAGTGGGTAAAAATCACATTTAAAAATTTTAAACGCCTCTAGACAGTTAAGTAATGCAATCATATTGCTCTTTTTATTTTTATAGTAACGTAGCACACAAACTAAAATATATTTTGGGCACCACAGCACTCTGGATTCAGAAATAGATTTTTTTAATAAAATTTTTAATGTTTATCAAAAAGTGACCAAAATGGATGTATTGTATTCAAAATTTCCTCTAGATTCCAAAAATGTAAAAATATATAGGGTGTTTCATTTAAAAATCGAAAGTTGTGGGCATTTCCGGTCAAACCGGATGTGCACCAAACTTGATTTTTTATTGAAAAGATGGAATTTTAGTCGTATAATAAGCCCTCGAAATTTCAATTTTCTATTGCAAATATTTTAGGAGATATCGGGGCGAGCGCAATTCGTGACTCACCCGGTATAGTAATGTGAAAATTGGTTCTTCTCGTGCTTGCTGTATGTTGAGTATTTTGTAGATCTTCTTCTAACTCATTTATTATTTGATCTACTTTGTCAGATGGTTTGTTTTCTTCATTAAAAATTTTTTCGATTAATTCATCCAAATCATCGTCTATTTGTACCTGGGTGCTCATGTTGTCATTATCTTCTGTTTCGTTGATGTGACAATCTTCTGTTTTTATCCGAGTTAATGCGTCAGCTACTTTATTTTGTGATCCTTGTTTGTATTTTACCATATAATCAAATTCCTCTAGTTTTAATTTCCAGCGAACAAGTTTCGAGTTTAGTTCTTTTATGCTAAATAACCATTGATGTGGTTTATGGTCAGTATATATTGTGAATTTTGTTCCATAAAGATAAGGTCTAAATTGTTTACATGCCCAAACGATAAAAAGTAGTGCTTTTTCTATGGTAGAGTAATTGATTTCTGCTTTGTTTAAGGTTCGAGAAGCATAACAAATTGGCTTATTCTTTTGTGAAAGTACTGCGCCAATTGCGTAGTTTGAGGCGTCTGTTGTTACTTCAAAGGGTAGAGACAAATCAGGATAACTTAGTATTGGACTATTTGTCAACAAATTTTTACATATTTCAAAACATTCGACATATTCTTTTATTAAGATTATCTTACTATCTTTTTTTAGACAACTCGTCATTGGTTTTGTGATTTTTGCAAAGTTATCTATGAATTTTCGGTAATATCCTAATAGTCCGAGAAAGGCTTTAATTTCCTTTGGTGTCTTGGGAATGGGATATTTTTGAATTGCCAAGATTTTATCTGGGTTTGGTTTAATACCGTCGGGTGTTACAATATGTCCTAGAAATGTTACCTCTTTTTGTAAAAATTCTGATTTGTCTAATTGAATTTTAAGTTGATGTTTTCTGAAACTATCAAATACTAATTGAAGATTTTTTATGTGTTCCTCTAATCCATTTGAGAATACTATGACATCGTCCATGTAAATGAAGCAAATTTTATTCTGTAATTCTTTTAGTACATTATCCATGCATCGTTGAAATGTGGCAGGGGCATTTTTCAATCCAAAAGGCATTCTTGTAAATTCATAATGTCCATTCTCTACTGAGAAGGCTGTTTTTTCTCTGGAAGCTGGATGCATTTCAATTTGATGAAATCCAGATGCTAGATCGATTGTTGAAAAATACGAACAGCGTCCTAATTTGTCTAATATTTCAGTAATATTAGGAATGGGGTATCTGTCCAACAGTTTTTTTCGTTTAGTTTCCTGTAGTCAATTACAAGTCTCCATTTTGGTTTTCCACTTGCGTCCAGTTTTTTTTGGCACCACGCAAATGGGAGATGAGTGTGGGCTTTGCGATGGTCTGATAATGTCATTTTCTAACATTTCTTTTATTTGCTTTTGAACTTCTGCCTTGTGAATGTAGGGATATCTGTAATTTTTACTGTAAACTGGTTGATCATCTGTAGTTTTGATATCGTGTATAACAGCATTAGTGAATGTTAATTTATCCTGGGGTTTCTGAAGAATATCGGTGTATTTTCGACAAAGTTGAATTAATGCGTCTTTTTCTTCTTTATTTAAATGTTGCGTTCTTAGTAGGGTGTTTATGTCAGGTGTATTTACGGGTTCTTGTGTATTTGTTAATGAATGTTTATAAAGATTATAATTTTTTAAATCTGAAATTTTTAAATTTATTGGGTCAAATGATACTGGAAAAGAATTGTAATTGTGAATTTCAAATGTTATGTGTTTATTTTTTACTGTGGTTATTGTGTCAGTTATGTAATAATCTGTGTTTTTAATTTCTTTAAGAAATAGTTCTGTATTATCTGGAATGGTTGTTGGAACGGTGATTTGCTTTATTTTATGACTGTCAATAGTTATTGGTTTTTCAAATTTAATAGGTATTTGACATTGATTATTGAATATTAATTTATCAGAAATTGAAATATTCAATTTTAATTTCTTTAAATCTTCAAATCCTAAACTTCCGTAAAAAAATTCATGAAAATCATATATTACATTAAAATTTTGATTGGTGTTGAGTTCTGGAAATGCGGGTATAGTAGCTTGTTCTTGTACTACTTTTTGACCTACTCCTGTTTTAATTTTTACCGGTCTCTGAATTATTAATTCAGGACAATATTCCTCGACTATTGAGGGTTTTAAAATTGTTTTGGAACTTCCTGTATCGAGTAACAGTTTAATTGGTGGTTGTTTTAATTGAATGTATGGTAGAGGTGTAGTGGTTAGTGAGATGTTGCATTCCGCTAGTCCGGGTAATTGGTGGGGGAATCTTCTGTAAAATTTAGGCCTTCGTTATATTCTTCATTGATGGCTCTTATTTCTTCTGCCAAAGCCTGGTCTTCTTCATCTTGGTCATCTAATTGTTGTAACTCCGTAAATGTTTCTTCCATCATGTAGTGATTATTTGGTCTCAAGCGGGTGTTAGAAGTTACATTAGCTTGCGTGTGGTGGAGTTCTTCTTGTCGTCGTGGGTAGTTAAAGGATGTTCTGCTCATATCTGAGGTTTCCATTGGTGTTCCTCGTGGATAACTTTTTTGTATATTTTTGGTTATAGTTGAGGTTTCCATTGGTGTTGGTTGGTTTCTTCTATTCCAAACCTGCATTTCTCTTCTGTTGGGTTGTTCACTACGTATCATTGGTGAGTTTTGTTTGAAATGTGTTTTGATTACGGGAGAAAATGGCTTATATTGTTGATAGTTAACTTGTGGTTGTTGGTGAGTAACTTTGTTTTGGACTTGTTGATAGTGGGCAAGGGGTTGTTGGTAAAATGATGTACTTGATTGTTTAAATGGGAAATTATTTTGTGGTGAAAGTTTTACTATATATTTAAAATTGTTCCTCTTTTGTGACAAATGCAATAGCATCCATTAAATTGTCGATTTCTTTGGTTCGCACCATTTGTTTAAAATTAGTTGGTAAACTTCTTACGTATGTGTCTAAACTTAGTTGGTATACTGTGCTCATGGCTTCTTTTACTGCCATTGGTTCTGAGCTTTGTGTTAATTTGGATATTAATAGTGATTGATATCCTATGATTTTATTGCCAAAAGAAACTAATGTTTCGCGCCTTAAATCTATCTTTAAATGAATTAATTCTGTTTGCAAGGTAGGAAGGTCTCTAGGATTTCCAAATGTATTGGTTAAAATTACTTTAATATCATTCCAATTCTTAATTTCAAGACGAGAGGCAATATTGATTTGTGCTTGGCCATACAACTTGCTTCGAATTGCTCTAAGAATAAATTTATTTTGTAAATCATTATTTTCAGATCCGTACGTCATGACAAGTTCATCGCATGCGGATATGAAGTCATTTAAAATTGATGGATTTCCATCGAAACGTGGGATAACATCCACGAACATCTTAAATAGTTGTAAATTAGTCATATTATCATCTACAGTATTTCTTGCACTTTCGGCAAAAGTATTTTTATTAAAATTGAAATAAAAAAAATATTTAAACTTATACTAATAATTTTAATATACAGTTAAAATTTATGAAAACAAAATTTTAATATACGGTTAAAATTTTATGGTTTTAATAAATTTTGATATGCAGTCAAAACTTATTATGTGATTAATTCTGATATACGGTCAAAATTTAATCATGAGCTGCAAACCAAAATACCAATCTTATCAGGAAGAAATTTAGAAAAGTATGTAGGACTTACGGGGTGAATTCTGAGTTTTCTGGTCCAAATGGTCAAAACCAACGAATTTCCAAAGGGTTCTGTTTCCAATCACAAATCTTCGAGGATACCTTATACAGAGGTATGACTGCAATAGTCTTCCTTTTCTTGAGATTTTCCCGGAAACCAACTTCTGGAACTTCTGACTTTGAAGATACCGACTGCGCCAGTTATGGGTGCGTTTCCCAAGGTTCACACCTCACAACACATGAAATCACCACTTGTAAGTAAATGTACAATTACTTTATTTTTCTTGATGTTTACAGAATGGTTATGAGTTTACAACTGATTTGTATTATGAACAGATTGATATTTATATAAAACTAGTTATCTGTGTTTTGTCATTGGAAAGTATAATTTATTTTTATTGTGGTCAATAGGTCTTCCGTAACGTATAACATTATGCATAATAAAATAATGAAAGTTAAAAATAATAAGGACGCACGTGTTATTGACGTCACATAACTAGCCACAATTTAACCATTTTTAGTCAACTCTATTCTCTATTTATAGCCACATGTAATTAAAACACCATCATTTTGAAAACGTTTATTTAATGTAATAATTTTCTCAGAGCAGTATAAAAAGTATAACATGTTATATGTAATTGATTAAACAGTATAAATAATTAGATATAATTGTCCATTTGCGGAACAGAAAATATGCCTCTAGAGTTTATCTTTTTTTGGAGAAGGTATTATTTCCAACAAATCTTCACGAGGATACCACAAAATATCTGGCCGCTCAGGCCATTTCCAATTTGATCCACTCCTTTCCATTGAGGAACAATATGCCATATTTTGATTTAGTTTCATTAATTTTGAAGGATAGTGTGAGTTTTCGTATTTCAAAATTACGTACGAGTTAATTGAAATTGATTTTTCAGGCTGGTCTGCATTGCCCAATTCTGGTAAGTTTTCTTAATTTTCTGAGGCAAAATTAAGAATGGCACTGCTTTCTTTTCGGACCTCTTCCACTAAACTATCTCCATTTCTTAGTTTCTCGTCTACATTTCTTTCCTCTCTTATTTTTCGGAATTTGTTTGCTTTGTTCTGCTCACGTTTGACTTTTCTTGCATTTTTTTTTTTTCGTTTTTTCTCCTGCTCTTTTGCCTGTGCAATTTCTACCCACTTATCAGATGTCAAAACTGATGGTAAATGTTCTCTTTTTTCTCTTATTCTTAGAAATGTTTGGATCTGGCCACACCAGAATGTCGTTTAGAATTTCACTAATTGAACGATTTCCTGGGCTTTTTATCAAAATAATTTGCACAACATTAATTTTATTTGTTTGTGAACTTTCTTTTCCAGTTTGAATTTCAAGTTCCACTTAATTTTCTAGTTTTTCTCTATTAATAATTTCATCTACTTCTTCCTTTTCTTTGTTTCCCTTCTCAATTTGCTTAATTTTATATTCTTCAAAACTATTGGGAATATCGTTGTCAAAATTAGTAAGTTAAATTCAGGAAATGGAAATTTTAATATATCATCATTTACAAAAACAGGTTCAGTAACATTTAGGTCCAAAGTAACTGAAGTAGTAGTCTTAGCTAAGCTATTCTGAATGCCAAGCCAACATTTGTATAGTTCAAGAAATGAAACATCCCCTGACCATTCTACTTTTCTCGTAAAAGTTTCTTTGAACTGGCATAACACTTCAGTATTTATTTTTGATTCAATAAATCGTAGGTGGTATGTAATTTCGTCCCTATTGGCATTGTCTGCATTTGAAAATTCTACTGATTTTGCATACCGGGATACACATTTACTGTAGTTTACGGCTTCCGGGTTAAAAGGGTATAAACCACAAGTTCTAAAACCAGCGATTATTGTATTTTGGAAATTGTTTTCGTTAAGAGCTGAGGGTACATCTTTCTTTTGTAAACATTGTCCATTGTGCTCAAAAATCCATTTTCCATGGATTTTTTTTCCAGGCCTGCTTGAGTGGGAAAAAGAAGGCAACATCTAGGGGTTGCATTATATGAGTGGTGTTTGGGTATAAACTCACCAGGATAATTTCTCTCGACAAAATTTACTTAAGTTTAAGGAAAGATGAGAGGCGTGTCCATCTAAAAATACTACAATAGGAAACGTGGTGTTTTTCTTTTGAAGGTAAGGGAAAAACACATTGGAAAAGTATTCGAAGAATGTTTCACTTTGCATCCATCCACTATCGGATTTTCCAATACCCCATCCAGGTGGGGCAGCATTTGATACCGCAGCAGGCAAACGATCATATTTAAATATAGTCAGAGAAGGAGCTATTTCCCCCTCCGCGTTAACCGTAATTAGTGTTGTTACGTTTGCTTTTTCAGATGTAGTTATATCATAGGTTGATTTACCTCTCTGCCAAAATAAGTGCTCCCTTTGGTGACAAAAACATAGCTGTTTCGTCCATATTCCAGATTCTCGCAGGGAAATTCAATATATCGATATTTTTTCCAAGCAAAGTTGTGGTTTCGGAGAACCATTCGCGAATTTTTTCTTCCGTTACAGATGCTCGGGCTTTATTAATATACTCAGCATGTTTTTGTCGGACAATTGGCTGCCGCTTTAGAAATAATTCCAACCATTTTTTTCCCAGGAGTTTTATTTACAAAACCCGTTTCCATATTTGTTTCTTCCACTAGTTTCTTAACTGAGTAAAGAAGGCCCTCCTTATTCACTGGAAATCCCCCCGCCGCCATACCGACTATCCATTCCACCAATTTTTCTTCAACATGTTTTCCTAGTTGGCATTCGGGACCGACTCTCCTTGTATGTAAGGGTGTCCTTCCAGCTAGTTTATCTCGTAAAGTTGTGCGTGGAATCTGAAAAGTTTTGCTTGCCCTTAATACCGACATACCATCATGAATCGCTGCAAGTGCATTATGCAATGATTCTGCAGAGTATTGGTAGATTTTTCCTTTGTTCCTCTTTCGCTCCATTATATTCTAAAAAAAATATCCATTTTACATAGGAGGATGCACCATAATTTTCTATAACATGGCGAAATCTAGATTTAGTTATTCTAGTTTTAGCCATCTTTGGACTAAAACTGGGGAAAGCGCATTTTAAATTATCTAGTTTTAGCCACCCTAGAGTTTTAACCCTCTAATGCATGAATTTTTTTGAGCTCATAAATTCAGTGTGGGTTAATTTTGGGATGATAAATACAAATCTGATATCAGAATTTAATTTTAGTGTCACCCTCACCTGCTACAGGTGAAAGAAGGAAGTCCGCCTGTAGGCGGATCTGTGCAGTACAGACCTATGTCTTTAATATAAGACTAAAATAATTTGGCAAAAAGTAACAAAGGTAACTACAAAGAAAAAAATGAATAATATAAAAAAATGCTTTTATTTAGGCTTATTGTGAAAATCATAAAAGCATGTTTTTGTTGTGGAATTACATAAGCTCAGGTTGAATTTGACGCAAAATGCTTGTGTTTCGGAGGTGCATTTGGGGAACTTGCACTGCTTCTTGCCTGATCGGTCCCGAAAAATGCACCAATGGCCTACTTGGTCATAGCGCACGTCACCTGTTGGCAGGTTTGCCCGCTTTGTTGGTATTGGAGAGGACCTGGGGGATGAAGAGGATGGTCGACCAACACTTCTCTTCTCTGGCACGATTTCGTACATGCAGAGCGATTCTGCCACTTCTGTACGGAACAGCGGGAGTTCGACTTTTCTCTCTTTGGGATGAATTCTATGGTACAGTATGTAAGCATTCACCCTTGCCACATCGACGAGATGATAAAATATGCGGTTGGACCATTTTCGAGTTTTCATACAGATATGATAACGCCCGAGCAATCCATCCATCAAATCAACACCTCCCATGTGCCGATTATATTCCTTAATGATATAAGGACAATCCACTTCATGGTGCTTCTTTTCTTTTTTGTCCCACCGAATTGCCTTGGACGGTTGAGTGTCGGTGTTTTTTGAAAGAAGTCGTTTCGACCCAACGTAGGTTGAAAGAAGTCGCACTGTTTTAGTATCGTGCCACAAAACTGAGGAAATATCGATACCGTATACATTGCCAACATACTCTTCGGAATAACCTCGTTTTGTTTTCTTTGCGGTAAGAGTCTGATCACTGGAAAGCTTGCAATTTGGCACACGATTCACACGCACAGTACCCAAGGCGTAGATTCCTCGACTCCGAAGGTATGCAAGTAATCCCAAAGATGTGTAGAAATTGTCAAAGTAGATGATATGGTTCACAAAATCTGGAATGTGTTTTGACAGACGGACAACGACGTTTGAAGATGCTCCAAGATCTGGAGCTCCTTCGGGGTTCGTGTTATCGCCAGCACCAGAATAAATTTCGAAGGCATACGAAAAGCCAGTGGAGTCGCAAAGACTAAGGAATTTGAAGCCCCACTTATGAGGCTTCTTCGGCATGTATTGACGAAGACTGGTTCCTGTCATTTTGGTTGCACACATTTGCTCATCCACGCAAAGTCGCTGAAGCATAGGCACTGATAAGAACCGCTTGTTCAAATGGTTTATAAGCGGCCGAACTTTATACAGACGATCATATCCTGGTGCACCGTTCTTTACTGCCGCCGAGTTATCATTGTAATGCATGTATCGGCGGATTTCTTCAAATCTCAGTACCGGCATTGTCTGACGAATGACTTCGAAGGCATGCTTTCCCCAATATGATCTTACATTTGGGTAGCGGTAAACAGACATATAAATCATAATGCCCACAAATTTACGAAGTTCGATCAGCTCCACTTTGAATTTGGTTCTAATGTTCTGTTGACGTGCATACAAATTGGCTTGGTCGGTAAGATGCTGGAATAGTTCGTCATTCATAAAATAACGAAAACAATCATACGGAGTGATCAATTCCTTCAAGTTTGGTGGTAATTGATTTTCCCCACGAAATATTAATTCGTTAACGTGTAGCTGAAGATTTTTCTTCCTCCAAGAAATTGACTGGAATTGTTTGGAATCGTTCGTCATTGAAAGGATATTACCGGTGAACGTTCCTGTAGTGGGGACGTTTGGACCGCCCTCCTCTTTTACTAGTTCCGGCGACCGAACACGCTTCCGACGTTTGAAAGTTCTAGTGAGCGGTGGCATAACACCTTGTTCAGTTTCCGTGGATGTGGATGGCATACTAGGTTGAATAACCACTGGCTCTAACAGTACAGCCCTTTCATCTTTTGAGGATGAACTGGCTGAAGAAGGCGGAAGTAACTCTCTGTCGATACTGACAGTGTCCTCCACTGCGTCTGCAATTAGTTCAGGCGATGATGCATTTCTGATTCCGTTCAAATACACGTCGATCGCCAATTCGTCTTCGGCACTTATGTCATTTGGGTGTTCAACACTATCACTATCGCTGTCAAAATCACCTTCCTCGTCATTACTGGTGCCTTCGTGATCAGTTGAAATTGAATCCATCAATTCTATTATCTCCTGATCTGACATTTTAGATAAATTCAAATATTGTCTCTAATGTGCCATGACTATAAACAAGATAAAGGCAAATTTTAGTATTTTATCCCATAAACATATAAAACGTAAATCTTACAACACCTTTTTAATATATTTCATTGAAATTTCACAGAAACAAACAGACCAAAAATTATTTCCAAACTAAATAATTGTGGTAACAGATTTTATACTGCACTGCACAAGTTCGCCTAGAGGCGATTAGTACATTTTGGGTAGTTTTGGTGCCCCAAAAATATTTTTTACATCAATAAACACCAAAAACATAATAATATAGAATAGTAGCTACTTACTAATAATTTTTCCGGTTCACTTGCACTTTCACAATTATTTATTTATATTTTTTTGAAATCGATGCACTCACAAAACAATTTATTCTCCGTTCTCAACGAAATTCTGATTTCAACTAACTGCTGCTACTAAACCATAGATGCGACAACAGCGAGTAATATACCGCTGTATAGGTTGAAGCTCTCCTTAAGTCGGCATTATGCAAAGAGGGTTGTAAAATTTTATACCTGGCCGTAATAAGCGCTCAGGTAAAGTCCGCCTTGAGGCGGATATATGCATTAGAGTATATATGTAAAATATCCTCAAAAACCGGCTGAAATAAGTTATTTTAAGCCATATGCTTAAAAACAGGAACACAGTTAATGCAACCAATATGACGTGAGCTGAAGAAATAATACAGGAACTTACCATGACAGCTTAACAAATTTTATAAGAAAACCCGAGATTCTGCACCAGCACAATTTCATGCACACTTAACGATATGTACATGCGCACTCGATTAACTGACGGTTACAGACAAGGTTACCTTAAAATTGAAGGAATAAGGCGGGAATAATGCCCATTTGCTAATTTGAGCGCGAAAGTTAATATTTGAATTCAAATTTTAAGGTGGCTATATCTGGTGCAGTGGCTAAAACAGTGGGCCCTACTCTAATATCTTTCAAGATATTTGAACATCTGCGCTACCGGATGTTTTACCAATTTTTGGTTGTACGGATGCCAAGAGTTATGAAGCATTATTTGAATAATATGAATGCCTACTTTTTTGTACCACCGCAAAATTTTCCGTGTACACGGATAATATGTTATCATTTGGTCCATGCGGTCTATCCCGCTCATACTTTTATTAGATTCGGAGATTGGCAAAGGTTTTTCCTTTTCTTCACCCCACCTGTTTTTGACCAAGATCATCTCGTTTCGGAATTCAGTTGATAGATAAGTGTCCTCGCGTTTGTCTCGCCACCATAACGCCATCCCGATAAGCAGCTTTAGTCTCACCTTTTTTCAATTTTGCTTTCATAATGTCCTTGGGATTGTCCTTCCTGTCGGATCGGAGGGTACCTGTACAGTACGTCTTTAGATCAAGTAATTGTTTCGCCAAAGTATAGCTATTATAGAAGTTATCCATAAAGATAGCATGCCCATTTCCCAGGTACTCACGATTAGGTGTAACACGACCCATTTCATCAACTTGACCTGTATATAAAGCCATGGTCAGTACCAAACCTTCAGGTTCAGTTAAAATATAAATCTTAATTCCGAATTTGTGTTTTTTATTCTTAATGTATTGCTTGAAGAGAAGCCTTCCTCTCCACAATAACATCGATTCATCAAGTGACAAATTCTTCGAAGGATAATAAATGTCTTTCATTTTTTTTATGAAAATGGTCAAGCAAAGGTCGAATCTTATAGAGACGATCGTTTGGTGGAGCTTCGCCTACTGCCGGATTTTCTGAGAAATGCAAGCAGCGCAAAATGAGGAGGAACCGATCGCGACTCATATACTTTGAAAAACTGTTCAAACAACCAATGGGTCTTCCAATAATCTTGGATTTTATTACATTTTATAGTTCCCATATATAACAATAATCCTATAAAACGTATCATCTCATCGATCGTGACGTCAACCCATTTTGTAATTCGAGAGTTTTCGGTCGTTTTATCAGATAAAAATACAGTTACAGCATACCTATTTTTTTCACGAACCAGCAGATTCAACAGTACATCATCCAGCAACAAACGGAAGTAATCATACGGACCAGCAGCTCCATCTAGGTTCACTAATAAACCGCTAGTTTTCAGAAATGTCATTTGTTTCATTGCATCTGCGGCACAATCTTCTGTCCATATTTCATTCCTAGATCCTTGTTCTATTACATTTTCACCATCTGAAGTCGGAGCCAGATCCTGTGCATCAGCATTGCGAATATCCTCAATGTCTAGAAAAATTTGTTTGAAATACAAAAAATTAGAATATAATAATTTGTTATTTACCATCGTCCGATGACGACTCGTCCTCTTGTGGAACGAATTCGTCCTCACTTTCCCTAGAATCGTCCTCACTAGTTGCCCATTCGGAATCAGACACTAACAGTGCACTCAGCAACTCTTCATCCGTCAATTTTTTGGGGTTTTTCACTACCAATTTGGCTTTTTTTTACGCCCGAAGGGCCAGCTGTTACACCATCGTTAGCAGCCATATTCGATTTTGGTAAAATGGCGTTTAAAACTATTGAAAAACGAAGAAGCCCGAAACTGCTGTTATCACGTAATAATTAGTACCTATCCTATATGCTGACAACACAACTAACCGCACTTGCCGTGTGCTAGAGCTATACTGTCGACCGCAATAAACCTATGCATAGGACGCTCATGCGCGTCCGTCGCATACAGCTCAGCCCCACCTAGGACGCGCATGTGCGTCCGCCGCAGCGAACGATACGGTTATATCCTTCCACCTATTAATTCTAGAATGCTCGTAAGATCCATCAGACAGAAAAACTTCCGTGGCATACGCATTCGTTTCTCTTACAAGTTCATAAAAGTTGTTACTACTAGTAAAGCAAAAAAATCTATAGGACGATTTCCATTAGGTACTACAATCAACTGCTGTTGTTTTACAAAATCAATGGTTTTTGGATAATTGTCAGTATCAATTGACCAAGTTACAGTACCAGAATTATTTTTTTGTAATCCAATGTTTACTGTATTTTGCTGTTCATTAGGAGAATAATAAATAGGTACTAATTGAAATGAATTCAGTTAGAAACGTTTATTCAAATATTTACAAACTGATAAATAAGTTGAGTTTTAGAACACTGTAAAAATAAAAAAACTACTACTAAGAAAAGAAAACCATCCAAACTTGGAATAACAAGTGACATTATGTAAAAAATTTGAACTGATCATTGCCCTTTAGTAGGGTAGATATACCGGCCCTCTCCTCCGTCCTTGATCACATACGTATACGGGCATATGTTTCAAGGTCTTTGCGCCGTGGATTGAATGTCTATGACACACGTGTACGCGCGCTTTTGTCAAGGTCGTTGTTTTCTATTCCTCCGACCTCGATCGTACACGTATTAAGGTCGCAGCGTCTCATGCTACCACTCTTAACATGTGGATTTGAAGGATAAGAAAAAATATGTGTGTATTCGTGAATGGTGGGGTTTCGTGACGTAACTATGTGTTTGTAATAAATGGAGACGAAGTTGCGATGTAAAATCATATTTGTTTCGAATCGTCTACAGTTAATAGGTTTTGTGAGCATAGTGTTGTGATCTGAATATTTCTAAGTGAGCATTATTATATATTTTGTTGCAATTCTTTCACTTTATACAAAACTGTTTAATTAGACATGGCTGCAATTTCTGATATTGATTTATTAGCAATTAATGAACTTGTCAATCAAGATACTTATCAGATTGTGGAACAGAGACCGATTTCTTCATTAATTATAAATAAGGCTTACCTAATAAAAAACATATCTCAGGTCAATACGCGGTTTGGAAAATCGTTCTTGGTAAATTTGTTTGATGAGAGTACAATTACACCGTTTAAATCATTTTTGCCAAAAAGAGTTGCAGAGGTTCTAAAGCCGGATATTATTGATAAAATAAATTCAGTAAAAGACAGATACACTTTGACTTATTTAGGTGAGCGCACTCCCATTTATCCAGGTGCAAAATCGAGTTCTTTATTAAAATTCTCTATTTTTGAATAATTTTTGTTATTTCGTAACAAGAAAATAAATAAATTTATCATCATTTAGGATTATTTTAAAGTAGTAACTAGTTAGTAATTAGAATAGAGTGAAAGAAAGTTTATCATAAAACATAATGCTATTAGATCAGTCATTAGCTCATATCAGCCAAATAAGTCAAAATTTACTTTAACAATTCTACGGTAATAGCATCCATGTAAGTCATTTAATAATATTTTATTTAAAGTCAAAATTTTTACATCTAGTTATTTAATTTCCAGACAAGTAGCAAATATGTGGATGTGTTATTCAGCTGAAGGATGGGTAAAAGCAGAAAATATTGGTACATCTATTCAAAGGTTGTGTTCTCAGTTAAGCGATCTAAGTATGGAATCGCTACATGCCGCAAATTATGATCAAAACTATTGTTTCGATAATGATGAAGTTCAACGTCTTATGGATGATTCTGAAAAATACAACTTGGGTGCAAACACATGTAAAAAATATATTAGAGGCATTTTAAATTTAGATGAATTTTGTGAAGAAATGGTTCAATTGGATTTGAAACGTTATCTGTATGAAATAGACAAATATTTGCCAAAGGAAATTATTGGAAAATACCATCTAGAAGAACAATCTGAAGATGATGAAAACACAGTCAATTAATTTGCATATATTCATATTTTCACTGAAATGTATTATTAGAATGTGTTTATAATAAAACATTGTGTATATTCTTATTTTCACTGAAATGTATTATTAGAATGTGTTTATAATAAAACATTGTGTATATTCTTATTTTCACTGCAAATGTATTATTAGAAAATATAATAAAAAAAATGAAATATGTATGTTTTTTTATTTTCTCTAGTTGCAGGTTAAAATCAAATAAATAAAACACTTGTTTATAGATTACATATATTTTTTTTATTACATATTTGCTCAAATTACAAAATAATTATTACAATTAAGCATTAAATGAACATATTTATACAATAATTTTATATTTAAATATACAATACATTTATTAAGAAATTGATCATTTAGTAGACCATTGTGATCATAGGAGATGTTTTACTTGGAGCCAACAAAACTATTTTGAACAGAACCATCTAAGGCGCTGTAACTTAAGTATGCATCATGAAGTATAAGGGCATATACTCGAGTTTGTTCTGGAAACTTTGTTTTCCTGGTTTCAAATTCTATTTTTATGTCAACAGTTGATGATTTCATGGCATCCGGTTGGTGTGAGCAATCAAGGACAAACAGCGGATTTTTTTCTGAATTCTCCAAGATCCATCATCGGTTCACCCATATCTTTGTCATAATAACTACGCTGGAAGCTTTCATAGGCATAGTAAGCGGCAGAATCGAGTTTCTTATCGAAATCTAAATTCCAACGTTCATATGGGAACACTTCAGAGTTTAAATATAGACGAATATTGTTAATATCTGCATGTATAAACTGTGTGATATTCTTTGTTCTGTCATTGGAATAATTATTGTTTTGAAAACCTATAATGATATAGCGTGGCCTCTCGAGACTGCTAGTGGTTTTAACTGCCCATATATCTGAGGCTGTATCACGCAAACTAGGTAACTCATAAAGATCCCACATGCGGTAGGCCATTTTAACTTTAGCATTGTAAGCACTCTTATTAATTCGATTCAATAGTTTAAGCTTTTGACGATCTTCAGGTACAATATGTCTTATCTTCCATTCAATCTTGTTAATTTCCAATTCAGCATCCACCTCCCCTATGTATGAGTCTTTAAATGTGCGAGCTATTATTAAAATTAGCTCCTGCTTTGTATTCAAAATACCTTTAGTGTAATCTTCAGCAAAACCCATAAGGTATTTAAGGGGTAGTTTACCACTAAACACGTGACTGACAGTGTCTAAAATATCTTGCTTTTTTTGAGTTAGACCCCAACCTGAAGTTACTAGCAAGCGTGCGTGTGTTTGACCATATGAAACCATACTTTTCATCGTGGTAGTAATACCTGGTTTTCGAACTACAGCCACTTGTTCACCGCCCATCTCTAGACGTATTTCTTCAAATAGAAATGCTAGTGCATTATTGGATAGATAACATTGTTTAGTAGCATCGCTAGGTGTAAATTTTCCTTCTATGTATATGTAACTTTCTGCGATGTCAAGTATCAGATCTTGAAAATTAATGGGAATTCGTATTTCATCCGAATTTCTGTAATATGGCGAGCCATAAGGTTTATATGTATGTTCGTGTAGACTAATTAGTGAATGGTCAAATACTGGCTCGTCAAACACTTCAAGTTTATCGCTAGTTGCAATAACCACCATCGTTATTTTTAATTTTTTCTCAATTTCAATCCAATAGATTTGAGAAAGTTACGATCTCTGGCTGACAATCTATGTCTTAACTGTTTAAGGTGTGCACGTTGAATGAATCTACTTCCACATGCGTTCTTCTTTTTATCGACATTATTATCGAGTATATTATATTGGTGGTTTACCTGTCGCTGTCGATTATTATATCTGAAACCCATTTGAGTGGTTGTGATGTTAAAACTTCTTCAATTCTAACTTTACAATAATTTTTTCTCCTCGAAAATCGATTAAATCACCGTTGTCATCCAATATGCGTAGAGTAATGTTGTCGATAAACTGACGTCCTTCAGGTCTAACAGGTAAATATATGATATTAGCAGGCTCCCTGGTAAGTTTGTAACCTGGTTCTACATCAATGTCAAACTCAAGGATTGTGTGTGATTCATCGGTATTCAAATATGCTCCAGAAATAATGTTGCAATCTATACGTATCATTCTTACTTTCATAATATCAACTGGAAGTGTTGATTCGTAAACTCTATTTGGATATAAACGTATTGCTTCAAATCCTAGTAGGCTACCAATCGAGTTTGGTTGCGTAAAGTCTATTTCATACTTTGACCAAATCTGACATTTTAATGTGTTGTTGTTTGCCCGTATCGAGAGTGTTTTTTCGAAATCTTTTTCATCAACATTCATAGCTTTCAATATTGCTCGATAGATTTCATTAATTTCATAAGCTCCTAGAGGTATGTGAATATTTGTTGTGGATGCAGCCTTCGCATTAATTTTATAGCAAAAATTGTTATTACTTTCATCCACATTAAATATAGAATTGTAAGAGTAGAACCCTATTAAACCTAACCCATAACGACTGGCTGTATCTAGTTGAATGGGTGGATAAAAGTCTGTACTAAGCACGCTTGAGCGGCTCGTTATTGTGAAGGTGTGCGACATGACTGATTTATTTAGAGCGTGTTCTGTTGCTTTATTGCGTGTTGCAACAGCGGTGTTGTAATCTTCTCTTCTTTGCTGGCGATGGTGACATGTTTATCTCATTATTGTTTGAGACGTTTATGTCATTTAATTTACAGTAGCAGCAAAATATTCTTCGAGGTGGTGGACCGTCATTTTCATCAACAATAGTGGTTTGACCATCATCAGAGAAATGATCTTGACAATACTGATATTTTAATATGCCAATATCATTTTGAAGGTGTGTTGGTAACTTATCCCATACTAACGCAATTTCGTTTGATGCGCATGCAATCATAACTTCCTTCGGCATATCTGCAAGTTGATATTTGCTCATTTTCCTCAGACTGCGAAGTCTAGAAAATGCAATTAGTGAATGTCCCATTCTTTTAATGTTTTCTCTGTCAATCGCTGGTGTGATAGATGTTTGCTCCATAGTGTCACTTTTTCATTCTTGAAGATAGAAACTTTAAGCACAAATGTCCACACCACACTGTATTAAATTTTTGCTGACGCTTGTAATTATAGCAGATTTTATCAATTTTCTTTGAACCGGTGTGGAAATATCGAACTAATTCTATAGGTGGGGGCAAATCACCAAAACTATCAAAATATGTGACTAAACCACCACGTTTCTTATATGCCACCCAATGCGTCCCAGGACCGTCCACATGATCTAAATTGATGATTGCGGCTTCATTATAATGCGGGCCTGAATTTGGAAGAATATTTCGCATAAATACACCTCGAAAATAAGGTATCTTCATCCTCTTAGCATAATATCTGAGATCAATGTCGGTTAGAGCTCTCTGGGGCAGGGTGTCTAATAGTTTTTTGAATTTTGCGGTTTTAGGTAAAGCCCCAACCCTTTACGATATGGTTTCAAATGCAACCCTTTACCGCTTTTTCCCATGGCGATCGCCTCCATATGTCTGTTGTGGCGATTTGCTTCAGCTATCCCTTGTCGGCTCGTTTTCACAAGATTCACTGCTTTAGCAATACCCGATGCGCCTCCAGCTAAAGCACCCAATGCAGATAAGCCAGCAAAAATAGGTATTAAAGGTAGAATTCCTCCAACTTTCGGTATCGGAATTATGCGAGGTGTTCGAATTTTGCGTTTTCCACCTGCTGCTTTTATGTGATGTCGCGCAGCTTGAAGCGCAATGTGCATAGCTTTCTTTGTATCTTTTACAACATTTCTTTTACCGCCAGCTTTCCGTAATACATCGCGCACCTTGCGAACTATTCCCCCCACCGAAAGCTATTTTTCTAACCTCCTTCTTGCCGTTCTTCTTCTTCTTCTTTTTTTAGAATATTCTTTCTCTTTGAAATATTAGGTAATGTTGACTTACATCCCATACCAAGATGTCGTTTTCCTTTCATTATGTTCGTAACTAACCAAGCGGCTGCTTTTTCTCCAATCGTTGCGTCTTTGGATTTAACTCGTTTCCAAGCTGCCTGTTCAAGTTGATAGTCTGCTTTATGTCTGGCTGCTATATCGTTCTGTGTGTATGCAATATCGTGTTCCTTGCACGCTATATCAAGCTGATTTTTTCCGCTATCACCACGTTTGAGCCTCCTTTCTAACTTGGTACCGGGCCCGCAATACTGATAACCTCCCGGTAAATGCAATTCAAATGGAAGCTTGTCAATCAGGGAATTAATTATACCCCCACCAATCTTTTTGTCGCGTTGATGTCTTTGATGTGTGTGTTGTGTGGTGATCAACATTTAAATAAGCCTTGTAAAACATACATCTATTTATATAGTCTTCAACCGCGATACAATGCGCATTGTCAAGCAGAAAGAAAAATTTATTGTGGATAATTTAGATGAGAAAGTGGGATTTGGGTATGGCGATGTAAATAAACGTCATGGACCGCTACTACCATCAACTGTACGATCTATTATAATCGGTCCGGTTGCGGAAAGACAAATGTAATGATTTCTCTACTTACCCACCCTCTTGGACTACGTTTTTTGAATGTATATCTATATTCAAAATCACTAAATCAACCCAAGTATGAGTACTTACAGAACGTATTAACACCGATTAAGGGATTAGGGTTTTATACCTTTAGTAATTAATAATGCACAAATAGTTGAACCATCCGAAGCCCAGACTGAGTCAATATTTATATTTGATGATGTAATATGTGAGAAGCAGGATGTTATAAGATCATATTTTAGTATGGGGCGTCATAGGAATGTGGATTGTTTTTATCTCGCTCAAACATATTCACGCACACCGAAGCAACTCATAAGGGACAATAGTAATTTCATAGTTATGTTTAAACAGGACGACATGAATTCGCACCACGTATTTTCCGATCACGTGTCACCCGATGTAACATTTAAACAATTTCAAGAAATGTGTGTAGAGTGTTGGAAAGATAGATATGGATTTCTGGTAATAGATAAGGATAGAGAAATACGTGAGGGTCGATATAGAAAAGGTTTTGATAGCTTTATATATCCTTGATGTATTTTAATTAAAACTTCAATCGGTCTATAGACATCATCATAGACACTTCGATAACAGAGTTATATAATAATTAAAAATGAATACCATCAAAGAGGGTAAAACCAACATTGATGCTGTGAATGAAATATGTCTGAAACGTAAGCTGATAGAAGCGACAGATGCGGTACGCAAGAAATTCAACTCAATTAAAAGTAGACATGCGGAGAACCAATTATCACTTGAGAAGATGTATGAACCTATAACAAAACCTTTAAAAGTTATATCCGCAGCGACAGATATAAAATCACAAATTCAACCGCTACAAACAAAAACCTCGATTCAAAGGATACATCCAAGAGAATCATCTGACATGGATACTTCTTTTAAAACCACACCTGATAGAAGCAAGAATGATGGTGAATATGATACACTACAAACGTCAATAATGGAAACACCTCCACCATCAATATTCGCCACCCCAAGTTCGGAAATTTCATTTACAGGAGAAGTACATGACATAGTCAGTAGGCACATAGGAAATTTAAAGTCGGGTGATTTTCATTATGATACCATATACGGTGTACGAGTAGATCCAAATAATGACGTCCTATTGATGGGTAATGCAGAAGTACGATTTTCTAATGGAAATATTGCACTGTCGCGTGGTAAAAAAAAACTTGGAGTGTATCCAGGCAGTGCAGAGTTATATGATATAATGTTTCTGAGATATCCACCGATTTTAAATAGCGGTGTGAATGTTAATCGCGATGAAGAGTTGAAGATTTATGGTAAAATATTAACAAAGACTAACGCAGCATTCAAGAATTATAAGCCTGATAATGGGTTGAACACATCTAAATGGAAGAAATTCCACAAAATTATAAAACCTTTGGTAACCTCTACAATGGTGACTAGATCGAAAAGTGGTTTAGGATTACATCATAAAATACCTACTCAGAAGATGTACACTGATAAAGATGTGGACTATGTATATTGGAATAAACCGAAAGAATTGGTGGACCGTCTGCGTTTGTTATGGGCCTCAAAAATGGCTGGTAACAATAATGTTAACAACGAAATATTAAGTTTAATCAATGAGATGAGAGAAGAAAAAATTGTGTATTAAAACTTATTTATTTATTTATTTATTTATTTATTTATTTATTTATTGATCTACATCCAAACAGGCCCAGTGACCTAATTACAGGGATGGTTTATTTAATACTAACAATTTCAATAATTTTATTATTACTTACTTACTAAATTATATAAAAATAAGCAATGAGGTCACAAAAAATTATACATATAAGCTTAATAAATGTGTAGATACGAGTTTATGGAATTGCTTAATAGGTAGAGTCCAATCCAAATCTATAAGAATGTTGACAGTGTTAGCCAGCCTAAGCATAGTGAGAAGGGGACAGCGAGTGGTGATCAACAATGTGGGCATATTAAACATCAACATATTACGATTTCGTCGGGGCGGTACATGAAATGGTATTAATTTTAAAATATCCGATGTATTTGATATACTATTTACAATTTTGTATAAAAACATTAGCTGTGCTACTTTACGTCTCATATCCAAACAAGCTATATTAAATTCCGTCCTCAGCTGTGAGGATCTAACATAGTTATAATTTGGTCTTACATGATATTTTTTGTAATATAAATATCTAAGAAATTTGTTTTGCACTTTTTCTACTTATATTCCAAAGAGAACAACGTATATTCATACTGATATAATTTCTTATATATTATATCACCCAGTATGTATAATAGGTGCAAATGTGTCTAAAACGAGTTAGATGTATTCAGAAATGACTACTGTAAACACCATCGACAAGTTTAGTCGTAGAAAAAGCGGTAGTAAATCAATGCTTTTACGTGGGCCACCGGGTATCGGATTCAAGCTCACCAGTGATAATCATTTTGATATTCAGAATAAACGTTTGAAGAATATTGGCTACCCGATAGATGAGAGAGACGCAGTGACATGCGATTATGTACATCAGTATATTGGTAAAAGCATACAAGAAGCGTCTAAAATAATTCTAGACACATTTCACAAATCTATGGTTGAGTACAATAAAAAAAATGAAGAGTTCAACACAACGCATGCGAATCAATTGATTGATGACATTCGACGTTATATTGAAAAAGAAATTTCTATCATCAAAAACATACTTAAAGAAAATCAAGATACTTTAACTGCTAGAGTAGCTAAAATAGATCAGACAGTCGCAGAATTTCATTCAAAGAACACGTCATCCGGCAGATTAGCGTTTCCTCCTGAATGGGATGACGCAGTATATATGTAGCGAAAAAAAATACCTATATGCACGATGGCGTTTAATAATTGCAAACAACAAGTTGTTAACGAATTGCACAAATCTTGTAGGCGAAATTTCCCTAGAAGAAGAACTATAATTAAAGGGTTTGGTGATTTATGGCAGATTGACTTGGCTGAAATGCAGCAGTTCGCAAGGAATAATGCCGGTCACAGATATATTCTTTTCGTAATCGACTGTTATTCGAAATACATTTGGACTCGGCCTATTGTAAACAAAACAGGAGCTGTGGTTGCTAAAGCTATGAAAAGTGTTATAAAAGAAGCAAAATATTCACCTAAAAATATACAGAGTGATCACGGAACTGAGTTCTACAACAGAAATTTTACTGCGATAATGAAGGAAAACAATATCAACCACTTCTCCACGTATAGCACTAAAAAAGCTGCGATTGTGGAACGTGTAATACGTACATTAAAAAATTGGTTGTATCAAGAATTCTCACTGAGAGGTAAATATAGATGGATTGACATTCTACAGAAAATAACAGAACGTTATAATAAAAAAATCCACAGAATAACTAAAATGAGACCAATTGATATTACACCAAATACATCTTTAAATGTATATAATCATGCTAAAATTGCTTTAAAACCTAAATTTCACATTGGTGATGTTGTGAGAATAAGCAAATTTAAAAGCGTGTTTTCTAAAGGTTTTACACCCAACTTTTCAACAGAGTTGTTTAAAATCGTAAAAATAAACATAACAAACCCCAGGACATATTTACTTCAAGATATGATGGGTAAGCCGATCAAAGGGTGTTTTTATGAAATGGAACTGCAAAAAACTAAATATCCAGATGTTTATTTGGTGGAGAGTATTTTAAGGAAGAGAGGAAATAAAATGTACGTGAAATGGCTCGGACTTCCCAAAGAATATAATTCCTGGATTAATAAAACAGATATTTTATAAATGTTGCATATTACTATGTTTTAAGTAGAATTGTAAAAAAAAAATGTGTATTGTTAAATCGAATGGTGCTTCTATTTGTGTGTCAGAAATAAACACAAAATTATTTATTTCTTCTTAGAACATAGCTCATTTAGATGTAATCAATATCTTATTCATAGCTTTCATGTTATTTTAATTTGTAGACTACAATAATGTTTATTTGTAATATATTATATTTTAGATAAAATATTTACAATAATAATTAATGTCGGTATTTGTATGTTTAGAAAGAAAATAAATAATATTCACACGTATTGTTTAATAAATATCGAAAAGCAATAGGACCTAGTAAAAGGGTGTAAAACTTCTAATTTTTAAACTTTAACGGTAAAGCTTTCATTGCAATCGACCGTTAGTAAAGGATGTTTACCTAATAAAAGTTGCTTTTACACCTGTTTTATTACCCTTTGTGAACAAATCTCACATCTCTAATGGAATATTTTTATCACACCTTTATTAATAAATTTAGGTTACACTAATTTATAGTAATATTTTATTCCACACTTTTTATATTATTTTTTTTAATTTTAGACTATAAGAATTATTTTTATACTTTATTATATTTTAGATAAAATGTTTACAATTAAGAAAGTAAATAAATAATTATGAAGAAGTATTTGTATCATTTATATAATAAAACACATCAGAAAAAAAATAAGAAGCATACAATTAAGAAAAAATTTTTTATTACTTAAAAATACATATATATATATATATATATATATATATATATATATATATATATATATATATATATATATATATATATATATATATATATATATATATATATATATATATATATATATATATATAAATAGATAATAATACAAAAAAAGAAAATACAAAAATTATAACTAGACATTAATACTAATATAAAACTTATAAAAGAAACACAAAAAATAAAAATTATAAACTAGATGCTAATAATATAAAATAAATACAAAAAATACAAAACACAAAATAACTAATAACTAATAAATACAAAATAAATACAAAAAAATACACAACACAAAAATAACTAATAAATAAAAAAAATTAATGTTTATCATTATGAGTCTTTGGAGTCGGAGTACATACGAAGCACGCATCGACGATGCCAACAACGACAAGATTGGCTTGACATACCCGACATGTTATTACAGGTACATCAAACCAATGCGTTGTTTGATGGATGCTGCCGTGTTTGTGTACGGCGCGATCCCCAATTATTCTTGAATAGGGAACGTAGCAACGCGTACACAAATACACACGGCCACCGTCGATGGTTTCGACAAACACAAACGCCGCGGTCGCACAAACTATTTCCGTGGATCCGGTTTCAACCTCGGCGACGCGGAGGGCCATCTCCATGTGGTCCTCGGTTTCTGCGTCCACGGCGTCAGTCACGACCCCCTCGTCTGTGTCGTCGTCGTCCTCCACTCCAAGCTCAGGTTGCTCATCATCTATAAATAAATAAATAAGTAAATAATATATAAATACACATTTATTGCATGCATTTTTTAGACAAAAAAATTTACAAACAAAGGTGAAAGATTCCGCAGAGTGTATTCTCACTTACACATAAAACATTTTAGAATATTATATATAGAACAAATAATATTATATAATATTTTATAGAACAAATAATGAATATAAGTAATAATTACAAATAATATTATATAAATATTGTATAGAACAAATAATGAATATAAGTAATAATTACAAATAATATTATATAATATTGTATAGAACAAATAATGAATATAAGTAATAATTATATCATAATATTACCTAGAACATCATCTCCTTCAAACACATCACCACCACCCTCCACCTCATCATCATCAAGTAAAAATCTCGCGTTATTCACATCATCCCACGCCAAACCCCTCAAACGTTCCATGTTTCCAGCCATTTTCTACTATATTTTTCTATATTCGTATAGGATCACTGTAAATGAAACTGATGTAATTCTAGCAATATGCACACATATTTATAGTGATGAAGGAGGTCCAGAGCAGTCTCCCACCATTCTCTTGAAGGCCGTCCTGTTATACGTTGAAGGACAATGTCTTACATATGTATAAAAGCAGTATATGAATACACATAAATAAATATATTTCACAAGTTGTTCACAGTGTTCATTACAATGGTTTTTCCAAAAGAGTGGGATAGTAAACCAAAAATTTTATCTTATCCATATCGAGTTAATAATCTAAAAAGATGTTATTGTAGTTATGCACTTCATATAAATCCACGCACTGGTTTGTGTGCTAATTGTGATAGGGAAAATCCCATCATTTTCGAAGATATGACAGCGATACCTTCTAGTATAGTAGGTTTAAAATGTAAAAAGTGCCCGCGTGTGTTGAAACATACAAATATTGGAATTTGTAGAGATGTTTGCGATATTTGTATGAAAGATAGATTTTTGAAACAAAAATGTTTAGTTTGTAAGATATATTTCAAAGATGTTTGGAATAACTTGTGCCGGAGGTGCAGGTTTGGTAGCATTTTATGTCATAAAATTGGTTATTTCTTTCTTAATAAGAAAAAACACATGGAATTTTGTTGGTGTCTAACACATGAGGAACAAATCAAACGAGCGTCAACTATGGTAAATGGAACATCTGGGCCAAACTCATCGCAATCTGATAGTGAATAGTGTTTTTTTATTGATATCGCATATTTTAATGTACTATCGTTTCAATAAAATATTAATATTAACAAATTTTGTTATTCTTAATTGAAATTTTAATGTAACTTTTTTTTAATTAAATTCTATATAAAACCAAAATGTCTAATGTATGAAATTTCTATTAGTTTCACATTTTATTTACATAATATATAAGTAAAAATGTTTATAAATAAACTTTATTAATACAAATACTATTTAACATATTTGTTAATATGTCATATATTTTTTTTGTATAGTAATGATGGAAATCTCATGTTTTTTAACATATGTTTGTGTACTATTGTTTTCAATAAAAATATTGGTATTAACACGTTTTAATTCTGTATTTTTGTATAGTATTGTTTTCAATAAAACATTAATATTAACAAAACAAAAATTTAATATTCTTAATTGAAATTTTGATTTAACTTTTTTTTTAATTAAATTCTATTTAAAATCAACGTTTATTGTGACTGAAATTCTATTAGTTTAAAATTTATTTACATAATATATATAAGTAAATTGATTATAAATAAAGTGTATTAATACAAATACCATTTAACATGTGTGTTAATTATGATATGTATATATATTTGTAGAGATGTTTACATTAAATGTAATTATATATTTACACATGTTTTTCATTCTTAATTTAAAATTATCTTTTTTTAAAATCACATTTAAAATCAAACAAATAATTTGAATTAATTTTTTTTTAATTAATTTTTTTATATAAATTTATTTACATAATATATATATATATATATATATATATATAATTTATTCGGTGGAATCCACGCCATCTTCGCAATCATTTTCACCCTCATTTTCACCCTGTGACGTCCAGTGGCTTTGGTCTGGGGTTGCTTCCACCGACGCACCATCATCAAAGTCCTCGTCCACGTCATCTAAATGCACGGTAGACACAGACCATGCCGAAGGAGATGGCGCCCGATCTGTGGAACTGTCTGGTTCATCTTCATCGAAATTAATCATTTCGGGCGACCAGCTCCTATAGAAAACATCCCCGACGCTGTCTGCAGGCCCATCATCCATCTCTATATTATCGTCATCGTCGTCATCAAAATAATACTGTGGTGATCTGGTTCTTCGTTTGTGGTACTATCCGCTTCCATAATTACCTTCTTGTGAAATGCCGGTTAATATTGTGGTTGATTATTTATAAGAAGTCACAATATTTTTGACCTTGTAATCTAAGACGTTTGGTTAGCTACGATTGCATATTACAAATTTACCCACTAGTTGGCGTCGGGGTAGTAAGTGGGGGTAGCTGTGAAAGCTAGAGAGTTTAAAAAGCGCATAACAGTCACTTCTTGTGAAGCTTCCCAGTGTGTTAGTCGTGTTTTATCTATCTTCAAACTTTTAAAATTTTCAAACCGAATTAAAACTTTAAATTTTTTTCATAATGAGTGACAAATTATTCGCTTTGTTGGAATTATCTGGAGAAGTGCGAGACGCTCTAGCATCACCTATTGCGGATCGGGTTGTGGAACTTCCACTTCTTAAGTGGGATTCTACTACTGATAGAAATGTGGGTGATGTGGAAACGTTAAGTGTGAATCCCGCGACCGATGACGATATGGCAATATTATGTATTAACGAACCGAATGACGATTTTTGGAACAAAATAGATTTCGATTTGTTAATACATAATAGTGAACAACAAAGTGGCGGCGTAACTTTTGAAGTTGCGGCGTCGAGTTCCAAGGCTGACGTCGTGGAACCCGAGGCCAATGTTTCACTAGGTACGCCGCAAATACAGTTAGAAACCGCGGCCGAACAAGTGGTGAGTGTGGCTCAAACCCATGAGATGCAATTACCGTCTCGGGAAGTTATTTACGAGGACGTTACACCTGTGAGTACGCCGACAAAAGCACCTTTAAGCCCAATAATAACCCCTGTGAAACGGAGGAAAAAACAACATCCTTGAGGGGTTATTGCAAAAGGGTGAAAACGGTGCGTTTGTGAAAACAATAAAAAATAAAGGTTGTACAAAAAAGGAAACGCTCCACCCCTGCTGGCGAAAATAAAAAACCACGTGCGGCAACAAACAAAAAGTCGCGCGTGGTGAATATATCAGCTACACCGTCGAGTAGTGGGGTTAAAAAACCCATACGCTCAACTACTAGCTCGACGGTGGTCAAATCTTCTTCGCAAATCGCGACAGGGGCTGGACCGTCAAATAATTTTCCGGAGCGGCGAATTTCATCCTGTGTGAGTGAACTTCAACTATCTCAAGACCATCAAAAAGATATATTAAGCGATGTTCTTTTGATGATTAACGGTTTTGAGATGAGGAAAGCTCGTCTTATGAATGCCGTTCAAAAAAGTGACGAACGGCGTCTCGAATTAACACAAATTTGCGATTCTGACGTCACTGAAATACGGGGATTAGAGGACGAGATTAGAATACGGCAGGATTTACTCGAACAACGTAACAACGTTGCTCGAGTAAATCAACAAAACCTTGAAGATTTTAACTCGTCTGATACTAATAACCGTATTGAATTGGACAAAATAACTAAGAGGCTTGAGTCCATTCGCTAGTTGTTCGGGGGATAATTCCAACATTGCGATCTATTAATATTTTTTTTTTACACACTGGTTTGCTGATGTAGGTATATACTATTTTTTCTTTTTTTTTTTGTAATTAATATATTGAATGTAATCTTTTTTTTGGTATTGTTCTTTCTGTTGCAGTTTTGCACATATTCAATTTTTTTATATATAATTTGCATATATATGTTTAATTATTCCTTTTTTTTTTTGCAAAATTTTGCATGTTATACTTTTTCCTAAATTGTAGAATATATGTTTAATTGTTCCGTTACATTTTATGTATTGTTTCAACCAAATTTTTCGCATATATTGTGTGTTTTTGTAAATTGTAGAATATGCGTTTAATTGCATATTTTCTACCGTGTTTTTATTGCAGTTTTGCACAAACGTGTGTTTTTTTTTGTAGAATATAAGATTTATTATATCTTCATCTGTTTATATTGGAATTTTTTGTATACATTGTAAAAATTTTAATCATAATTGTATATTATTGCAATTTTGCATAAATTGTGTAGAATATGTAGGGAGACCGGGGCTAGTTGACTAAGTTTTAACAGGTTTATTTTTATTAAATTTATTATATGATCGGTATTGCTCTGTAGCGTGTCAAAAATTCGTAAATGGTTTATGTATTTAATTTTAATTACTAATTTTGATTTACTATCACTAGGAAAAAAAATATTTGACACTTTTATAATGATGAACAGATAAGTCAACTAGCCCCGTATATGGGGTTAGTTGACATACATGAAGGGGTTAGTTGACTTGATAAATAATTCCTTTTAGTTTTTGAATGAAAAAAACCAATGTAGTTATAAAATAAATGTTTATTTTCTTAAAATACAAAAGCAGTAGTGCCAAAAACAAAAAAAAAACAATTAAACTAATAAAAAGGTGCCTACAGATCGTCATCTGAGTCACAGTTGATGCACTTATAATAAATCAGATTGGAGCTGCTGATACATTTGTCATGGGCCCATCTGTGGCAACTTGTGCATTGCACCCACTTCTCACCACTTGTGCTAATAAGATAAGATTCGTCGCATATCAGGCACTCAGTGTCATCATCCGATTCTGAAGATGATACGTCTGTTACAGTGCGAGATGTAGATGCAACTGGATGTTCATCGCGAAAAAGAAACCTTCGACCATCCTTAATTTTGGCGCTTTTTGTATTTTTTGTCTCAACCTTATTTTTCTTCTCAACCCTATTTTTCTTCTCAACCTTATTTTTTTCTTAGCTGGTAATTTTCTTTTTTTCACATTTTGTTTTTCTTGTTGTAGTGCTTCTTTTATTGGAGTGTTTGTTAAAATAGCAGTTTGTCTCTTTTTTCTTGCTCTTCTGGCGTTTTGTCTTGGGCCGGCTTTGGGAAATGGTCTGACTTCCTCAGGACTTAGCAAAGGCTCTTTATTTTTTTTGTCAACTTCAACTTGTTCTTCCACTTTGTTTACTTGGTCTTTTTCTCCTTCGTTTACTTGGACTTCTTCCACTTTGTTTACTTGTTCTTCTTCCACTTCGTTTAGTTCGGCTTCTTCCACTTCGTTTACTTGTTCTTCTTCCACTTCGTTTAGTTGTTCTTCTTCCACTTCGTTTACTTGGGCTTCTTCCACTTCGTTTACTTGTTCTTCCACTCCGTTTACTTCGTTTCTGTCAATTTCATCTCCTTCGTGGTTGGGTGCCGGTCTATCTGTCACATATGAGGCCAAAAATTCAGTGTCCGGAAAAATATTTTCATTAAACGGACAAATTCCTGTTTTTTTAAAGCCCGCCATAATATTGGTTGGGGTAGCAGCGAGAGGGAGCGTCATTTTGACAATTCCTGGTATGTCATAGATGGAAAAAGTCTTGCCCGCATTATTCACCATCCAATTGTCAATAGCTGAGTTACAGTATTTTTTCAGTGGTCCGTAAACGCTTCTGTCAAGCGGTTGTCATTTATGGGAACAGTGCGGCGGGAAAGATAAAACTGTTACACCGTTTTCCTTACAAATATCCAAAGCTGGTACTGAAAGGTGGGATTCGTGATTATCGAGCAATAAAAGTACAGGCCTTTCCTTTGAACATCTTGCATGGTGGATAAAATGTTTAATAAATTTGATAAAATGTTCTTTCATCCAACCAGATGGATTGGCATCACCCAAGCTTCCAACAGGTCCGTCTCTGATAAAATGGTCACGAAAGTTTACCCTTGGGAATATAAAAAATGGCGGAATAGAATTGCCACTTGCAGACACTGCAACAGTAAGAGTTACAAGAGTTCCTCTTTCGGCGGATGTAAGTTTTCCTATCTGCTTAAAACCACGTCGCGCAATTATTCTGTCCGGCTTTTGGACCGTTGTTATGCCCGTTTCGTCGACGTTCCATATATCTGAGGGTTCTAGATGTAAACGATTATATACAGTCTTTAAATTAGAAAAAAAACATGTTTACATTTGTTTTGTTGAAGGAAGTAGCTCTTGACAGGCTGGTGGCTTGTGGGCATCTTAAAGATAAACTATTATTTCTTTTAATAAAAGCAGCAGCCCAATCTTCACCCGCCATCTTATTCTTAGTCCAGTTTGCCGGAACCTCAAACTTATTTGAGCTAGCGTATTGAAAAGCGAATTTTCTGAGTTCTTTAGGTGTTAATCCGTAGTAAATATCCGAGGCTCGTTTTAGGTAATCAGCTAATAGAGTTTCGTGTTCGTGAGAAAAAATTTGTCGCCTATTAAAATATCCAACACGTTCTAATTTAATTTCAGTACGATTTTCGTTCTGCGTTATGGCTTTTTTCACGTAGCGGTCAAGTGTTTTTTGAGGGATAGTAAAGTCTTTGGCAACACTGTTAACACTCCTACCTTCATTTATGACCATTTGGACTGCCCGTAACATAACATCTGGTGGTGTTTTGCCTTTGTCAGTTTTTCGCTTGTAAGTTCGCATGGTTATGACTGTAACAAAGAAGATATTACAGTAGGTAATACAAGGATGGTTGATAATATCTGAAACCCGCAAAGATATATAAATAAAATTTATTGTAAAACACGGGAATCGGGGTATTAGGCTTGCTGACTTTAAGGCTAATTTTAAAATCTATGGACTTTTCGAAACAATAAAGACACCTGGCAACGTCGCCGATTCCATCTTCAAATTCAACGGGCCCAATTATTGTATTGTACCAAATTTTGTTAATGTAATTCTGCCGGTTTTCTAGATAACCACCCATTCGGTATTTTTTACTAACCAAAATTTACCTATAGGGGTTAGTTGACTAAGTAGTCAACTAACCCCACATGTACTTAGTCAAGAAGCCCCGTACGACGCAGCCATATTTTTTAGGCTGTATTTTAAAGCACGCAAATATATGTATGGTTAAAATATATAAAATCCTATAGTGAAACGATCAACTTTTCATAAAATATTTATAAAAAGTGATAAAACGGAACCCAAAGAACAATAACTAATAGTTTATCAGTACAAAATAATTACTTACCAACGATGATCGTGGATTAATTATTCTCACTGACACAAAACACGTCCGTTCATCACAGCGATACGTCTAATGGCGGATCTAATACCGATAAGCACGAAAATCGCTGTTATGACGCCATCTATTAGATTACATAAAAACTACAGGCAATAAGTCGACTAACCCCATTAGTCAACTAACCCCGCAAAACATACAGTAATATTTATTTGTGAAATATGTAATAAAATGAGGAAAATAGAAATTATGAAGATTTAATTCCAAATTTCGATAAAATGGTACAATATCTAGTGTGTCAAATATATCTTTTTTAATGTTCCAGTTGTCAGTTTAAAGATATAGGCGCCTCAAAAAGAACGGATAGGACAGTTACCTACCTCGTAAATCGTGTTCATTACCAGAATAGCTACTAGTTTTAGGGCATATTTGTAATTTTGTTGATTTTACCCTCCCCTCAACCCCCCAAAGGTGCTCCTTCAAGAACACAAATTATGACGTTAGTAATTGTATTGTATTCACCTTGAAGTGTTCTTTATATGTCAAGATATACCTCTGGGTGTCCTTTTAAAAAAATGTATCTATAAGTGTGTGACTTCACACAAGAGAAATGCCAATGTGCCAATCCCAAAATGACTTCAAAATAAATCCAAAATGCTGAAGTTGATGGAACTTGTATGCACATAACCTAAAAAGATATTTTCTGATGAAATATGTAAATATTTTTCTGTAATGTCGGGAATCATGGGGAATCATTGCATTGGGAGTAAATACCCAAGTGATTTTATTTAAATTTGATCAGGTGGCTTTCAGAGTTTGTTTTGTCTTTTAGCGTGACTCGAAAGAGAGTCGTTGGACACAGACACATTTTACAGTAAAAAAAAACAGTAATAAAAGACTTACTTACCAATCCACAGTATAAAAAAGAACACACTACATAAATCTGTAACACAAAGCGCAAAAAACACAATAATTTATAATTTCAAACACCATTGAAATTGACCTGGAATGCCTAGCTAGAAAATGCCGACGACCGACGACGTAAGTTGAAGCAAAAAGCAAGTCGCGACCAAGGATACTCATAACTGTATAGAAGGAGTGGAGATCCATTGTAATGTGAATATGACCTAGCGGCAGATTAAGAAACTAATAGTAATAACTTTATATAAATGGATTTTTCGATTAATGCATTCTTTGAAGATGTTTTGACATGAAATAAATTCAACCTAACTTATGAAATTAGCATTTAGAAATTGTTGTTTTCATTAGTTTCTTCATCTTATACAAGTAAGTGCGAGATGTTACTAGCCAGCTGTCGATGACGTCACAAAACGTACTGACATTATAGTCGTAGCATAGATCATTGATCGAGCAATCCTATATAGTTAAACATCCTTGAGCTACCACATGTGACGAATATGATTCGAGTGCAGAGCCATGCGCATCACCCGACGGCGGCAATCAACCTGATTCGTTGGATTCGGATTAGTTCAATTTGCGGTGAAAGTCGCGCGACATATTAATTTCTATACCATTATGATAATACATAAATAATAAAACATTCTAGGAAGATTATTATAGAACGAGGCGAAACCGAGGCCAATAATTTCTTATCAGAATATTAAATGTTTATATTCTGAGTTACTTATTACATTTTTCCACCGCGGTTTAAAACAAAATTTGAAAAATACGCCATTTGACATTTGTCGTTAGAACTTTTAATAGATTTTTAATTAAATTATTTTCATTTTCTACATTTGCTTTCCCTGTCGCTTAGTCACAATAAACAAACAATTTCAAATAATTAAATAAAATTTTTCTCGTTAAAACCAAAATTTGGTTTACCACACCAAAAATAATATTTTCCGTTTTAGGGCAAGTAATGGCAAGGTTAAGAGAAAAAAATTTATTTATCTGCTCCCACTATGGTAAGTAGACTATTGTTACTTTGTTTTCAAGCCGGTAAATTGATTTTACCGGTAAAGTGCTAGTTGCTAATTGACGACAGGAGGTAAGTGAGTTACTTACCTCCCTTGGGAAAATAAGTGATTTCAAATCAAAGCAAACTCTACTTGATATCCACTAATATCAAAAAATTACGTATTATGATTTTGAAGAGCTACTCAAATGATGTGGACTATTGTCCACAACATTTGAGCTAGTTTTTGTTGTATAAAAATAGTTTCGTAAAATCATAATTATATACGTTTACCGTCTACGTAATATTTACAAAATGTGCGGTAATTTTAGTATAAAATCAGTTTATCTTATAAACGTTTTCCATAAATATTATTAGACGTATATTCTATTCGTATTTTCAACGTGATATATAAATTATTAATTTAATAATAATAGTTTGAAACTTTTAAAATGAATAAGGTGTACCTAAATAAAGTAAAACGGTAAAATGATTAGATTTTCTTAAATAAAGTAAATCAGTGACATTAAAAGTGTAAACACATAAAATTACATGATAATATAAAAGAATTGAAAAAGGGTAAAGTATATGTTTCATTTTATTTAAAGAATGATGAGCATATTTTTATTAGTTTTACAATTGGTTCTATTCAGATATTTTCAAGTACCATTTTAAAAGTGTAAACACATAGAGTTAAAAGCTAATAAAAGAATTGAGAAAAAAATAAAGGTAAGTAAACGTTTTATTTTACATTATATTTAAAGAATTTTGACCCTATTTTAAAACCTTTACAATTAGTTTTATTAAGATATTTTCAAGTAACAAAAAAATATATAGATTTATTCTTCAGGTATAAGTTGAAGTGCAAATAACTTTCTAGTTTACGGATATTACACTGTAAAAGCTTAGATGTGTTTTTTTTTTGATGGGGTTGTAAATTTATACTTTACGTTCAATGTTTTCTATTTGAAGGGCAATAAGTTTTGATTTAAAGATTTAAATAAAACACTCATGATTAGCTGTAAAACCTAATGTCCATAATTTGATTTAAAGATTTAAATAAAACAATCATGATTAACTGAACAAATAAAATAGAACATAGTGTCTAGATAAAAAACGATGGTAATTATTTAACTTGTGACTTATGAGAGTTGATAAAAGATAATTTGATTTAAAAATTTATTATTAATCACTTCCTACACAATTTTTTAATTGTAGATGAAACGAAAAAATACTTTTGAACAAAAACAATCACATAAATCCAAAATTTTTTTACAAGTAAGTACACTTTTACAAGTGCACTTTTAGCAAAATGAAAAAATTTTCATATCATTGTTTAGTGTAAGGGCTACTAGTTTGTAAATTAATAATATTAAGTTTGACTTAGATTGTAAAAGGTATTTTCTACGCAGAATACTTCACTGCTGAAGATTTTTCTTAAATTCTTCTACTCTGACATGGATGGCAGCACCTTCTTTTTCACCCACCAATTAGTCTAGAATTTATTATCCTCAAAATATTTTATAGTCTAGTCGAGAAGTGAGTTTCCTGCGAAAAATAGTTAGCATAATCTTAAAAATATAGGGTTTGGTTTATTAGATTCAGAATTTAATTCTGATAATGGGGAATTTTTGAATTTTTCTGCCATTAAAAATTTCAATTGTTATTAACAAAAAACGAAGAGAAAAAAAGATGGTCTCCGTTTTTTAGCAATAACTATGAAACTATTAAAGATAACGCCAATATTAAAAAAGATCCTAAAAAGAGGAGAAAATTTCAGAAAAGAAAGTCCCGATTCCCGGAGTTGTAGCTCCATTATTTATAATTTTAATTCTACGTTGAAAATAGGGTTCCGCGCGGCCGTTGTGGCGCCGTCGCGTCGCCACCGAGCAAAAAAATTTTTTAAGTTGATTTTGGTTAAAGTTATTCAATTGTTAACTAACTAATTTTTTATGTACTTTATCTAACATAAAATCTGTTATTAAAGTTTAAATAATGTACCTAAAAATTTTTTTCTTCTAGTAGCCTATTCTTATTTACACAATGAACAAGATTCCGCAGTAAAAACTTACTAAAATTTGTTTATTTGTTTATAATGATTTTTCTAAGTTAACAAAAAAATGAAAAATCCGGAAAATGTTATTAAAAAAATTTTTTTTTACAAAATCTATGTATTAGACTGTTTTCATATCTATTAATTGCATTTAGCAGCTTAGCTGAAAATTTTTTTATGCCATTTGTTTATAAATTTTTTTATAAACAAATAGGCAACTTTAATATTTTTCAAAAAATTTTTTTTTGCCATTATATTTTCACGGTGAAATAATGATTTTTTAAAAAAAAAATTTTTCTTAAAAAAAAATTTTTTAATTGTTTATAATCGTTTTTTTCATTTATCCGACCTTTGAATTATTAATTAAGGAATCATTTTTTCTTTAAAAATCATAATTTGTTATTTTAAACAGAATTAAAAAAAAAAAAAATTTTATTCACATTTTCATTGTTTATTTTATAAACAATTTGTTATAAACAAATTCTGACTTCCATATTATTTTTTTTTCCGTTACTTTGAAAAATTATAAATACAGCAATGTGCATCAAAGTAATGAAAAAAATTTTTTTCTATTTTTTATTGAATTTTTTAATATTTCACCACTTTAAAGTTCAAGCGGTCACCGATTTTATTAACTTATAAATTGCTATAACTTCTTAACTATTGATGATACGGTCTTAGACATTCAGGACGATCTTTCAGATAATTGATTAATCTATTTAATTTACTTTTTACCGGCTCATTATCTAGAACGGTTCTATTTTTATAAGCATTTGTTTATAAAAAAATGAATTCTTTGCATCTTTAAATGCTTATATCTTTTTTATTATTAAAGTTACGGCTTTTCTTATTCTAGACAGTTTTGTTAAGGTATTAATAGACTATTCAAAAATAATTTTTTGAAATTTTTTATTTCATTTGTTTAACTTTTATTTGTAATTGTTTAAATTTATACAAGTTTGGGCGTACTTTTTCTGCATTTTTTATGTTTTTTTAGTTAACTAACGTCGGTAATTTTTATATTTTAACATTTTTCAAAACTAGCTTAGGTACAAAAAATAAAGATACTTACTTGTTGTTGCCGTCATTGTTTATAATTGTATATTTTACATGTTCTATTGTTACTTACGTGCATCAAAAAGAAATTTCATGTTGTTCTAAGTAATTGCAATATAAAAAAACACAAACAGTTTTACGAAAGGGATTTATAAATAAATTTTCAATATTAACTTGTTACATTTTTCCAGAAGTATTTATTGTTAAAAAATAAAAATAGAATAATTTTCATGCATAAAAATAATAAAATCAATAGTTCGTTTTTATCTTTCTTTATTATCTTCTTCTTCTTCTTCTTTTCGTCGCTGGCTGTTCGTCTGATGTCGATGGCTGGCTTGACAATATTTCAGGTGCAACATGATATTGATCCTCTACATCATCGTCTTCATTATCATCATCATCATCATCATCATCATCACTACTATCACTGTCGGAACCATAAATTCCCTTCTTAATTTCTAAATAGCCTGGTTTGATTACATAATGATTTTCTTCTTCATCGTCATCAATGTCTGCCATTTCACCATTATCATGTGTAGAAATGTGCGTAGCGAATGTTGATAAGTTGCACCCGATGTGGGTGGCAGCAATGCTAAATTCAGGGCCGTAGATTTGGGAGCCACAACACCAAATCGGTCCACTCGACATTCATTAATAGTTGAGAGTTTAGAGCCATATAACTTCAGCATTATACTTTCTCCGGCCTTTTTTATTTCTTCTCGCGAAGATTCTTCATTGTAAAATACTTCCGCTAGTTCTTGAGCTTCTAAATCAGTTTCTAATAATTTTAATAAAGTTTTTTTGCCTTTATGAAAAACAGAACTAACGGTATCGCAGCCAGAGAATGCATGAGCAAACAATATAAATTTTTTGAACATGATATTTTCGTGAGACGATATTACATTTTCTGGTTGTTTCAAAATCTTAGGTTTCAACATGTCGACACGTTTTCCTTCAGGAGTTAAAGCTATTGTTAATACAGCCAAATCGACATCAGTACCGACCACTACGACTCTTTTATTTATATTATTAGTTATCTCAATAGCTGTTTGTATGATTAATACATCTGCGTCTTCTGGAGCTTGGAATACTGATAATTGGTGGCGTCCTTCTAAAAAAAATTAAATTTTGCACAAATCTTGATCTATTTTTATAATTAGATAAAAATAAATCTTTATCTCGCGGTACTTTCATGTCTTGTGTAAAATTTATTTCGGGGGCAACTTTTTTTATGAACCCGCCTGTATCTTTCATATGACTTTATTCCCATATTTGATAGATTGTAACCATCGAAAACTATCGTCGCATCCGAAGAGTAATGCTTTACTATGAATGATTCGTAGAGTTCAAAAACCTCTTGAAACGTAGCAGTTTTGGGCCAGACCACTTTGTGAAGTAAATATCCCCCATCGATAACAAATCTTACGTCTGTGAAATCTTTTTTAGTGTATGATGTCTTGTTCAAATATTTATAAAGATCAGATTTGTTGCTTTCTCTCATTATCCCGCTCTCATTAAAAAGTGCCATGGGGTACGGTGATAACTCAAAAGAAATAGCGTCTTTCATCAAGTCCTTTCTGTCTACAAGACTCGCAGCAAATTTTTGAAACAGCAATGTTGTATTAATTGGTACTTTTTCATTATCCACGTCCATTACAGGTGTAGTTGCAATTAAAGTTTTAACGCAATTCAACTTGCTGTGTTTGTAAGTTTCTGCATCTACACCAACCATTTTTATCATACTTTCTGAGCCTTTCTCAAAAGCTCGATGACAATCTATACTTTCATCTCCAACTAATCCGGTAGATAAAGATATCAGCTTGTTTGGTCGATGTTCAAATATACCGTGGTCATCCAGCCAGTATTTAAAGACTTCAGTATCTTCTTTATCTTTTTTTGTCGCGTGGAAGTCAATTCAACGTGTTGGTCTGATGATGCACTTCTGCAATTGGCAATTTGCTCCAATTGATCAAGGATATCAAAAGCGTAAGGCATACCTAATATAAAACGAGAAACAACACTGTCTGTCATAGTTCGTCCATGTTTTGTACCTTCCTTTCCAGTTCCGAAAAATCGCATCGCTGTTTGTTCTATTGTCATGTCAGACCATACACCAGACCATGGTTTATTGGTCCTTCTGATTGTAAACAAGCCGTTATCCGTGAATTTTAGATATTCATCAGGATCCATAACGTTGCCTAAATTTTTCATGTCCTGTAAATAAATTTGGGCACCTTTTATATAATTGAAATGACCTGCTGCGTGGAATACTGGCAACATCTCACGAACACACAACAAATGGAGGTTCCAATTTCCATTCCTTTCAGCTTCAATAAACTGTATTGCTATCATTACCATATGGAAGTACTGGAGCCATAGTTCAGCTGTTGGACCTCGTGATTTTAGTGTTTCTAAAGCACTAGTAAATAAATTAAACATAGCCTTACAGTCATCGTTCTCGTTAATAGAATTCAAGGATGGAGGATTATCTTTAAAATCTTGTAACAAACTAGACAGTTTGCTTTTTTTCTCATTAATAATCCGTTGAACACTCATAGTTGACGGTGAAGCTCTGCGAGGATCATAACTTTTTATTCCTGTTATACTAGTATGATTATTGTTTATTTCAGACTGCAGTTTTTACAATTAACTCACCGATTGCAGTTGCTGCTAGAATATGTGCTCGGATAGCTCTAGAATACGCGGTACAATTGAGCAATTTTTCTACAGAGTTTGTAGCGAAAACAGTGCCAAATAGTTCTTTAATGCCGGAACCACCCATGATGGTCCCGACAGCTTTTAAGTATGACATAAGGAGGTGAAAACCACCCAAACGAAGCTGCACATTTTTTAATTCTTCGTCTTGAGAATTGCAAAGAATCTGCTTAGCTTTAATCCATAGTGCATAGTCAAACGTAACAAAGCATGTATTCATCTTTATTTCCTTAGCATGATTCGCCGCAAAGTGCAATGCTGTGTAAATTGTTTGAGGATTGGACGGGTCTTGGTCGATGATTGGTAAAATGAGTATTCGCGATACACTATACTCTATTTTATGGGAAACTTTTTCTAAAAAACCTCGTAGACTTGGCAAGTTCCATATTTGTAAATAACGACCCCATATGTAAGTCGTGTATACTGGTGATAAGCCCGGATCAATATTGCTAAATTTATATTTCTGAACATCTTCGTATACTACTGACTTTAATGAACTGCCACAATCATGGTATACTTTCAGCGGAACATTACCAAAAGAAGCAACTTCAGCGGCGCGAGGTAACTTCTGTAACTTAGGTACCGGACTATCAGTCCCTAAAGCAGATGGAGGATGAAGAGCTGCAATTCCAGCAGCTACATGTATCGTATTCTTACCGTCCAGTGTTTGTGCGTTGTGATCGGCGTTGTCATATACATATTGAGCAAAAACAGGAGGTGTTATCGTTGTTACTTCTGCTTTTATAGCTGATATTTCATGCAAAGCGACATCGTAATACGAAGCACACACTCCTAAATTGGAAAGAAGATTTACGATGAGCTTAGAACCACTCTTACGATTTACATAAAGACCTGTAGCATGATGTAGAGTTGAAATAAATGATTTGGGACGGAGCGCGCAAATAATGGAATGAGCTATATAATTTTTTTTCAATTCCATTTTCTTCTGGTTATCATCGTACGATGCAAACTCGTCAGATTTATGTTGATCTAAAAAAAAAAAAGTAAACAAATTAAGCTATTAAATTGCAAAAAATAAAGTTAAGCCGTAGGTTAGAATTTAGACATACCTTCAAGTATTGGATGCTCGTCTGCAGAATACTCAATATTCGTTGAATTATCTTTATCGAAATTTTTTTTCTTCTTCGAAAATTTATCAAGCATTAGTTCACTCAGAAAAATATTCAAATAATTTGGAATAACTTCTTCCACATTTTCGAGAAAATTTACTGACGAAGGATAACTTTTATTATCGTAACTAACACTCTTCATTTGCCTCCGTACTAATTCTGCTGCTGTTTTAATAATCCTAATTTTTTCATCTTCTTTTTTCTCTTCTCTAACTAAATACCAGAACTCATCTACAGGAAATGATCTAGTACCAGAATAACAGATCGTAGTATCTTTTCTAGGACGAGTTATAATAGTGATATCATCACCGTATTTTATTTCCAAGTATTTTAATATAGTTTTATCAGATAGCTCTTTTTTTCCAACTGTTTGTAATTCTTGCAAAGAAAATTGACACTCTTCATGGTTTTCTATGTAATTATAAATTAGCTGCATTGTATTTTCTACTCGTGGATCCGGAATATCAGATGAGGAAGATGCTCGCGGAATGTATGCAAACTTCTTCAAACAATTCGTATGATATCGAGCTTGAACATCGACTAAAGATGGTACTGTACCAATGACAGTAATTACATTCGCTGCTAGGTCATCATTCCGTTCTTCAGCTATTTCCAACAATTTATTTTTCATTGATTCTGCAGCAATGACATGTTTTTCACCACTAAATTTAGCGTAGCTTTTCTGACAGAACAAACATAAAGATTTAAAATCAAAACTATCAGTGGAACTAGCTCGTGAAGACCGTCCTGATAGTGGAGGATCAACACTTTCTGGTAGTTTATAGACTCCAGTCGAATAATCAAGATAGCATCGATCGTGGAGACGGATTTCATTTTTTTCATTTACGAGTTTCCACTTATCATCATTGTAAGTTTTACTTTTATTAAACAAGGTTTGTATACCTCTTTTTTTTAAAGTTTTAAGAGCACCGAAATTTAATGTTTTCCCACACACAATACACAACTTCGTAATGTCCATATTTATAAGAATAAATAACACAACAATAAATTTAAATTGAACTAATTTTCACAAATTAAATAGTTTAAATTATTACATAATAAAAATCTCGATACATAATACACACGGCTTTATAGAGCAACGGTTCACAACTAAATGACAGACGCACCACTTTGAAGGAACAGACGCACCACGTTGAAGGGACCACGAAACCGGTCCAGGTATAAAATTTAACAAAAGAAATATAGCCTTGACAAACGGCAGCTGTAAATTGTCAGAATATAAATGTATATATGTGACTATTTGTAGTATACGTAAACATGATTATAACGTGAATAATCAGAAAAAGTACGCCCAAACTTGTATAAATTTAAACAATTACAAATAAAAGTTAAACAAATGAAATAAAAAATTTCAAAAAATTATTTTTGAATAGTCTATTAATACCTTAACAAAACTGTCTTGAATAAGAAAAGCCGTAACTTTAATAATAAAAAAGATATAAGCATTTAAAGATGCAAAGAATTCATTTTTTTATAAACAAATGCTTATAAAAATAGAACCGTTCTAGATAATGAGCCGGTAAAAAGTAAATTAAATAGATTAATCAATTATCTGAAAGATCGTCCTGAATGTCTAAGACCGTATCATCAATAGTTAAGAAGTTATAGCAATTTATAAGTTAATAAAATCGGTGACCGCTTGAACTTTAAAGTGGTGAAATATTAAAAAATTCAATAAAAAATAGAAAAAAAATTTTTTTCATTACTTTGATGCACATTGCTGTATTTATAATTTTTCAAAGTAACGGAAAAAAAATAATATGGAAGTCAGAATTTGTTTATAACAAATTGTTTATAAAATAAACAATGAAAATGTGAATAAAATAATTTTTTTGTTTTAATTCTGTTTAAAATAACAAATTATGATTTTTAAAGAAAAAAATGATTCCTTAATTAATAATTCAAAGGTCGGATAAATGAAAAAAACGATTATAAACAATTAAAAAATTTTTTTTAAGAAAAATTTTTTTTTTAAAAAATCATTATTTCACCGTGAAAATATAATGGCAAAAAAAAATTTTTGAAAAATATTAAAGTTGCCTATTTGTTTATAAAAAATTTATAAACAAATGGCATAAAAAAATTTTCAGCTAAGCTGCTAAATGCAATTAATAGATATGAAAACAGTCTAATACATAGATTTTGTAAAAAAAATTTTTTTTAATAACATTTTCCGGATTTTTCATTTTTTGTTAACTTAGAAAAATCATTATAAACAAATAAACAAATTTTAGTAAGTTTTTACTGCGGAATCTTGTTCATTGTGTAAATAAGAATAGGCTACTAGAAGAAAAAAATTTTTAGGTACATTATTTAAACTTTAATAACAGATTTTATGTTAGATAAAGTACATAAAAAATTAGTTAGTTAACAATTGAATAACTTTAACCAAAATCAACTTAAAAATTTTTTTATATCGGGGTTATATTCCTTAAAGTGTCTAGATGAGACTATAATTTTTTTCAGATTTTTAAATTTATATTAAATATTATAAAAAAAATTATTTTCTTACGTCCACTTTGCTCGGTGGCGACGCGACGGCGCCACAACGGCCGCGCGGAACCCTATTTTCAACGTAGAATTAAAATTATAAATAATGGAGCTACAACTCCGGGAATCGGGACTTTCTTTTCTGAAATTTTCTCCTCTTTTAGGATCTTTTTTTAATATTGGCGTTATCTTTAATAGTTTCATAGTTATTGCTAAAAAACGGAGACCATCTTTTTTTCTCTTCGTTTTTTGTTAATAACAATTGAAATTTTTAATGGCAGAAAAATTCAAAAATTCCCCATTATCAGAATTAAATTCTGAATCTAATAAACCAAACCCCATATTTTTAAGATTATGCTAACTATTTTTCGCAGGAAACTCACTTCTCGACTAGACTATTACTTATTAATTTAACATAAAACGTTTAGCTCGTATTATGTGTAAGTAAAATATTTTATAATTAAAATAAGTAACAATGTAAATATATTCATGTATCCGCTTGACGCGTTCTACCGGAAGTATATTATATTGATATTTCGGACAACACAAAATTTAAGTGGGCGACTGGTATCAACATGCGTTGAAGCGTCAATCTTTGACGCGGAAATTGCAAGTTCGATACCATCGCGCCCCTGGGAATAGTGGGTGGTGGTGGACTATTCCCAGCTTTTTTTCATCACAATTACGGGTTTTTGAGAAAAACATATGTGAATACCAGTTACGAGACATCTAATTAATGTTTTTGAATCATTTTCATTTCCTAAAAATGTACAGGGTGGCCAAAAATTATTTTTCAATGAAGAACTTTTTAAATTGAATTTTCACAAAATTTTTTCAAATGGAACACCCTGTATGTTTTTCGACGATGTGATGTAGAAATGAAAAACGAACATTTTTTGTAAGTACTGATATAACATAGCATTCCATTTTAAAAAAAGGCACTTGGTCCTGTACTTTCGTCTTGGCTCGCCCTGTATGTTCGAAAATAATTTCCAGTTATAGACATTTTTATCTAGATAACTTGCATTTTTTAAAAAATTTCTAGCTATCGTAGAACTCAAGATATAGAGGTCCGATACACTATTGCCCAAATCTGTATAATAGAATTGAACAAACATTACTTATATAAAGTGTGTTCATAAAGTGATATAAGGTTAAAACTAAATTAACTCGAAAACTATTACAAAAAAATTACAAAAATAACCAAATGGAACACACAATCTAGAAAAAATGTATTTTAAAAAATTAAAGATGTACTGATTGTATATAATAAAAGTTGCAACCCCAGATCTCCATCACTGGATTGCACAGCTTATTGAAAAATGCAGATTATGAATGATGCCTAGAGTACAAACTGTAAAATTTTAAGTTTTTCGAACAAACCGTTTTGAAAAATCTTGTTTCTTAAAATTTCAACGCCCTCTAACTCCTTATGAAACATTTTATATGACACACACATTTCTTCGCTAAGTTCTTGGTAATTATCTGCCCTCGAAGTTTGTTGGTTAATTTTTGTTACAGCCTGTATACCTAGAGAATTAAAATTAACCAGAAATAGCACCAAATTAGTTTTCAGGAATGAAACACTGGTGGAAGTTGACAGCTTCTTTTATTACTTCTGGTTATACAGTATTTATTACAACAATGTAACAGTATGACTTGTAATGATCTCTACTCAACTGTGTACTAATCTCTGACGAGCCCAAGCTGGCTTGAATATTTATATGTTTGAGTTATCAGCTTGTGGTCGTGATTATTTTCTGTACTTTCGGATGATTAATCCGTTAACAATACTTATTAAGGGAATTATTGATGTTGGCAGGAAAAATATATTAGTCACTAATATGTGGTGATGACTTAACTCCTCCCTTCTTAAGAAGGTTTGTATCCTTAAAAGAAAGGTTACAAAACATGGGCAAAAATATTTATATTCATATATCATCATAGGTTATACAATTTTATACAGGTTATGAAACTAATAAAGCAATATAATAAAAATAGTGTCTTTAAAGTTCACAAGGAAATTACACTTTTCGTAGAGTGAGTGATCCTGGGATGATTCCCCGGCATGGTTGATGTGGTTGTGAACCATTGAGGTAAACATCGTCTGTTGGTTTGTTACTCAGCAAGGATAGGAAAGGTTTAAGGGGAAGTCTCTTATTCTGAAAGTCTCTTACTGATTTTAATACTAAATAATAAGAACTAATGTAAATCCTTAAAATGGGTTTTTTAGAATTTGAACCTTTTTGAGGGTTTTTGATTTCTACATTCTCAGGTCCTTTTGAAAAGTGGACTCTTAACTGGGTCTTAATTGATTTCTTTTTCAACCAAAAAATATAACAGGTAAGGATTAACAATACAATAGGTATTATCAACCAAAGATAGTTAAACCGTATTGAGTCGATTTCAAAATTTTTTAATTTAATGGTTTGTAAGTTATCAATTTTATGTGATATCTGATAGAGGTCTTTAAGCGATACGTCATCTAAAGTTTGTATAGCAGATTGAGATTCTTCCAGCTCGATTTTAGGTAGGAGAAAAGTTGCAGTTGTAACAAATGGTTTTTCATATAAATATGTTCTATTGAATACCGAGACGTCACAATGTTCCGTCAACGTTATCTTTGTTATGTTAGTTATTAATTTGTATTGAAATGTTCTTGGATGACAAGTATATTCTATAGTACAAGGAGTAGTTGGAATTAAGATGTACTCTGTTGGTGTTAACTGTTCGACATGCGGGTCTTGATAAGATAGGTGTGAAACAGAGCATAAATTAGCTAGATTTCGTCTACGAAAGATCTCAATAAAACATTCCTTGTTGTCATGAAGGTTATCCTTGATAAAGAAGTAATCTTCTATCATGAGTGGCAACGTGTCTAACCATTGATAATTATCTTTTGGATCTATGGCAATATAGGGCTTTTTAGGTAAGATGGTCAAGTTATTCATTGGTATGGGAACAATTTGAAATAGAGATAGCTCAGATTTCTCTTCCAGAATTGGAAATTTCATGCTAATATAAGGTATCCACATTTCTTGGTGAAGAGTTGGTTCTATGAATTCATAATAAGAATGAGTTAATCGGAAACGTGGTAAGTTTTGTGGTCGATAAAGTGTTTCCAATGTATCTAATATTTTTCCTAAATCATAGGTATTTAACAGGAAGGAACTTATGGTTTTTAATTTTAGGAATGTCAGAGCGTCTTCAATTTGTTGAAAGTAATAAAGAAATAATTCAAATTGATTAATTATTACTTGCCTTTGTAAGTTGGTGTCAAAACTTACTTTAAGAAATTTAAAGTTTTCCTCTAGTTGTTTATTATTAGATTTGATTTTGTCAAAAATTTCGGTTGTCTTATTCATAAAAGTGGGAAATAATGAAGTACGTAGATTTACTTCGTTTGTTAAGGTTTTTTCATTAGATAATAAAATTTCTAATTTACTTTTTAGGTTCTCAACATCTTTTTCAGTTGCTGTGCCAAATAAACTTTTATGTATATCGCCAATAAAGTTAAATAGTCCTCTTTTAGTTCGTTTGAAAGGTTGTAATTTCCTAAACTCTTGTCTTGCTAGTAATCGTATATTTTCTTCTTGGTTGTATAATGAAACATCTATTTTTACTACCTTTCCATCAAATGTACGGGTTTTATCAGAAATTATTATTAATTCAGCGTAAGCAAGAATGAGAGGTTCCAAATCTATTTTACACACAAATGTATGGTAATGGCTAATTCTTCTAACTTTTTTCCCAAGGTTAAGAAAAAGAGTTGGGTGATTGAGTTTGTCAAAAGATATGTCAAGGTATGCTGGAACAAAGTATAGGAACAGAAGGACTAGGAGGCTTTGCCACATCCTGCAATAAAGGGTTGCAATTAGACTAGTTATTCAAGTTGGTTAATTTAATTAATCTGCGAATATGTTCCATCTCGGGAATGGTGACAAAGTGTTCATATAGGTAGTAAAGTATTGCATATCGATAACTATGGGCATTTTTAGTGATTTTAGACTAGGTAAATTATCAGGCGTGGTAGTCCTGTAACAAATGATTTGTTATTAGTATGATTTAAACGTGATCTGATTTGTAGGAATTATATTATCATAATCATCAATAGTAGGTATATTTACATCGGTATTTTTATTTTTAAGTAATTTACGTTGGATTTGTACCAATGGTACATTATCTGATTCTGTGTCAGATTCTTGTAATTCTTCACGGATCTCCAATTTGGTATTTCGAATTTGATTCTTTGTAAATTGCCCTTTATTAGTACTGACTGAGGGACCGTTATCGGAAAGTACTGTGGCTTGGAAGAATTTGGGTGCTGCTTTTGAACGTTTACTAGTTGAATTGTTAATATATATGATTTCTCCGCGTTTATAAATACGAGGTTGAGTTCGTTTTTCATTGATTTTGTCAATTGTTTTTTCCGTTTCCAATACCTGATCTAATCGTAACTGTTCATATAAATTTTGAGTTAAGTTTTTGTGTTCTTGAATATATTCACTTGTGATTATTTCGTCAGATACCTCAAAGGGTGATGGTTTATTCAAGTGTCCAAATATTACTTCGAAAGGTGTGTGTTTGGTTAATGAGTGTATTGATTCATTATACCCAATGATTGCTAATTTTACAAGATATTCTAAAGGAAAGTTAGGTTTCTCTTGTATGAGGCAACGTAAACTGTCACTTAAAGATGAATGAAATCGTTCGACAGGGCTATTGGAAGTGTGACTATTTATGCTAGTGAAATGTAGTGAAATTTTATGGAGTTCACAATAATCTTTAATCATGATGTTATTGAATTCAGTTCCTTGATCGCATATAATTTTATAGGGTTTACCATAATGTTGAATGAAGTTAAGTAACCCTTTTTGTACTTCAATTCCTGTTTTTGAAAGTAATGGGTAGGCTTGGCCTAGTTTGGAAAATACATCAAATATGGTAAGGAAAATTTTGTTTTGGAAAAAAGAACAGATCCATGTGAAGCATGTCTAGAGGTTTCTGTGGTACAGGTACATGTTGATACTTAAGTTTTTGGGGGTGTCTATCGTATTTACATGTTTTACATACATTACAATTTTGAATATAATCTTCAATAGTTTTTCGAAGATTAGGCCAATAGTATTTTCGCGTGATTAATTTTTCAATGGTTTTCCAGCTACGGTGAATAGTTTGGGTCTCGTGCATGTGTTTGATGATTTTCTGCTGTTCATTTTCATTATTAACATCATCAAGTATGTTATTGGAAATTATACAGGATAGATGTTTGTAGGGCCTTAGGAATCGCTGGAATATTCGAATAATTTTTTGTTCAATAGTTTTATCATGAAAATAGAAACATAAGTGACGATTTGTACCTAATTTCAGAAATTGTTTTAAGAAATTAAAAACTTCTTCGTCTGAACTTCTTGATTTTAAAATGATTATATGCCTATTGTATCCTTTAAAGGGATTTTCAAAAGTATGTGAATTAACTACAGCTGTATCACTTTCTTGTATTTGATACTGATTTTTATACATATTTAAACAGGACTTCGTGTAAGCCATTGTAAAAGTTGGATTCGAAAGAGAAGTATGGATGGTGTTGTTGTCGTCATTATCATGATTTTCATTCATGAAAGTGGTTTCATCTAAATCCTTAAGTAAACTGGTAACAATGTCTGGGTCAGGTTCAGGTAATGTATCTAGTATTGTTTGTAAATCTGAAGGATTGGCAACCATAGAGTTGGTATCATTATCATTATCTAGTGTATTTAATTCCGCTATAGGTGGACGTGAGAGACAATCAGCGTTTACATTTTGTTTACCGCGTTTGTATTTAATCTCCTAATCGTATTCATCTAATCTTAATCTCCATCGTATTAAGCGAGAGTTAGGATTTTTTTTAATTGAATAACCACTGTAGGGGTTGATGATCTGTCATTATAGTGAAGTGATTTCCAAAGAGGTAGGGGCAATAAAATTTACAACTATCGACACAACTGAGCATTTCCTTCTCAATCGTGGAATAATTGGTTTCAGCCGGGTTTAGAGTTCGAGAATAGTAAGAGATAGGGTGTCCGTTTTGAGATAATACTGATCCAATGGCATATTGACTGGCATCACATTCTAATACAAAAGGTTTAAAAAAGTCAGGATATGCAAGAACTAGCTCATTCGAAAGCAGGGTTTTACACGTGTGAAAACATTTTACATATTCATCAGAAAGCGTAATCTTTTGATCCTTTTTTTAAGCAAGTTGTCATAGGTTTTGTTATTTGTGCAAAGTTTGGAATGAATTTCCTATAATAGCCTAGGAGTCCGAGGAATGATTTGATTTCCTTTGCTGTTTTAGGAATTGGAAATTTTTTAATTGCTTCAATCTTTTTGGGATTTGGTTTTACGCCTACAGGTGTTATAATATGACCTAAAAATTCGACCGATTTACATAGGAATTCTGATTTGTCTAATTGAATTTTTAAATTAGAATTTTCTAATGCTTTGAATACAAGACCTAAATTTTGAATATGTTCTTGAAGGGAAGTAGAAAAAATAATGATATCGTCCATATAGACTAAGCATATCTTATTTTGAAGTTCTTTTAAAACGCGTTGGAAAGTGGAAGGTGCGTTTTTAAGTCCAAAGGGCATTCTCAGATATTCGTAATGTCCGTTTTCGACATTAAATGCAGTTTTCTGAATAGAGTTCTGGTGCATTTGAATCTGGTGAAAGCCTGATGCAAGATCAAGAGTGGTAAAGTAGTGACATCGTCCTAATTTGTCTAATATGTCAGTGATGTTAGGAAGGGGATATCTATCGGTAATTGTTTTTTCGTTGACCTTTCTATAATCAACTACTATCCGCCATTTGCGTTGACCGCTAGCATCTACTTTCTTTGGGACAACCCATATTGGCGAGGACCATGGGGAAGTTGAAGGGCGAATAATGCCATCTTCTAACATTTTATTGATTTGTTTCTGGACCTCTTGTTTGTGTACGTATGGGTATCTGTAGGATTTTGTAAATACGGGGTTTTCGTCTTGGGTCTTAATTTCATGTTTGACTTGGTTAGTGAAGCCAAGTCTATCTTCAGGGAAATAAAAAACGTTAGGATGTTTCTTTAGGAGTGAAAAGAGTTGAAATTGTTCTTCAGAATTGAGATGATCAGAACGAATAATTGATTCTAAATTGATTTTATTTTTAGGCTTGTTAAGGGGACGAATATAAGGTGTGAATGATTCAAAGTCTTTAAAGGGAAGGACATTTAGAGGTTGATCAAAATAGGCTTGTGTCGAGTGTTCTGAGAAATTATGTAATTCGACAGTGGCTAACCCGTTTTTTGCTATAGTGATAGTTTCTGGAATTTCAACGATACCATTTGAAAAACTAGGGACTAATATTTCACCGTTTGGTATGCTTACAGGTATGTCTTTAACCATTATTTCATGAGGGTTAATATCATAAGTTTTACAATTCTCGTCTGGTACTCGTAGGTAATATGGGATACTAGTAAAGTTGTTATGCAATAGGTGATGTTCGAAATTAAGATTGAGATTTAGTTTAGCAAGGTCTTCAAATCCTAGTAGTCCGTCATAAAAGTCGTGAAAATCAAAAACTAATACATTAAGTGCCATATCTGTATTAAACTCTTCAAAGGCTGAAATTTCGGCTTTGAATTGAATTTTAGTTTGTCCATGACATGTTTTTATCTTGGTAGTGTCTGTATAAACACAATCAGGGTAAAATTTCTGAATAATGTAAGGACGTATGATACTTTTAGAACAACCGGTATCAATTAGAAGTCGCATAGGGGGATTTTGAATTTGTATATAAGGTAGACTACATGGGGTTACTACTGAGTTTAATTCGATTAAGTTTTCCGAGGCTAATTCCGAAAATTTACAGGTTCGGAATCTTGTTCTAAATCATTGTACTCGGCATTAAGTGCTAACATTTCAGCATATTCTTCAACTGACATTTTGGGGTCCGGGACTTCAGTATGAGGAACATTTTCTGGTCTATGGAGATTAGCAATTTCCATTGTTGGTTCTTCGTCACTAGGGTAAGGTATTTCAAGAGGGGAAGACGAAGGGTCTAAGTCTGAATGGTGTAATTCTTGAGCTATATATTTGAGGGTTGGTTTTTGTTGAAACCATGGAAATTGTTGCCTAATTTGACTGTTCGATTTGGGCTGAGGGCCATGTTGAAAATTTTGAGAATTGGTTTGTTGTACCTGGGGCCGCTGTTGAAATTGTTGTGAGAAAGTTTGTCTCGGTTGAACGGATACACCTGACATAGGGGTTGGTTTATGAAATTGCGAATAATTTTGTGGTTTACCAAAAACTTGTCGATTCGTTGGGAATCGTTGATTAAAATTTTGCCTGGGTTGGATATTCATAGGTTGACGAGGGAATATACTTTTATTTGAAAATAGATTAGGTGGGATACTTTGATTAGAAAATGGTTTATGAAAAGTTTGAGTTTTTATTTGCATATCTGAATTTTTCATAAATTGTTCTTCGCGAGAAACTAAGTTGAAAATTCTGATAATCGTATCATGATTTGTACATTTTGTGGTAGATTATGGGTATAAGTATCTAGGGCTAATTGTTGATAGATTTTGGTGTAGACTCTTTTTTTCTGCCTCATCGTGTTTATTCGATTGAGCCAATTTCGCTAACAAAAAGCTTTGCAAATTTTGAGTTCGCGTTCCTAGTTCTAATAATGTTTCGTTAGGTTTTCTCGAAATCTTTCGCAAATCGTGTTCTAGATCTGTGAGTGAACGAGGATCGGAAAATTGTGTAATTAGTAAATTCTTTATATCTGACCAAGAACTTAAATCGAACCGTGAACCAACTGCCATCAAGGCTTTGCCTTGTAGTTTTGCTCTGATGTTTTGTAGCAAAAATGAATTTAATGTAATGCTTTCTTGTGAAGTTGCAGGTTGTGCATAGGTTCGTTCTAAATTATCACATGCTAAGATAAATTCATTAAGTGCGAAAAAATCTTCATCAAATGGTCTGATTGAATCGATATACATCCGTAATAATTGATAATTTATATTTGGTTGACTCATTTTGTCTAATTTGAGTACGGCGGGTTTTAGTTGAACTCGATGTGGTTGATTAACTGAATTTGATTCACAAGAATTTGTAATAGTTTCTAAAACTTCTCTTAGATCATCAAATGACATGAATGGTGATAACGTATATTTGTAGTAAAATTAATAATCGTATATTTATAAATGTGTTCGTGATAAAATAATAATCATATCGTATGTTTATAAATAGAAACTAATTTTAAATAATTTATCAAACATATGTTTGCTATAAATAGTTGTGGTTGAAAAGAGAATTGGATATTCAAACTTAATTCTAATTACATAAAGGATCACATAAAACTTAAAGTTCAATAAGTGACTTTCTGTAATGCTTAAAATCTACTTTATCTGCGATAGATAACTAACTAAAAGGATCACATGAAATTTTACAATAAAACTTATAAGTGACCTTCAGCTAGGAGAGACTATACAACAGAAGGAGAGAAAAGAATACTTGCTAAGTAACTTACTTGCTTCCAGGGTCCTTTTTAATAGTGCTCAACGATTAAGATCGACTTTTGGCTTGTTCTCTGGGAATTCTTGTTGCTCGATGCAGGAATTTTTCCAGGGTGTCTCGATGCACTGAACTTGCCAAAAGGGCAGTATCCTACCGACTGCGCCAATTAGTTTTCAGGAATGAAACACTGGTGGAAGTTGACAGTTTCTTTTATTACTTCTGGTTATACAGTATTACAACAATGTAACAGTATGACTTGTAATGATCTCTACTCAACTGTGTACTAATCTCTGACGAGCACAAGCTGGCTTGAATATTTATATGTTTGAGTTATCAGCTTGTGGTCGTGATTATTTTCTGTACTTTCGGATGATTAATCCGTTAACAATACTTATTAAGGGAATTATTGATGTTGGCAGGAAAAATATATTAGTCACTAATATGTGGTGATGACTTAACTACCACGAAAGAAGCACAGTTGAAAGTAAAATATCACGTTTTTAATTTGTACAAAATTATCTAAATAAAATTTGAGCACTATTTTGTACGAAAAATTCAGAACTCCCGCCAAAAGTACCAATCAGAGTGACGTATACCTATATATTTAATCCTGTTGTATTTTTTTTAACTTTGTTAAATAACCTGTGAATAGACGATTTATTAACGCAAACGAGACTATTTAATTCACAGTTTTATTAAAATTTTAATGAAACACCATTTTTGTTATTTGTCATATAATACATACATCATTGTGAATTTTTAGACGCCATTAAAGTGAAGTGAAACAATACCTAGATACTTAATTTGCAAATTACTTACCTTTATGCACACAGCAGAACACAATCAATAGGTACACTTTAAGACGCAATACACGATTTGTTTTTGGTGTGTTTATTCGTATTTATATCACGGTATATTACAAAGTACACTATAATAATTCCCCAGCACAATATTCAACTCTCCAAAGGTCAAACATGTCAAACGAACAGTGTTGATCATGACCTCTCGCGGATGAGTATTGAATGTATTATTAATTCATGAAAGAGGACTAGATAAACCGGTGGCTGCTAGGGTACTAAATTGGATGTAGTGCAAAGTAGTACAATAATTATTAATTTTATTATTAATCGTAAGGTAGGTACCTACTAAACTGGTAGGTGTAATTTGATTTTTATTTACAACACATTTTTAAAAAATGCACCAGAAAGTATTATTCTGGGTAAAGAACTAGATTTGCCTGAGGTGTAATATCGATATAGGTAGATCCTTAAATGTTATTAAAAAGGATCAAATATAGTGCCAAAGGACTAAAAATAACGCTGACTGCCACCAACAGCATATCAAAAATTAAATTAAGGAGTGAGGGTGCGGTGCAAGCGGCAAATCGACGAGATGCGGTTAAACATTAATCCGAATGTCATTGACGACTCGTCTTCTCGTCTTGAATGATTAGGACTTTTTTGATATGATAAATAAAATGTATACAAGGTGTTTCACCTAAAACTACACAGGTCAATATCTTTCAAACCAACGAAAATATTTGAAATCCGCAAAAAAGGGTTATGAAGTGACACTTATATGCAATTATTTATGATATAAATAATGGCGTCGTTTGTTGCAGTTTGGGCGTCGCAACGCTAAGAAAATAACTTTCGATAGCAGCAACCTTAAAAATTGCAACATCTGTATAATATTTTTAATTCTGAACAGTTTATATAGAATACATTTTTCCAATTAATTGAGTACTTTTTGAGTTATTTCACTTCCAGCGGCGGCCCGTGAAATTTAGGTTAGCTATAATTTCGTAATGGAGCGTGGGACCCACACCATACTTTTAGGGATGACTACCATGACAAAATAAAGAAGTTTTATGAAAACAAATTTTTGATCGGAATTTGCGAAAAAAAAATTTCAAAAATGCTTAGCCCCCCTCTGGAATTCTCCGGAAATACTTGTAAAATATTTGCAATATTTTTTTCCTGAACAAGGAAGAACATTTATTGATGTATTTCAAATTTCGTAAGAAAATATAGATTTTTTATTAAAGTTGTTATGGGTCCCACGCTCCATTACGAAATTGTAGCTAACCTAAATTTCACGGGCCGCCGCTGGAAGTGAAATAACTCAAAAAGTACTCAATTTATTGGAAAAAATGTATTCTATATAAATTGTGCAGAATTAAAAATACTGTGCAGATGTTGCAATTTTAAGGTTGCTGCCATCGAAAGTTATTTTCTTAGCGTCGCGACGTCCAAACTGCAACAAACGACGCCATTGCATATAAGTGTCACTTCATAACCCTTTTTGCGGATTTCAAATATTTTCGTTGGTTTAGAAGGTATTGATCTGTGTAGTTTTAGGTAAAACACCTTGTATATTTAATATACTTTATAGTATAATGTAATATTTTATAGATTTTGTTGAAGAAAACGATCCTATATTAATTTAAACAGGAAATATATTAAATCATTGCAATTGTTTGTTATTAAGTGCATCAGTGGAATGATAAATTATTAGTAGTAAAAATCCAAAATCATTGTAAAATTTCATTGAGTAGAGGCCACTGTACATCAAAAACTGAAATATTACATTAATACAGAGGAATATTACATCAATACAAGGAAGAATACATCGTCAGTGGTAAATGTACAATGCCGCTGTATAAAACTCCATATGTAGAGGCTATATTTACACAAAAAATTGTAGGAATTTTACTAACGCACAAGTTATAAGTACATAATTTTCTAGAACATTACCACTCAATTGATTTACCAGATAGGTTTACCCAAAATATTAGGGTAAATATGAATTTACACTCTTTTTTGCTGGGAGAGTTGGATTAAAAATGTGCGTAATTATTACATGCAACAACGGTAAATTTACCCCCATTTTTTACAGTGTAAGTTTTTATTGTAGTTTTATTAGTCGGTTTGGATAAAAAATTAGTAAAGAAAACCTCAAATTCTCATTTAGTCGACGTTTCGACAAAATTTATTGTCTTCCTCAGGACTACAACATATAACATAAATTATGTATAAATTCAAATAAATAAATAAAGATATAGAACATTAAACACACAGTATGACTCGATAACAATATTTTAAAATTGAAAAAATTTAAATTAAAAAGTTCCATAAAAACACAAAGTTATAAGTAACAAAACGAGGAAAAATTTATTATTTAAAAGGTAAAAAATTATTTTTGTTTGAATAAAAAAGTAACAAAAATTAATAAAATATTATATTAGGAAATCACGCTTACCTAATGAGGTCTTTGGTTTTCTGTCAATATAATCATAATCGTCAAATAAATAAATAAAAACGTTACTTATAATAACAGGATTATTTTGGACAAACAATGATCTTTGCGTAATAAATTAATGGTTTTTTTAACTATTTCCAATGCAGATCAATATGAGTGTAAAGGTAAAACAGAAATGAACCAATATATTAAATGAATTTTTAATACACATGAATATCAGTCCCTTATCAGAGTAACAATGAAAGAACTATACTAAAAAATTATTAGTAATCATAAAAAGACATATCGAATTGTTCTTATTTTCATGTAAAAAGTTAGTAAACATGTATGTATATTTTTATTATAAACATTTATTATTGTAATAATTATACATGGGCTATAATTTTACAAAGTTAGCTATTAAGTTATTGTATATTCTACTCAAATTTTCCGTATCTGTTATTTTATTAACAGTATTATTGTGTTTGTTAATAAGTATCATCTCGCTAATCAATCGTTTTTTGTAGTTGTGTTCATTGTCTAAAATGTTGACATTGTCGAAAATAAACTCGTGGTTTAACTTGAAATGATGAGATGAGTTTATTTTAAGTGACGTTTTTATTTATTTATTTGACGATTATGATTATATTGACAGAAAACCAAAGACCTCATTAGGTAAGCGTGATTTCCTAATATAATATTTTATTAATTTTTGTTACTTTTTTATTCAAACAAAAATAATTTTTTACCTTTTAAATAATAAATTTTTCCTCGTTTTGTTACTTACAACTTTGTGTTTTTATGGAACTTTTTAATTTAAATTTTTTTCAATTTTAAAATATTGTTATCGAGTCATACTGTGTGTTTAATGTTCTATATCTTTATTTATTTATTTGAATTTATTCATAATTTATGTTATATGTTGTAGTCCTGAGGAAGACAATAAATTTTGTCGAAACGTCGACTAAATGAGAATTTGAGGTTTTCTTTACTAATTTTTTATCCAAACCGACTAATAAAACTACATTAAGAGATTGTGGATACGAAACTCCTTAGCTAGTAAGTTTTTATTTCCAAAATAAACTCTTTTATGTCAGATATATTGGACCGACATACAGCCTTTTTCCAAGAGGGTGCAGTGATTGTCCTGCTGTTTAATATATCAAAGGCTTTATTGATATATTTAATAAATTTAATCGTGGCTTCACAATTTTCAAATTCTGGCACAGAACCTAAGAGCGTCTGCAACAGAGTCACTCAATGTCTGAGTGGCAAGTTTCACTTTCATTTTTTGTTTGAGAAAATGAACATGATTTGCTCTTAACTTATTGCCTAAATGCAAACCTTCACTTTCTTGCAGTTTATGGAAATGTTCTATATACCGCCAATCTATTTTATTTCCATCTGCATCTTCTAGAATCCTTCTTTCACCAAAAGTGTTCCTAATCAATTTAATCATATGGCATGGATCCCAAAATATATAAATGGGATTATCAATTAAAAAATGGGTTTTTAAATTAACTAAATCGAAGTTACATCCTAATAATTTTGACATTGTAATATTTAACGCAGCGTCGTCAAATGTTATACTAATTATTTTTGTGCCTGTGGCTTGAACTAAATTGATACATGTCATAACAAGCTCCATTTTTTGCTCCGCATTTAATGCTACTATTAAAAAATATCCCAAAGGTAACTTCCAACCACTATTTACACAAACTAACATAAAAACTAAGACGCTAGTGGCCTCATCTATATTGTCACTAATTAAATTAGCCCCAAAATCAACATATCCATGATATTTTCTACCATCCCACTCAATGAATTTTCTGATGGACATCTTGTCGATCATTAATGAACACAGATTTGTACTCAGAAGTTGAATTTCTGCTACAAGAGCTTCGAATGCTTCCTTAGTAAAGCCGGGTGATCCTTCAATACACTCATAGCATTTACTAAGGGTCCTAGGATGTGGCAAGCATGTATTAAACTGTTCACGAAAATATTGGTATGCTCTTGGAGAGAGAAAGTTGAGTGTTAAGGCAAATTTTCTTAAATCGGGTGAGTACTGCTTAGAAACGGTTCCGTTGATTTTCGAAATATGACGCATTACTACAGCTTTTGCAGAATTTCCCAAATTAGACAAAAGTTCAAAATGTTCTTCACTAATTAATCTGTTATTTTTTTTAATTGGTTATAATTGCCTTCATATTTGCAATTCTTTTTTTGCTACGTCTCTTGTGTTGCTGTAATAACTTAATCTTTTTTTGTTGTTGTGTACAACGAGAAGGCAACGTTTCAATTTTTCTTTTCGTAGAAATTTTTTGTGATGAAGAAGCAGCTGGTTCACCAATTTCAATACCCATTGATGATTCCGTGTTAACCAAGACAGCATCTCTTGCCAAACGACTACTACCCTGCCTTGGTTTTGTACTAGTCTGCAAATAGGATGGAAATCCTGGAAATATTGAAGGGACTGCATTTTCACGCAACCGGTTATTGTTCTTTGAACTTTTATCCATATAGCATTCTTCAAAATGTACTGAGCATAATCGAGAATGCTTTGTAGGTTGCCAGTTTTGTCTTCGTAAAGCTCTAATCCACAATTTCAATCGATTATCGTCATCTTTTGGAAACCTATCAAAAAAGAAAGCTCAATTTAACTTTTTGGAACTTGGCCCGCTCAATCTTTTATAGTTTCATGACAATTATCCCTTATACATTCTCGTAGGCCTAAATCAACTCATTAGTCCAGGTATGATAGTTTATTTCCTTAAATAAATTAACCCTGCAATTTTTAAACGTGATAATTAAGAAAAAAATTGTAGAAATTAGATAAATATGTTTTGGAAAAAATCGGTACAGTGGAACAGGTCTAAAAAAATTAATGAAAGTGCCGAAAAGTGTTTTTTTCACGTTTAAGGAATGAAAAAATGTTAAAAAAAAAAAACAAAAAATAATACAGACATAATAGCGCTTGAAAAGACAAAAAAAAATGAGCCTTTGTCGATTAAAATCGGCCAATAGCTTAAAATTATAATTATTTTTTCATGAAATTTTTATTGGAGGTAGGCACCAATGAAAGCCACAATTTAAGCCCCGAAACAAGTTCCTACGATAATTACAGTCCTTGTAATTCAATGTCAAATAATTGCCATACTTCGCGATTTTTAATTTTTTTTGCAAAAAAGTTGTCGACCAATTAGTCTCATAAATATATATATATATTTTTTTTCATCTTTTCAAGCGCTATTATGTACCATTTTTGTTTAAAAAAAAAAAAACATTTTTCCATTACTTAAATTTGAAAAAAACTCTTTTCGGCGCTTTTATTAATTTTTTTATACCTGTTCCACCGTACCGATTTTTTTCCAAAACATGTTGATCTGATTTCTAAATTTTTTCTTAATTATCATATTGAAAAATCGCATGGTTAATTTATTTAAGATTTCGCATACTTTCCCGCTATCAGACCTGGACTACATACCGCACGCCCATGAGTAAGGAATAGTGACAATTATCGACAACAACAATCAGAGTTTGATCGATTTTTAACAGTTAATTATAATGCTTTAAGAGCATTTTATACTGACAGATTGTTGGATTAACATTGTTATTCACCAAATTGGAACCTAAATAAGCAAAATTCAGTTCATACTTAAGTAACAAAGCAAAAATTGACACATCAATAAACGACTTACCTATGAAAATTGATTCCAGGGACTTTTTTATTGCTGGAATTAGCACATTTGTAAGCCGAACACGTTGCCATGTCTTTAAGAAATAAATGTATACACACAGAAATAAAAAAAACACTTAATTAACTACCGAAATCACATAAAAATAGTAAATGTTGAAATAGTCACCAACGTCGCCAAATCATGGCCGCTTCGCCTGAACTCGGCTTCACTTCCGACACGTCGCCAGTATAGGGTATCGCAGTTTTAGTGGTGACGTCAGTTGTTGACCTAGTACAAGGTTCATTATCCAAACAAACTATTTTGCCTTGTGTTTTGTATATGGTGTTCTCGTTTTGTGAATTTTAAACGTTTTAAAGACAATTTTTGATTAAAATTAGTGTAAGTACCGTAATTAAAATAGTTTTAGGATGTAAGTTATAAGTAAATTACATCGGTAATTCTATTTAAATACGATAATTTTTCCGATAAACGGAACTGATAAATATAACCTTAAATTTATAGCACATTTTCATACGAATTTTTTGTTTTAACATTAATTTCAAGCAATTACATTATAACAAACATTTATAACAAACTGTTATAGGGTACCTTTTTATAAAATTTTTAAACTTCTTAATTTTAGGGGTAAAATGACTGAAAAGCGTGTTATTATATTTTCGATGGTGTCAGCTTTTTTTCAGTGCAAACAACGCCCAGTTGGAACGTGGCGAAAACTCCTATTCTAGTGGAAATGTAATAAGGATGTCGTTTGACCCCAGTGTAACTCCAGCTTTACTTAAAGGCGAGGTGAAAGCCAGCATGAAGGGTAGAAAATATTGTGTTGCGGTATGTAAATTTATGTTTTGTTCTTATTTAAAACAAAGTTTACAATGGTTACTTGGTGACTTAGATAAATAATTTAGCAGTGCCTTAACATATATGTCTGGTTACTTCAATGTAAATTGGTTCGATATGTGCCGGCATCATTTAAATTTTGTAAATGGACCTAATACATACCACATAATTTACTTCAGTAACACCATATAAATTTGTCTGTAGTTACTGCTAATGTGTTTTGTAAATAATACTTAAAATGAAATTTTCATTATAGTTATTTGTCGATCCAGAAGATGGTATCACAGATGCAAAATGTACATGCCCAAGGGGACAAGTGATATGTCATCACATGGCTGCTCTATGTATCCATGCACATCATAATGTTAGTGTCACTGATAAGGCTTGTGCATGGAATGCTCCTAAGAGTTCCAAAATGGAAGAGACAAAGTCACTTAACGAGATGTTTCCTCCAAAAAAGCCAAACTACTGTGCAGTTAGTAGAAAAGCTACCACTGCCGAGGTGACAGATTTTAAGAAGAGGCTAAATTCTCATGTCGTAGGCTTTACATGGCTGTTACAGGCAGAGCCGGAAGAAACCTTGCTCTTGTTAGTTCCCCACATAGAAAATATTGTATTTTCATCAGAATATATTGCCAGTGAAAACAAAATCGAATACTTTAAACAAAAGTGTGCATTATCACAAGAAAAAATTAAACAAATTGCTGAAGCTACATGTGGACAATGAAGCAATGAAAACTGGCTCATAGCTAGAAAATATAGGCTTACTGCTAGTCATTTTGGTGCCGTTATTGCTTCTTGCAAGAGGAATCGATTTCCAAAGTCGTTATATGACAATTTATTAGAAGGTTACAACTTAAATTCAGTATTAGGTATTCAGTGGGGAAGGGAAAATGAGTTAAGTGCTATTGAAACGTTCAAAGCTGCAACAGGCATGGAAGTGTTTTCAACTGGATTGTGGCTCGAGGAATGTGGGTATATAGGAGCCAGTCCTGATGGTTTTGTAGGAGAGGATGCCCTCATTGAAGTAAAATGTCCGTATAAATATAAAAGTGTATCGCTAGAAGATGCATTACGGAATGACAAAACATATTTTATATATAAAAATGAAGAAGGGAACACTACAGTAAATACAAAACATGTTTACTGGGACCAAATACAGGGACAATTACACATTACCAATAAAGAAACGTGTTTTCTGGTAGTGTGGACTCCAGCAGAGTGCGAAATTGTCGAAATCCCGAAATACGAGGAATGGGAAGAAAATATGGATTTATTGAAAACATTTTATTTGGAGAAATTTATTCCATATATAACAAATATGAAAGCTTGAAATAAATATTACAAAACTTATTTTGCATTGTTTTATTGCATTTCTGACCAAAAAAATAAAAATAAAAACCCAAACATTTTAAAACTTTTCAATAATTATTTTAAAAAACTTTTGACAGATTAATTTGACCTTACACCGAGTTATAGGAAAAACTGAGTTTAGATAGATTTTTATTGGTTATGAGCATATGAAACAAATATTTAACAGTATAAAATTCATAGGACAACGGTTATCAATAAAAATAAGATAAACATATTGATTTTAAAATCTATATTGAATTTACAGTAACAGATTTTACATTTGATATGAGTTTACATTCTCAATTTTCATAGTACATACGCTGCACAAATAAGGTTCATTCATTGTCACTACTTGAAGAATATGCTTGTGCAACTTATCTAATCAGAGGGGGTTGTAAATTAGTAAGAGCTCCAATCACTTGGACAACACAGCTTGCATGACTCTGCAGACTAAAATTTTGTAGCATTTCATACGTCTTATAGTCCTTTCGACATGAATTCTTGCCCTTGCAATAGTTTCAGTTCGATAAACTTGCTCAGGGGTAAATTGAGATGTAACCAAGAAAAGTGGGATATTCAAATTTACGCCAGGTGGAAGAATATCTTTCAAAAGAAATCCTTTGTCTGCTAAAATTAAATCTGCAGTTTTCATCTGTTCCAGAATTTTACAATGTTGAACAATTTTCTTATCCGATGTTGAACCTGGATATAAATCACTTACAAATGTTACAACACCATTTGGAGCAACCCCTATAAGTGCTTTCCAGGTATTCTTATGTTTATAATAATAATAATAATGTTTATTCAGGATTATTTATAATTACAGGTTTCATGTAGTGAATTACAGCACCTAAGATCTGCGCGATCTTGGATTGTGCTTCCTTTAGCTGATTTATAATAATTTGTACCTATGAGCAATATAAACTTATTACTGAAGGGTAATTTTACTTAGCACTTGTGCAAAAGAAAGAAAAAAAACAAAAAAAAATAAACAATGAATTATATATAGAAATAAAATAAAACAAAGCATCAGTGTAGAAGAAAAGGGAAATTATGTTAACATCTTTTTGAAATCTCTAAAATTATGACGAATAAATATTTTACTTTTTATTTTAAATTTTTTATAATTTTTTATTTCTTTTATGGAGTTTGGCAAACAGTTAAACAATTTAATTCCAGTGTAGTCTACAAATTTCATAAATAGGGTATTTTTGGGTTTTGGTGTGGCAAGATGTTTATTTACGACGGCTCTTGTTTCATATCCATGATTAATTTGAAATCTAAAATGTGAATTTCTATATATAAAGTTGATAGAGGATACTATATATAAGGTTTCAATATCAAATAATTTTATTTCATTGAATAATACTTCTGTAGGATACATTTTAGGTTTATTAAATATTATTTTTAAAATATGTTTTTGAATTATTTTTAAATTTAGCAGTATCGTATCGTACGTTCCGTCCCAGATCGTTAAACCATAGTTAATGATAGATTCAACAAGAGATTTATATATATTGACTAATGACTTGTGTTCATAATTTTTTGTAACTGATAAAACTTATGTAACAAACCACGAACCTTTCCTACTAAGCTACCGACATGTGCATCCCATTTTAAAAATTGGTCAATATAGATACCGAGATATTTTATTGTAGACGATTTTTCAATAAGATCTGTACAAGTAATACAATTTATTGGGTTTATACATTTATGTAATTTAATGGTTTGTATATTCGACTTACCTAGAGTATTTAAAGAGAAAATAAGAAATTTAGTTTTTGCGTTATTCAGTGTTAATAAATTGTCATTTAACCAATATTTTATTTTATTAAGACCTATTTCTGATTTATTTTTAACACCATCCCAGGTATCATCTGAAAAAACCAAAACGGTATCATAGGCATATGAGATGATCTGACCAGGGAGTCTGATATTCAGCATATCATTAATATATATTTGGAAAAGCAAAGGTCCAAGTACGGTCCCTTGCGGAATTCCAAAAGTGACTGGTTTTTCTTCGCTATAAACTGAATTTATTTTTACTTTTTGTGTTCTATCACTTAAGTAATCCCTGAGCAGATCACCACATATACCTCGAATCCCATAATTTTCTAGTTTATCTAGTAATTTTTCATGCGATACCGTGTCAAAAGCCTTTGCCAAATCTAAAAAGATTGCCAAAGGCTTCTGACATTGAATCATGTATAGTTTTTACTAAATAATGTACAGCATCTACGGTAGATAAACCCTCCCTAAACCCAAATTGTAAAGAAGAAATTATTTTAAATTTATTGAGGTGCTCTAACATCCTTTTCTTTAAACATTTTTCCACTATTTTTGATATGTTACTGACTAAAGAAATAGGGCGGTAGTTAGAAATTTGCGTTGCATCCCCTTGTTTGAAAATTGGAACTACCGTTGTTCTTTTCAGTATTTCAGGAAATGTGCCTTGTTGAAGAATAAGATTAATTACATATTGCAATGGTTTTGAGAGATGTTCAATGCAAGTTTTTATTCTCCGTAACTGGATATAAATAAATTGTATGCATTATTTTCTGCAGATTTTCATTTATATTATTACCTATGTTGTGCTATACTTGAATAATAGTTATTAAATTCGTTGCACATTTCCATATTATCTGTTAAAACTTGATTGTCAATTTTAATGTAGCTAATCTTTCCGGATTTTTTATTTATTTTTTCATTGGTAGCCTCTTTTATTAAATTCCATACCTCCTTTACGTTATTTTTTTGCCTCAGTAAATTTCTGTTTGTAATAATAATTTTTTGTCTTTTTTTATTAATTTTGTTATAGTATTTCTATAAAGTTTATATCTATTTTTTATGTCATTGTTATTTGGGTTATTTAAGAGTATTTGTTTACGTTTATCCCTCTCTTTAATTGAAATTATCAGTTCTTGAGTTATCCAAGGTTTCTGTTTTTTGTAGAATTTTTATTTTTGTAGCAAACACTTTTACACGTGTTTACTAAAAACTGCAGTTTAAAAATGAATTTTTTCATTGCCACAGATGTATTATATTCATTATATATTTCCTGCCAGTTTTCTGTTTCAAATTTCTTCATTAATTTTCTATAATTAATTTTTTCAATTGGATAGCTTTTTGTCTCATTATGATTACTATTTTTATTTCCTGTTAGATATAAAATAGTCGCGTAATGATCAGTAATTGATGTAGTGAGAATAAAAGGATGGGAATTAAATATGTTTTTCGTGTTTTTTAGAAATATATGATCAATAGTTGTAGCTGTAGTTTCCGTAACTCTGGTGGGTTTATTGATTTGAGGATAAAACTCTTTCTCACTAAGAAAATTTATATAATCTTGAACTATTATATTATTCCCATCAGTTATGTCTAAATTTATGTCTCCGACAAGTAGTTGTATGTTAGTATCATTTGATTCTATAATGTTTTTTAAGTCACTTATAAATGTATGTTGATCTGTGGAGGGAGGACGATACACGGCAATAATTGTATAACTTTGATTGCATTTTTCATAATTAATTTTAGTGAAAGTGGATTCATTAAGACTAATATGTTTTAGGTTAGTTACTATTAAAGATTTATGTATGTAGATAACAATTCCATCGTTTTGATTAAAGTTTCCATTATTATAATAAAAAGTGTAATTTGGTATTTCAAAATTGGTGTTTTTTAATTGCCAGCACTCTGAAAGTATGATTAAGTCATATTCTAATGTTGAGGTTTCCAACAAAATTAATATTTCTTCAAAATTTTTTTTGTAGACTACGAATATTCATATGAAATAAACTTAAACCAATATTTTTTCCTCCCATATTTAATATAGTGTTATCTAATAAGGAATTAACATATTTTGTAGAAATACTATCGTAAGAGTCTAATTTATTTAGTAAGTCCACTACTGTACCCATTTTCTTTCACCTCTGCTTTCTTTTTTTTTCCCTTTTTTTCTTTCTTTTTTTACAAAATAAATGAAAGATTATAGTAGTTAAAATAAAAAAAAACTATGTATATAAACATGTAAACAGCAATAAGAACCCGACACATAAAAATATTAGCGATAAGCGCTGCTTTGTTTTATATCAACAAAATTAATCTGTAACATAATTTTGATTTAAAATAAAAATGATAATTTATTGTATTTATTCTATAAATATTAACAAAAATAGGTATTAGACTTTACCTTTAATTTAGTAAGGACATTAAATTATTCAAATTTTTTACATGGTTGATTTTATTATTTTTGAAAACATTGATGTTCCCATTTTGAGTCCAGACATTTTTAGCACCAAATTCCTCCACTGCTATTTTTAAAATTTCTATTTTCTGTTGGGTTAAGTCCTCTCTTATGACCACCTTCGTGCCTTTTAGGGCTTTCTTCTTATATAAAACTTCATTTTTGGTCTTATTTGACGAGAATTTTACTAATATGGCTCTCTCTTTGTTTTTAGCCTTTATACCAACACGATGACATACCTCAATATCCCAAGATTGCAGGTTAACACCAATCTTCTCATTAATTAATTTAAAAACCTCATCTTCTGGTTTTTCTTTTTCCATTTCTTTAACACCAAATATTCTTACGTTATTTCTTCTACTGTATTGCTGAATATTGTCATTCTCAATTTTTATCTCTTCAGTATCAGATTTCAAAGACTTGACTTCTTTTTCAAGTATATTTATACGTTTCTCTTGCTTTTCAAATTTTTTTTCAAGCTATTTTCCACTTTATCGGTAATTTTTGCTATTAAATTACTCATCCAATCATCATTAAATTTATCAAGGATTTTTTCAGCTATCAGCTCTTATAATTTATCCAACTGTTTCTTATTAAAAGACATTTTTAAGTTTAAAAAATATGATTAACAGCACCTATCGAAATACATCTACTCGTTTTGCTTGCTCGACATAGTATGCACTGTACGTCGCTTTCTGTGCAGTCATGTAACTTCTTGGCACCATAGTTGCTATTTCTGTGCAATCAAGAATTATTCGACAATTTGTAAACGTACTACAACAATTTGGTAGACAGGTTTTGTTTTTATTTCGTGATGGTATGGACGACATCATCTGTTTATATAAAATTTCATGTAAAACATGGATCCATGTTATTATGATGTTCGTTACTGTAGCCTGGGACACTGCACATCTTTGAGCAAGATCTTCGTGGGGGAAAATTTTGCCTTAATTTCATTAAGCACATTAAAAGTTGATCTTTCTTTGAAATTTTATCCACATTCCATTCTAAATAATAATTTACTTCAATATTTTCCAACAACTGATAAACACTATCAAAAATTCCAGCATTGGGTAGACTAGTATATAAAGATACTGAATTATCAAAATGGCAAAGTTCTTCATATGTGAAAACAGTTCTTCGCATTGATTCTTTTTGCTCTAACTCCCTTCTTAAAAAGTAATTTTCTGCATTCAACATGGTTGTAGACAAAATGTCTTTGTCATCTGCAGCTCTAGACTTAGATGGCTGAGGATTTAAATAAATGTTTTCAGTTGCTTCAATTGAAGCCGTTGGAGATGTTGCCCTAAAAATATGTAAATTATTACTTTCATACAATTCAATATATAGAATGATCTACCTTTCTATTTCTGCCTGGTGAATATCCTCGGGTATACCTGATTGGGTCCTAGTGATATTTGCTAATGCTTCGGCTACATCACTACGAGTTAATTTGAGACGTTCCTTATCATTTTTTTCTGGTGATGTATAAGAAAAACGTTTTGTTATGTTGTGCTGAAAAAGCTCTGGACCATTTTCTCTTTTCCCACCTGGAAAATGACAGCTACATAGAAATGCTCCAGGACCAGGTTCTTCAAATCGTCTAGAAATAAAATATGCTTATAAGTTTAAACTACGCTAAAAATCAACGTTTCTATCTATTACCTAATAAATTTCTTCCACCTCATTCTTTCCTTCGCATCTTTTGGAAACTTAAAGAATTTGCATGTCTCCCTCTGAATGTAATGCTTACATTCAGATGCCCAACACATCACCATTTTTTCTATATCTAAAACATACCAATACCACTAATTCATTACTCTTTAATTGAAAGTACAGATTACATTTTATCCCTAAGCTAGTTTTTCAACCTTCATAAAAATATGATACGCCAAAAAACAGCAAAATTCATAAATTTGAAAATTTGAAGTTATGTTGTACTTTTCCTTTTGTAAATTTAATTATATATAATAATTTACTTACCAATTTTTTTCCTGTATTAGTATTATTATTTATATATAGTCCAATTCACTATGTTTTAAACACTCTGATAGCACTTTCTTAATTTTTAAAGCTCTATAACACAACGTCCCACACAAATACAAATACAAACAAAGTTTGTTTGGATAATGCACCCTGACCTATGACAATAATGGCGGCTTCTGACGTCACACTAATACGGCGTTTTCTCTTTATTCGTAGGCTAAACTGATACTAACCACTTAAAACTAGGTTATACGAATGCGCATTGAAAGGTAGTAGGGAGATGACGCCTCCAGGCGTCATCAGCAGTCAAAGTGTTAAATACTGACTTTCTGGTTGCATTCCATATTTTCCTTCTTTGACTCAACTCTGAACTGTAAATGAACCCAATGCAACTGTGTTTAACCCTGCGTAGGTCGCGGATTGTGTGGAACATAACGGGTCGCGCGGTATCTCAGATGTATGAACATAAAAATGATTCTATTGAAATATTTCCAAGATAGTGAAAACAAACAACTATAAAATACATTTATTGGAATAGTAAGTCAACATAAATTTATAAATTCTCGTATAAAAACGTAAAAACCAAACATAAACCTAATAATTCAATAAAAACATGAGATCCAGTACATTTGAACATAAAGTGTGATAAGTACTGTTGATGTAACAAAAATCAGAAATAAACGCGTCAGTCAGAATTTGAAATTTGATAAGTGCCCCCATCGAAACATTTTTGATAGAGCATTGTGGCATGTTCTAAACAAAAGTAATCATCACATTTGCGGCAACGATACTTCGTGATTCTTCTTCTTTTACTTTCTGAATAGCAAGGTCTGCATGTTTTTTTGGTGCTATCTAATTCTTGTGGAGATTGCTTTTTTTCTGGATCAGCATTATACTTTTTGAGTGTCTGCTGCAGATGTGTTGGGAGGCTTTTTATTTGCCCCCTCCGCCCAAGATTCTGTAATTAAACAACTAACATTTTTAGGTATTCCCTCCTATTTGCGAAGGTATTTTCATTACTTGTTGATGGCTGCAATATTCATCAAGGAAAAGAAGATTACCATTGGCCATCTTCTTGTATTTCGTGCGCAGTTATAAGTGGCACATAACTGATCTAAAGTGTCAACTCCGGATTTTGTGGCATTATAATAAGTGATTATTTCAGGTTTATGTTGTTCTCCTGTGCTTTGGTCAATCTTATCGTCAAAATGCAACGATGATAAAAGTAACACATTTTTTTCTTTTTTTTTTTTGGTATACGAAACTAAGGTGCCGGTTTCACTGAATCCAAACATAGATGAATGTATTGCCCTTTCTTTGACGTCCAAAAATATTGGAGGAATCTGCCTTTTATTTTTTCTTATAGTACCAACATATGAAAGCTTTTTATTCTTTAGTCTTTCTACGAGATCGAGATTGGTAAACCAATTATCTCGGGTGATATTTCTTCCGGTGTCATATATAGGTTCAGCAAGGCGCATTACCAAGGCACTGGGTGTGTTGCTAACTTCAAAGGGTCCCTCAGGCTGCTTGCCCGCATACACTTCTAGATTGAGGGTGTAAAATAATTTGGAATCCACTAGCGCAAATACTTTTATTCCATACTTATTTCGTTTTGAAGGAATATACTGTCTGAAAGAACATATTCCCCTAAATCTCTCAAGTTTTCCATCTATCGTAACATTTTGCCTGACGGAATAGCATGCTTTGCAGTTGTTGACAAGGAGGTCGAACAATTCACGAATGGGAGTCAACTTGTCGATTCTTTTTCTTTCTTCTCTCGTACTTCTATCGTCAAATATACAACATCTTTACAAAAGTTTGAACCTCCTAAGAGAGAGAGAGAGAGAGAGCGAGAATAACTCAACACCTATACCGTCAGATGACCGTAAATCTTCTAAAGATTGCCTGCCACTTCTCAAAAGATCTGCTAGATACAAGAGAACAAAGAAGGCTTTCAGTTCGATTAATTCAGTTAATTTTATATCTCGTTCACGACTATAATTCGGCCGTATGCTCTGTATATTCAGATTTGTGGAATTCACCATAAGATCTATCACTCCCCCGTCAGGAAAAAACATTTCCATGAATTGAGAACAGTTTTTATACCTTTGGCTGGCCCAACTACTCTGGTATTTTTCTGAGGATGTTATGAGGCATTATTTTCTTGGCTTTCGTAGGTACGAATTTTCCCCATTTTGTATTGTCTTTCCCAATAAAGGTGTATTCTGCACAGCTGTCTTCATTGGACTCACCCTCACTACCACTTTCAGTGTCCGGATGAAGAATTTCAGTTTCAAATACGTCATTTTCATCACAATCACTTTCGTCCAGAATTTCACTGTTTATAAGTTCCTCATCCTCTTGAAACGCAATCTGTATTAAATATTCTACATCATCGGCATTTGTAAGATCAAATATTCTTTTAGAATCCATATTTGCAGACATTTTCTATACTTATAGTCTCACACAGTTATAACGTGAGAGGTCGCGCAGTATCTGTCAGATGTAAATACAACAAGGACTTCAGAATCAGCCATTTACAACTCTCACTGCCGCCGGCGTCACTGGAAAGTTAGCATAATGTAGCGCCAACTCGGTCTATATGACTAAGACACTTTTTTTCAAATTTTTGACGAAAATATAAGTTTTCATCAAAAACGGAAGTAGTTTATGTTCAACACATGAAAGTACATCTAAAGGTGTACTTGGCCTGGTGGGAAATTTTGGGTCAAACGCCTTCGGCCTGGTGAAAATATAAGGAAAATACACGTCGGCAGTGAACGTGTTAATATTATGCATAAGTAAGAAATAATTTACATAAATAAAAAAGACATCATTCGAAGGTTACAGGGTGGAACTCCTCCCCTCTTAGAACGGAAGGTGGGTGCCAATAGGTTGGGAACCACGTGAGGTTGTAGATGTAGTTGTAGGGGATGATTCATTGGGATATTCAATCGTTGCCTGTGGTTGTAGATGATCATTTTTGAATCGTATAGTAAAACGTTGAAATGTCTTTTTCCTATGGATCCATTTGATGATTATAATCACAATTAAAACCGTTAAAATTGATATAATTATCCATGTATAATTAATTGTTAGTTTTGCTGGGAGATCCTTAAGGTGGACTCTATGGAATTTGTTTATTTGTAATTGGAGTGGAAATGTCATAGGTGCCGAAAACATAAAATCGAGATATTTTTAAAAAAAACTATTAGACGTATATTTTTGCATATACAAAGTAGCTACAAATAGGTTACATGTTTCAAAGCACTCTGAATAAGTAACTAAGGCCACAACGTCTAATATTAAAAAATGTACAAAATAAAAATTTATTCTAAAATAAAAATTTATTCTAAAATAAAATTTGGAAAGGAGCTAAGTAGGTACCAAATATTTAACTTATGTGCTAAGTGCCTAATAAAAGTTATTTTATTAATTCACTATAAAACGGGAATCATAGCTTTCAAATGTTTCTTTTTGTTGCTACTTATGCGACTTTCATGAAGCAGTTCTTCCAATATAATTTTTTGTATGTCTTGGATCGACTTGCCCTTTTTTAATATGGGAAATTTCTGGAAATCCATTAAGTTAGAAAAACTGTCTTTGCACAACAATACCCCTGGATATTTAGAATCTACTCGAATGTGCGAGGTCTTGCTGATTTGAACTGCTTTCAAGGTCAAAATAGAATCAGCAGCAGCTTGGATGTAAAAAAATCTTTGTATATCAACTACCTGAAATTTTCCAGAATATGTGCTGCTCTCAATGACGTAGCGCCAATCTGCGGGTACCATAGGTTTACATTTTCTCTTACGCTTTTCAACAACCGCAAAGTTACGGTCACATTGTAAACAGCTGTGACCACTTACTAAATATTTATGGTCAATGGATTCGTATAAACCAACCGCAACCAAAAAAAATATAAATGAAAACAATCATATTATTTTTATTTTGCGACGCACACTTATCGCTCCATACAGTTATTTTTTCTCTTATTGCTTGGATTTATGTTGTTTATTATATGGAGTAAACATGAGGATATTTCATGTTTTCATTATTTGTAGCAGAGATTTATTGCATTAGATCGTTAATGGGGTTTCTTTATTATTCATTTAATTTATGTCATATGTTTATTGTTTACTGACTGTTGTGCTTATTGTTATTATAATAAAAGAATAGTTAACGTGGTAATATGTTTTATTTAGGATTTACACTGTACAATTAAAGAATAATAATTATAAATATCAGTGTTATTGATTAGGTTTCAGTTCACCATCTTCTTCTGACCCCTCCTCTGGAACTGCTCTCAGAACTGTATCTACATCATCCTTCTCTTCTGCCTCCTCAGCCTCTTCCACTCCACTGTCATAATTGCCGTCGTCGGTAGCTATTCTATTTAAATATTTTTGTAGATGTGATGGAAGAAAGTTTTCAAGATCGAAAATAAAACGAGTTAAATGCAGCTCCTGCAATCTGTGTACTAGTACATCGATATTAATTTGACTAGTTAAATATCTTTCACATATATTATATGCACGATTATAATTTTCAGCAAGATTTTCGCAATCTGATGTAGAATAAAATCGCTCCATACCACACACCGCTTCATGATCTGCGTCAAATGCCAGACCGTCTAATGTACCTTGTAATCTAATGACTGCATTGTTTAAATCAACAACTTCACTCTTACTTTCACTAGCTTCAGCATATGCCATCCACATTTTGTAAACGTTTTAATCTACTAACTATAGACCTATCTGATTCTGCTAGTATATATAAGTTCAATGGAGAAGTGGGAGAAACAGATGACGTTTGAAATGTTTACAGTTAGAGACTTGTTGATTCTTGTTAAATAGGCTTCGAGATAAAGGTAATTTATTTAACCCTTTAAGGTGCAAAATTATTTAGCAAGTTTTTGTTTATGACTCGACTCTAGTATAAGGACTTATGGTCCTACAAGCAAATTCAAACCAAATTGCCTCATAAATTTTTCAAAAGACGCTGGTAAACCGTTTTACCAGTGATCATTCGGGAGGAAATTTATCTGAAGATTTCTCTGGTATACCTGTAATACCACTATGATAAAAAGCTTTAATATGTTTATAAGAATTTTATTATATTTATTTTTATTTTATTATTAGATATATAACATTATGTAACAGTATGAAAAGGATCAAAACAGTCCAAGCATAAAGCAACTCGACAGTCCGAACACTCCATTGATGTACGGGTTTGCTTCCCGCGTTTGCTACATTGTGCGCAGCGTCTCGAAATTGTTCTTCTCACTAGATGACCTACATTTTGAAAAGGCCCTTGAGTAGCTAATGGAGGGCCAGGTCTCTTTCTCCCACAGAAATTTTCAATTAGTTGATCAGCTAGTTTTGACCGAAATTCCAAGTGACTTACCGGTTTTTTCCTTGAATCCTTTTTCTTTAGCGTCTCTCTATATAGAATATAGGCATTCACAATACTAGCATCTATCAAAAAATAGAAAATCTTCAGCCACCATCGACGACTCTTCCAAGCAATGTTGTATGAGGCCATCCTCTGATCAAACCGATCTACACCCCCCATATATTTATTATAGTCAACAATGGAGCTTGGGCAAACCACTTCTTTCCTGTAACCTTCCTTGTTTCTTCGTAGAACATGTCCCGTTTCTCCGGCATTGTGAATGTTGCTGCACATTTTCACAGATTTTTTCCCGCGGTCTTTCCATTTGGCAACAGAAATTTCTCCACAAACTGCCACGTCATACTCACCCATTTTCATCTGTTTGTCTTTCTTCAGTTGGTCTGCGGGGAAATATTTTCTGTTTTGTTTTAGTGTGCCACAACCAAACAATCCTCGATCAGATAACTTCTTCATCAAAGGAATTGTAGTGAAAAAGTTATCAAAATAGAGACAATGTCCCTTATTTTGGAGGGCTTTTGATAATTCGAGGACCACTCTTTCTCCCAAAGTGTGATTGGTTTTAGCACCTTTTCCCTGATAAACGTCGAATGCCTTTATATATCCCGTCTCAGAACATCCCATGGCTCAAATCTTGATGCCCCGTTTTATTGGCTTCTTTGGCATGTATTGTTTTAGCGAGGTTCGGCCTTTGAAAGCAACCATACTCTCATATATCGCAACATTGCGACTGTGCGTAAATGTATTGTTAAACACTTCCTTCAAATGAGTGAGTAATGGCCTAATTTTATATAATTTGCCATAATTTACCTCTCCACGCGCTGGAATTTGTGAATTATCACTGACGTGAAGGTATCGCAGGATTTTTAAAAACCTTTTGACTGAAAAAATGTTGGAAATTCTGGAGTTGAAAAAATTTTGATTTCTTGACCAGTAGCTTTTCAGGGAAGGTAAATCATTAAACCCCATAATTATATGGACGCCTAAAATGCATTTAGCTCTTCAACTGTCAAGTCTAAACATCTTCCAGCTTGAGTGGCATAAATATTGGACTGGACCACGATGTTTCGCAGACATGCTGACGTTGAAAACACCGTAAGAAAATCCAGTGGCTTTTCAGAATTGACCTAAAATGTAAATTTAATTACTTATAAAAATGGGTGCTGTGAAATATATTACCTGATCATTTGGGCCCATATCTTCTCTAAATTGAAAATTTTGATATTTTTTTGGAGCCCCAGGAGTTTTGGTCCAAATATCAAAATCCGAAATTGTTTCCGACTCAACATCCAAAATTTCGTCATCGCTGTCACTGTCTGATTCTGATTCAGGAGGATATTGTAGGGGGTGCGGTCTGTCGGGTTCGTACGTGGCATCAGCTACAGAGTCATCAGAATCGAAAGGTGAGTCATCTGCTTCAGTAGATGTCGAAACAATCAAACTGGAAGGTTGTGGTGTCCGTGTCTGACGTAAAAGTCTTATTCTTTTCGTCGGCGGTGGCGACCAGTCTGCCGCAGATGATGAGACCGCGCGGACGATGAGGGTGCCGCGGGCGGTGAGGGTACCGCGGGCGGTGTGGGTGCCGCGGGCGGTGACGGTACCGTGGGCGATGAGGGTGCCTTTGACCATGGACTTCCCACACGTGATTCAAAACTTGATAATCTGGCTGAAGAGCGAGTCGTCGAAGTTTCGCCTCTCTCAACTGCATCTTCCGCATCAGAATCTCCGCCAATATTGGAATTCTCTGCCTGATCCTCAGTTATTTCTAATAGTTCGGCCAGATCTTCATCGGTCAATGCTTTTTTCCAATATTGGAAATCTTTGTATCTATGCATCTATAATTAATTTTTATCTTATTAGAATGTAATTTTTATAGTGTCATAAAAAATAAGTGTTTATTTCAGCGAACTAAATAAAATTAAATTCAAATAATCCTCATTATAAAAATAGGTAAAGTCTTAACGTCGTTGAATTTGTTCGTTACCATCTGTTATTTCAAAGGCCCAACCATAAAACATGTGAAATAAATATATAAAAAACTAGCAACATTTCCATTTTATATCAGCCCCGAATAAAATTTCTGGCTGCGCCAGTGCCTTATTTTAACTACTGAAAACAGAACTTCAGAGAACATTGCAGTGTAATTGTTGCTAAAAGAAACATTAATCCTAATAAATATGAAGATGAAATATCGAGTTTACACAATTATAATAGTGCGTAGGTAGGCATTATGTACTTGCTCAGCGCTTAAACGCACGGCCTCAAAATAAATAAATTTTATAAATATAATATTCACTTCATCCCCGGTGTAGATTCCCAGCAGAACAGATACAGGAATCCATGATTAGACCGCTTACAAAATGTAGTAAAATTATAGCAAATTCGGCCATCGCCAGAAAACACAAGCCCTTATTCACTAACTACAGTAAATAAAAATTAAATACATGCATAAAATCATAGTCAAATAATAGTATATGAGGCCTTACCTGTTATATATGTAAAAATTACGAACAGTATTGAGATAACACAATAACACTTTGACGAAGACACACACGTGCTCAATATATGTCAAGACGCTAATGGCTCACTGGTAGCCTAACCTACCACTAAGACCATTCCTATGATGTGGCTTCGTCCAAATTCGGAAAATGGTATTATAAACTACCAGGGATCATTTAGTGCGTTAAATCGGAATAAAATACGGCAATACGGTCGAATTTATACTAGGTAAGGTGGATATTTCGACCTTATTGCATACTGGTAGGATATACTACCACCGATGCTTAAAGGGTTAAAATTCTTATGACATACTTATGAGAAATAAAAGTCATATTTATTGTTATTACATTTAATTTATTGCCTATTCATTACAATATTAAACTTAAAGCTAGTACCACAGTATTATCAAGAATGCAGCATATACCGTCAACCGGGGGAAAGTGGATCAAAATAATCGATTTTTTTTAACACGACGCCTTTGTGTTTCGATTATTTTTATTAAAAAAATTAATATAGCATCTTTCAACATTTAGTGTGAACCAATTTAAACTTATATTCAGTAAAGTCGCTCAATAAAAATTAAAAAAATAAGCTATAAAGATATTTTTTAAAAAATATAACAATCAACAATAATATTGAAAATAAACACTTTATTCGAACAGCCTTAATAACACAGTCAATTGTTGCACTAAAAAATAAGTTTAACAATGTTTAGGAACATTATTATGTATAAAAAACTTAAAATATAGGTAACTAAAACGTGCGATTAGCATAAATAATAATAATAGTAGATGTATTTGGCAGTGGCGGCTGGTGCACAATATACTTGGGTGTTCTGCACAAGGAAAAACTACGAAATATGAAGAAAATAATATCACACTTCTTTTTGGAATTTTCTATCACGTGTTGGAGGGTGTTTTTGATATGTAATGATGTAAATAAATATAAAAATTGCGTTTAGAAAATAGAAAATGCCACAAATAACATTTAGACAATATTTAATAACACATACCTTAACGCATTTTTTTAAGCATTAATGGGATACGCCTGTCCTCAGCAAATTTGTCTATAACTTGTTCATTAAAATTTGGCATGGTGGAAATGATTTCTTTTTCTATTGACAACATTGATAAGGCCGTTAGTCGCTCTTCACACATAGAGTTTCTAAGAAAAGTTTTTATGCGCTTAAAGGTACAAACATAGTGGAGCGCCGGGTCAAGATGTAAGCAGCGAGGTTAGCAGCGAGTGTCGGTTCACTCGATTTATGCAGGTATATAGTGGAACGTCGATGTTAGCTTCAAACACAAGAGGTTTGGTATATTTTTGAGCTTTTTCTTTGTTCGTCTGCAGTAGTAAATATGAGTTCAAACACTGAAGCCGAGGTTCTAGTTGACAGCGTAGCACAACGAATATTACTGGTAATGTCTAGAGAGTGTTCAGTACATCCCGTTAACTTAACTAGAAGAAAATTAGGACAGTATCACACCCTTTTTCAATAACTGAAAAAACACCCTGATCGATTTTTTCAGTATGTTAGAATGGACTATGCAACTTTTGATTATACCGGGTGAGTCACGAATTGCGCTCGCCCCGATATCTCCTAAAATATTTGGAATAGAAAATTGAAATTTCGAGGGCTTATTATACGACTAAAATGCCATCTTTTCAATAAAAAATCAAGTTTGGTGCACATCCGGTTTGACCGGAAATGCCCACAACTTTCGATTTTTAAATGAAACACCCTATATATTTTTACATTTTTGGAATCTAGAGGAAATTTTGAATACAATACATCCATTTTGGTCACTTTTTGATAAACATTAAAAATTTTATTAAAAAATCTATTTCTGATTCCAGAGTGCTGTGGTGCCCAAAATATATTTTAGTTTGTGTGCTACGTTACTATAAAAATAAAAAGAGCAATATGATTGCATTACTTAATTGTCTAGAGGCGTTTAAAATTTTTAAATGTGATTTTTACCCACTAACTCGGTTTTCTTAAATGGGAAGTTAATCGTCCACCAACATTTTTAAATACCCCATTTTCATACGAATCTAATGATACCAAAATTTTGAAAATCCGCTCAGAAATATTTGAGATTTCAGCCAAAATACAATGCAACCAAGCTTTTAGAAACATGCGGCTAATAGATTAGTGGGCTTTGGAAACTAAAATGACACATTTCTGTTTAAAATCTGGTAACCTAATAACATTGGAAAAATCACAGTAGCCATTGAATGTAATAAAACAATATCAGCTGTCAGACAGACTCGTGTAGTTATAGACAATCTTGAGCTATCAAACATTTAATAATTGTGAGCGCAAAGAACGTTACAAGTAAGTTTAGCATAGGTATGTGGAGGTAAACACAATTACATCCACAAGGAAATTAGCAACAGAATGCGACATCAGTACGGTTTTCAGAGTTTTATTTAAATGAACATAAATATCGGGCCTATAAATAAATAAAAATCAATTCCGTTTGAACAATTAAACTTAAACTAGGTAACAGTAGGTATCCATATTAAAATAATTAATATAATTAAACCATAAATTGACATTATAGATATTGTTCAAAATGTCCACCATTTTTTTCTATACACAATTCGGCTCTGCGTACAGCTGCTTGAATGGCTCTACGCAATTTAGCCGGCGTTATTTCATTAAGAGCCCGTACAACTTTATTTTGCAGCTCTTCACGGGTATTTGAAGAAGTTTTATAAGCCTTATTTTTGAGAGTGCCCCATACATAATAGTCGAGGGGTGTTAAGTCAGATATTAAAAGAAAAAACTAAAAATTTCCCCTCCCAAATGCTCTAAAAGTGATGAAGCCATATGGCATCATTGGGATAATCATATGTGTATAGATACAGACTTTGTCTAATAACATTAATATTAATTATCGAATGTTTTGAACTTATCAAGAAAATTTATATATTTAGTAATATAAAATAAAATGTGTAGTAGTTGTTTTACACACTTCTATTTATTATGGTACAACTTAAAACAATTTTTGTCCTTCGTGAAGCACAAAGCCATTTCACATTTTTCGCACTTCACTCGCGAGTAAGCATTAATGCAAAGCCTGCATCGTTGTTTAGGTTCAATGTGAATAGGCCAGTGCCCAAGTCCATCAAATCGGACATCACTGACAGGAGCAGAAGTTTTTGCTTTTTTTCTTAGCGGTGGTGGTGTTGGTATTGGAGAAGGCGCAGCAGATGATGGTTTTCCTCGTTTATGTTTATTTTCTTTTCCTGCTTTGAGTACATGAGCAATATCGGATCGAAATTCAATTAGAGGTTTGTACTTTTCATCTCTTTGGCTCACATGACGTCTATACAACAACCACGCATTGACAGTACACATGTCAAGAATATTGAAAAAAAATACGCAAATAGTATCTTTTCACCACAAAATTAGTTCTATAAAGCGACACCAACATATCGTGCAGGTCCACTCCTCCCATGTATGTGTTGTATTGCTTTACAATATTCGGACGTTCCACATCAATGTAACATTTTTCTGCAACACTCCACCGCTTTACGATATCTACAGGTTGGATTCCCTTGTATGTAGACAGCAGATGAACAGCCTTATTGTCATGCCATTTTACAGCAATTAATTATTTTTCTGTGTCACTACAGTAATCAAAAGAACCTCTTCCCTTTTCCTTCAGAACCTTATCAGTTTTTAGATTGCAGTTTGGTAACCTGTTGCTTCTAACAGTGCCTGCGGCAAGTATCCCAAATTCCCTTAGTTTGAGAAAAAGATTAGGTGATGTGAACCAATTGTCACTTATTGTCATGCCATTTTACAACAATTAATTTTTTTTCTGTGTCACTACAGTAATCAAAAGAACCTCTTCCCTTTTCCTTCAGAACCTTATCAGTTTTTAGATTGCAGTTTGGTAACCTGTTGCTTCTAACAGTGCCTGCGGCAAGTATCCCAAATTCCCTTAGTTTGAGAAAAAGATTAGGTGATGTGAACCAATTGTCACAATACAGTTTATAATTTTGATTCCTTGGAATATTTTCGCATAACCTCTTCACGATATCACCGCTAATGCCAAGTTCAGATATCTCTTTTACTGTTCCCTTTCCAATGTAAATTTCAGTCATATAAATCCACTTGATCCTGCTCGGGCAAATATTTTTATGCCCCATTTATGGGGTTTATTTTTTATATATTGCTTCAACGAGCTCCTTTCTTTGAAGGGAATGATAATTTCATCCACACAATTGTGCTCTTCTGCTTCTATTGTAGCAAAGTTAGCTCTAACACTATCTATTATTGGACGAACTTTGAATAGCTTATCATATTCTGGATCGTTACGTGGTTTCATTTTGGAGTTATCATTCAGGTGTAAAAAATTGCGCAGTTTATCAAATCTGTTACGTGACATTGTATCAGCAATAGAAGAATAGCGAGTAGCTTCACCCCAATACATACGATAGCTGGGCATTTTTACAATACCACTTAGAATATGCATTAGGGTGGGCCGAAAACGCATTAAAAAATTCAAATACATTATTTTATATTCTGATAGTCCAAAAATGGTACCTTATGAGTCTCTTATGAACTCCCTAAAAGATTTTTTAAAACAAAGTATTCCTTGAGGGGGCGCAGTCACTTTGAAATTTATTATCATAATATGTAGTGATTCTTTTTATTTTTTTTGAGCACTTTGCTTATTACAATACAAATCAATAGTAATAACCCAAAACTCATCATGGGGAGGTAGCTGCATATCGAGTTTCACCCGTCCCAATAACCAACCACCCACCCATGTTGGGATTTTACGGCTTATAATCCATTTTCGAATCAAATTTAGGCATCTTATTGCGGGATGCTATTCGAGATCTAATAAAACCGTCTCTAGCTGCGAACCCACAAACAGCAGCTGAAGCTTCTGTAACTAGTTTTACTCCCCGTTCTACACTTTGCGTGTGGCACGGAAAACGTGGAAACTGCAAGGCCTCAATTTTTTCTGTGGCAACCATATCATGCAGTTCTTCATCAGCCAAGGTTGTAATGATAGGTGGTTCTGTTACTACTATATCATGCCATTCAATCATATCTACGTAATCCTCACAACTAAAATTTAGCTGTGGTATTTTAAACAATCTTACGTTTTCTGATTTATTTTTCCTGGCCTTAATAATTCTGCGCAGTCCCAATTCACGAATATGTTTTCGCTCATCAGTAATCATCGCCAATATAATATTCTCGGGATGTGCGAAGTACGCGTTTCTGTGTATGACAGGGTCTATAATTTTGCGTAGATCGTCTGTAAGATAGCGGGAATTTTTAATCAATGTAAAGAGATGTCTTGTGCCGTCTTTACAGGATGGTTTGGCCTTAATCTCAAACCATGTCGGAGCATAAACCTTGACAATGTAGTCTGCTAATATTTGTAAGTTTTCGCTTGGATCCTCGGTAGCAACATATAAGCGTAGGATGCGGTTAGCAGCTGTTAACCAACGTGAATGACCTAATTTTCCAGGATTCTTTAAGGCAAGACTTTCTGAACATTGACCACTTATCACTGCTTTACAAATTTCCAATAAATAGCGTTGGTCTGTACTGAGATCGGATATTGCTTCTATATCACTGAGGTTTTGGGCGTCTATTTTCTGATATTTCACAACTGGTCGATTTTCACATCCTGACAACATTTTGCCAATAGGTCCAGAGAAACATCGCGGTCCAGTTGTATGACCGTCCAAATTCTGTAACAAATGGCACAATGGCAACTCATTTGCATGCAACTGACACACAAGCCATTGCAATGGCCTATTCAACGAAGTTTCAATAATTCTAATTACACCACCTTTTATACCAGTGTTAACTGCTGTTCCATCACATCCAATTGCCAAAATACTGTCCGATCTTATATTATTGTCTTGCAGAAATTTTAAAATTGCCTGAGAAATATTAAGTGCTGAACCAGTTTCTGGAGACACGTGCCCAAAATAAACAGACCCTGGCTCTGAAATAAGTGTGACGTGCTCTTCTGTTATAGTTTTTCTATAATAAGTTTTTTTTTTTTTAGTATTTACCAAAGTTTGATCTTTGCGGCCATCAAAATAAAGACCCTGCAAAGATTGAGCTTCTTCAATTCCTTCGTTACACAATTTTTGACGGTGACAGTTTATTTGTCGTCTTATTTTATTTTTGTCTATAACTTTAGACATATCCTCTGAAGTAATAAGACCCACATCTTTGAGTACAGCATTTGCAATAGCGGCAGCTGATCGAGATGATACTCCAGTTCTGTCGCAAGCCATTGCTAGCGATGGCAGTTTAATCCTCATTTGCGACGGCCTACTTACTATTGGAAAATCAATATCAGCTTCATCAGCAGATGGAGATTCCGAAACCGATATTTTATCAGAAACGGATGGTAGCACTTTTTGCTGTTTTTTTACAATGATTTCAATATCGGATGAATCGCTATTATTTTCGTCTACGAGCAATGGCCTTTTCGTAGTGGTAGCAGACTGTATTTGATGTTTCATAGCACGATCAATTTCTTTTTCTTTTCGGCTCTGAATCCTTTGGAGTTTTTTTGTAATAGTCGCATCAACACAGCCGATAGCCATCTTTCTTAGACTTCTCTGGTCTGTGAGAAATGTTCTCTCGTCTTCAGGCACCCGTTTTACCTTTTCACATTTGCAATTTACAAAATTCGTGCACTTACAACATGAGATGTCAAAAAGACTCGTCTGCGCCTCCTCTATAAATTTGCGGAGTTTTTCTCTAAACGAAACATTTTCTTTTCGACCTATACTCTTTTTAATATTCTTGCACTTGGCCCAGTAGCTCCGTAACATTTGAAGTATGCGGTCACGAGGAAGAGCTGGAATAGATGCTTTCGCCCATATTTTCTCCAATTCCTTGGCAACAATAAAGGAGATATCTGCTACAGTCGGTTCCTTGGAAGCATCGGTTGGTTTTAAATCATTCCGAACGTACTGATAATATTTCATAACGTCCTCGTAAGTTGGTAAAACACGGTCGTTTAACATCTCTGGGGAACCAAATATTGGACAGTTTTGATCACGTCTTGTTTTAATTTGCCGTGACGCCATATTTTATGTGAGGTTATAACAAGTATAAAATCAGTTCTTTTTTATTGCAATCAACACAAGTCACAATGTTAAACAAACACAAACAGTTTTCACATTAAAATAATGCTTTCATTTCTATTTAAAAGTACAAATCATAACAACACACTTGAAGCTCAGATGACAGACTGCTTTATAAAATAACCTCGATAATAACTCAAATAGATAGTGTGTAGGCATTAGAGGGGATTCCGCTGGCGCACAGCACGAATTACTATCAATGTCCTTGATGTGTTCGTAGTGTACGAAAGACGCTGGATACAAGTAAATACTAAATTAGAATAAAAATTCTTTTAGCTAATGGCGTTTCATATTAAAGAATTTTAGAAAATTTCAAGACCTCTGCGACCCCTCAAAGACTTTTTGGAAATGAACCAATTTTTTTTTGGCTAATAAGACTAACTAGAGAAACACTTTTTTGGCTATCAGAAGTTGAAAAAAGATAATCGATTTTTTTCGGCCCACCCTAATATGCATGCCTAGAAACTGTTCTATTTCATCTTCGTTTGTATTGATTGAATTTCCTGTTCTCTCAACTGAATATAAATTTGTTTGTTGGGCAATAAAACTAATCAAAGGATTGTCAAAAAAATACTTGAAGCAGGCTAATGGCGTTAGTTCTGGATCAGGTGGATCCGAAAACTTGGATATACAATCTGAAACTACCAGATCTATATCCTTGTGACGCCATCGGTATTTAGTTTTCTTTTTCTTTATGGGAAAATCAGCTTGAGGTAAGCTATCTTTCTTCTGAAACAGTAGCGACAATGGTATGTCGTCCTCGGCATCATAATGTTCTTCATCGACACTTTTTTCATCTACTTCATATGCAACTCCAATATTTTCTCCGACTGGAAGCGTGTAATGGGGTATATTTGATGCATCTGGAATTTGTAAATCAATTTTTCACCATCAGATTCCTCAATATCAATATCCGAAACATCACCTTCTAAAAGAAGAAGCAGGTGCTTTTCTTCTTGTTCGGTAAGACCTTGCCGAGTCATTGTCCTGTACGAACAAAATATATGCTATAGACTTTTCAAAATTTTGTCCATAATAATCATAAATTACTTTGTTTACAAGCAAAAATAAAAAATAAGTTATAAAAAACGTATCTTCGTGCAATTCTCTATTATAGACCTCAATTTCACCAAAAATGCCCGTTGACGCCAAATGGAATCATAAGAAGTGCACGACGATTTTTTACAACATATTGCAGCATAATCTATATTTAAGTATATAATCACAAAGATACAACAGTTGTACTTACTTCCAAGCCACAAGTTTTCAAAATTATTAAAAATTTCAACAATTTTCTGAATAAAATCATACACAATAACGGCACTGTACATTGACTAACACGTACAGGTATGCAAAGCTAATGATTAATCCCGCCAAATACTGTAATGTCCGTATAATTTCATAAAGGCGACATCTAGAGAGTCCTCTGAGAAGTGGTATTAAATAAAACTGCATTATTATTTTCATGCAACCATACTTACATGCTGGTCAAAGTTATGATGCCAAATGGCGTCACTGGGCCGGAAAGGGTTTAAACATACCTTGGTTCGTAAATCTACTTTCATCTGAATATAAAATATGAAAAGGAAAACCTGGGTTTTGTTGTACTGCATTTAAGAACCAGTTGCAATATACTAGCCTCCTGTCTTTATCATCTCCATAAAGATGTTTCTTTAAAATTCTGCAAACCGAAGACTGACTAATGTCGCATTCCGTTGACAATTCCCTTGTTGATGTTGTTGGGTGTACCATCACAAATCCTAATACAATTTCTTTGTCCTCACTTACAATAAATGTTTGATGGTCATCTTGTTGATCGGGTTCGTTTCTTAATTTTTGTTCCACTCTGGTAAACAAGTGTCTGCTTGGAGGACGTCTGCTGGGATATCGTTGCTGATACAGTCCTGCAGCTGCAGTTGCATTTTTGTGACATTCTCTATATGTCAGTAACATATCGACCTTTTCACTTCTACTAAATTTATTCATTTTCTTTAATTTTTACTCAAAGAGATTTCCGCAACGCTTTATTTTTTATCTGTCTGACAGCTGATATTGTTTTATTACATTCAATGGCTACTATGATTTTTCCAATGTTATTAGGTTACCAGATTTTAAACAGAAATGTGTCATTTTAGTTTCCAAAGCCCACGAATCTATTAACCGCATGTTCCTAAAAGCTTGGTTGCATTGTATTTTGGCTGAAATCTCAAATATTTCTGAGCGGATTTTCAATCATCATTAGATTCGTATGAAAATGGGGTATTTAAAAATGTTGGTGAACGATTAATTTCCCATTTAAAAAAACCGAGTTAGTGGGTAAAAATCATATTTAAAAATTTTAAACGCCTCTAGACAATTAAGTAATGCAATCATATTGCTCTTTTTATTTTTATAGTAACGTAGCACACAAACTAAAATATATTTTGGGCACCACAGCACTCTGGATTCAGAAATAGATTTTTTAATAAAATTTTTAATGTTTATCAAAAAGTGACCAAAATGGATGTATTGTATTCAAAATTTCCTCTAGATTCCAAAAATGTAAAAATATATAGGGTGTTTCATTTAAAAATCGAAAGTTGTGGGCATTTCCGGTCAAACCGGATGTGCACCAAACTTGATTTTTTATTGAAAAGATGGCATTTTAGTCGTATAATAAGCCCTCGAAATTTCAATTTTCTATTCCAAATATTTTAGGAGATATCGGGGCGAGCGCAATTCGTGACTCACCCGGTATATTGGCCAACATTGCACCTCATTTAGAGAAAAAATGGACAAATTTTAACTAGCAGCCCATAGGTCCAGAAGAAAGATTAGTCGTTACCTTGAGGTAAATATAAAATTAAACACTTTTACTATTTATTTATTTATTTTTATTACTTTCGTTCTTCTATTTTTTAAGATTTAAATGAAAAACAAGAAACTTTATTAACAAAATAAAAAATACGAAAAAGGATACAAACAGAAGAGAAAAATAATTTCAATGTGCATATTTGCTTGCAAACAAAAAACAAATTAAAACACATTTCATAAAAAAATGCTTCAGTCAAAATCATATAATTATGTAAACCTATAAATTTGCGTATTCTTCAGTATTATACTCGCAGTTTTGAAAGTACCTTTACGGCTTTGGGTAAACGTACTTTTGCACCAAACTCTGCATTTCGTTTCTGAATTGTAAAATAGCATTGTCTTTTATTTTTTTACATGCGGTAAAAGACTGTCAAAAAATAATTTGTGGTCATCATCTGGGATTTTAGGTACATCAGAGGTTGCAGGTCGTTTTTTGACTAAGTATTCCAATTTTTGCTTTTCAATGTGCATCAGAGCGTCGCCTTGATTAAGCTAGGTTTTCCTAGCGACGCACATTTCACGTCACGCAATACGATCGGCGTAAAACGCAGTAGATTTGTTCAATGAGAATCAAATGAGAGCGTTTTGAAAACGTTAGGAAAACGCTCTCATTTGATTCTCATTGAACAAATCTACTGCGTTTTACGCCGAGCGTATTTCGTCTTGCGTAACGTGAAATGTTCGTCGCTAGGAAAACCTAGCTTTAGCGCGTTTTCTACATCTACTTGATAGACTTCAATTACTTAGAGAAGATACCATACGTCACAACTTCGCGCATCGAGCATAAATGTAAACGCAATACCAGTGCCGTGTAATCTATTTTATTTTTAAATAAAAGAAAACAACTATTTACTATTTTAATAGATTAATATTGAACAGAGGTAATAAATCGAATGGTGTTATGACAGAAAAGAATAATTATAGCAAAGACTAATTTACTATTATCTAAAGATCTGAAGTCATTAACACTGTATATAAAGTATGTTTATATAAGCTTGTTTATGTAAAGTTATGAAGGGCTTCACACATAAAGATGTTAAATATATTTGTCTATTAAAAGATAAATAATTTAGATGACTTTTATACAAACAGACACACTTTCAATTATCTTAGAATCATAGCGATTCCAACAAATATTTCTATTAAACAATTAAAATAAGTTTTACTTACATCTATAGCCTAATGTCCAATATTTTTAATACCAATAATAACTTCATTGTCTCAAGAAACTATTAACAAAAAGCTTAAATATCAACTATTACATACATTCATGAACAATGAAAAAATATGTGGGTATAATAATTAACTGACAGTTAAGCTGATTTCAAAATGTAAAAATTCATACTTATTCTAATCAATATTAAATAATATACAAACTTAAATATACCTACCTAACATCCAAGATGAAAAATATCTTTTTATATTAATTTTAAATTTATGTATTTTATATTTTCCTATTTAAAGTGTTCCAGAAAATTTAAGAAAAATATTGACATTTTAAACAAAAACTAAAATGTATCCAATTTTATGACAAATCAAAAGTTTTGCAATTTTATTAAAAACCCATAAGAAACGCCATTTTGTGTGATATTTTAACTAGTTGTTTCATCGGTGACGTCAGATTGCCGACATATTGAATTTGAAAATAATGCCTCCTACGCTGCCATTTTGAAAAAAAATGGCAACTTGTGATATTTCATTGAAAAGAGAATCTTAAGTGCATCCAAATGTGTAAAAAAATATACAGGGTTCCATTTAAAATTCTTGGCTTAGGCCTACTTCCGGAAAAACAGAAAATGATAATCAATTGTTTTTTAATGGAAAATATGAGGCTTAATGAACTACATCTTCAATCCAAATTTAAAATTTCTAACTTTCAAGATAATTGAATAGCGCCTTATATAAAGAATTCATTGTCACCCGGTATATCGGGTCAATGTCAAATAGGTATATTAAATAAAAATAAAAACTATAATATTATAAAGACAGTGAGTTTAAGACGGATAATCTGAATGAAATTTAGACAAGGTAAAATAAGAAAAAAATTATAATCAATCATATACACATATTAGCAAGTTAAACTCAAATTAGTGGTTCTATGCCAGCGAGCCCGTCATTGGAATCATTTGAATCGGAAAATACTGATCCGAAGTCATCTTCATCCGACGAACCTGTATTCACACTAAATACAAGAGAATCTGTAAAATTGTCTAAAATATGTTCATTTTCATATTTGTTAACATGATTACATAAATTTGACCAATCGTCTACTGTTATTTTACTAAATTCTTCTCTTGCCAAGCCCTCTACATCATTTAATTTAAATGTGATGTTCCGTGCGGCTACCCTGTTTTTCACCATTGCCCATATTTTTTCAATAGGGTTCAGTTCCGGATGATAAGGGGTAAACGTAAAACTTTATGGTCGTGTTGCTCCAAAAGAGTATCTAAATGATATGTTGTTTCCTGTTCCTTGTGGTCCATTATAAGTTTGTAAAGCTCTGGTTTAGTTACTTTTGGATTATGCTTTACATTGTGTTGTGTGAGCCAATTAATGATTTCATCCTTTCGGCTTCCACTTGTAGGAGATTTTTCAGCTTTCACGTTATGATAACTGGCATTATCAACTACCAGAACAGACCTTTCTGGAAGATTTGGAATTAACTGAGTTTCTACCCACTTGGAAAAATTGGCATGATTCATGTCATCATGATAATCTCCACTTTTAGCACCTTAAAATAATATAGTAAGTAACATAAATACATGATTATAAGATTACACGTACCTGAGCGAAAAATTAGTAATCCATTAGGGATAAATCCATCATTTCCCCCTGCATGAACTATTATTAATCTTTTTCCTTTGCTAATGGGACTTTTAAAAGACTTTTTACCATCACTCCAACCTTTAGGTTGAGTATGGTAACTATGTAGGTAGGTTTCATCCGTGTAAATAATAGGTCGCTCTTCTTCTTGGTATTTTATAAGAGCTTTTAAATAATTTGTCCTCTTTAACCTAATATTGTAGGATTCCATTAGTACAGATCGATTGTCTTCTGTTTTTGTCCGCCTACCAAAATAAAAATGAATATAAAAATATTGTTACTGTAAATGTTATGATTATATTACTTAAAACCCATGTTCTTTAACAATTTTCTTAAAGATGATATACCGCCCGTAAATGGAAATTCAGTATCCTTCATTTTTTGTAAAATGCCTGAAATATAATGAATACATTATTAATCTAAAAATGAATAATTGCTAAGTAAACAATACCTTTTAAAGTGGGTCGTTGCTTTTCGATGATGTAAAAATCATGAATTAGATCTCGCAAAGCATTTATTGCTCCAGGTTCAACGGTATCAATTTTCCTACTTATTCTTCTTCTTTTCTATTCTTTTTTTTATGTGGTGTAGAAAATGGTGCTAGTCCCACTTTCTACTTCTTTAGACATTTTACAAATTCTCTTATAAGTTGGTAAAGAAATTCCGGTGGCTGTTAAGACTCGTTCACAAAAATTAGTTAAAGGTATGGTTGGGCCATTTTCAGCTTCCTCTTTCATAAATTTTATGACATTATCAATTATTTCGCGAGATTGACTGTGAATTACTTTACCCTTTACACCTAGCAATTTTTTAGTAGACGTTTTGACGAACTAAAATGAGAAATTTCAATAATTCTTTTAAATTATTACATTCAAATTGAAAAACTTACATATAATTAATTTCACCTGGATAGATGGGTATTCTACACTTTAAAAGTTTTTAATACAATCACTATAACTAAATAACACCCTATTGGTTATACAAATTATTAAATATACTTGTTCTTTATTATTAGGAATTTATTTATTATACACGCACAAGAAAATATATTTCTACAACAGACAGAGCACAGTTATTCAACACAACTAAGTGACTTTTTATTTTCGCCAGCAGGGGCGGAGCGTTTCCTTTTTGCACAACCTTTATTTTTTATTGTTTTCACAAACTCACCGTTTTCACCCTTTTGCAATAACCCCTCAAGGATGTTGTTTTTTCCTCTGTTTCACAGGGGTTATTATTGGGCTTAAAGGTGCTCTTGTCGGCGTACTCACAGGTGTAACATCTTCGTAAATAACTTCCCGAGACGGTAATTGCATCTCATGGGTTTGAGCCTCACTCACCACTTGTTCGGCCGCGGTTTCTAACTGTATTTGCGGCGTACCTAGTGAAACATTGGCCTCGGGTTCCACGACGTCAGCCTTGGAACTCGACGCCGCAACTTCAAAAGTTACGCCGCCACTTTGTTGTTCACTATTATGTATTAACAAATCGAAATCTATTTTGTTCCAAAAATCGTCATTCGGTTCGTTAATACATAATATTGCCATATCGTCATCGGTCGCGGGAATCACACTTAACGTTTCGACATCACCTACATTTCTCTCAGTAGTAGAATCCCACTTAAGAAGTGGAAGTTCCACAACCCGATCCGCAATAGGTGATGCTAGAGCGTCTCGCACTTCTCCAGATAATTCCAACAAAGCGAATAATTTGTCACTCATTATAAAAAAAAATTTAAAGTTTTAATTCGGTTTGAAAGTTTTAAAAGTTTGAAGATAGATAAAACACGACTAACACACTGGGAAGCTTCACAAGAAGTGACTGTTACGCGCTTCTTAAACTAACTCTCTAGCTTTCACAGCTACCCCCCACTTACTACTCCGAATTTTCTGCGTAGAAAATACCTTCTACAATCTAGGTCAAACTTAATATTATTAATTTACAAACTAGTAGCCATTACACTAAACAATGATATGAAAATTTTTTTATTTTGCTAAAAGTGCACTTGTAAAAGTGTACTTACTTGTAATTAATTTTGGATTTATGTTATTGTTTTTTGTTCAAAAGTATTTTTTCGTTTCATCTACAATTAAAAAAATGTGTAGGAAGTGATTAATAATAAATTTTTTAAATCAAATTATCTTTTATCCACTCTCATAAGTCACAAGTTAAATAATTACCATCGTTTTTTATCTAGACACTATGTTCTATTTTATTTTTTCAGTTAATCATGATTGTTTTATTTAAATCTTTAAATCAAAACTTATTGCCCTTCAAATAGAAAACATTGAACGTAAAGTATAAATTTACAACCCCATCAAAAAAACACATCTAAGCTTTTACAGTGTAATATCCGTAAACTAGAAAGTTATTTGCCCTTCAACTTATACCTGAAGAATAAATCTGTATATTTTCTTGTTACTTGAAAATATCTTAATAAAACTAATTGTAAAGGTTTTAAAATAGGGTCAAAATTCTTTAAATATAATGTAAAATAAAACATTTACTTACCTTTATTTTTTCTCAATTCTTTTATTAGCTTTTAACTCTATGTGTTTACACTTTTAAAATGGTACTTGAAAATATCTGAATAGAACCAATTGTAAAACTAATAAAAATATGCTCGTCATTCTTTAAATAAAATGAAACATATACTTTACCCTTTTTCAATTCTTTTATATTATCATGTAATTTTATGTGTTTACACTTTTAATGTCACTGATTTACTTTATTTAAGAAAATCTTATTCATTTTTTACTGTTTTACTTTATTTAAGTACACCTTATTCATTTTGAAATAATAACACACTCATTTTTTTTAATCATATTACAATAAAATATTTTGCTTGCAAGATTTTACAATGTATTCAAAATCCATTTACAATCAAAACGTAATAATAAAATACATATTGTACAAAAACACACAATTTATGCAAAATTGCAATAATATACAATTATGATTAAAATTTTTACAATGTATACAAAAAAATTCCAATATAAACAGATGAAGATATAATAAATCGTATATTCTACAAAAAAAACACACGTTTGTGCAAAACTGCAATAAAAACAAGGTAGAAAATATGCAATTAAACGCATATTCTACAATTTACAAAAACACACAATATGTGAGAAAAATTTGGTTGAAACAATACATAAAATGTAACGGAACAATTAAACATATATTCCACAATTTAGGAAAAAGTATAACATGCAAAATTTTGAAAAAAAAAGGAACAATTAAACATTTATATGCAAATTATATATAAAAAAATTGAATATGTGCAAAACTGCAACAGAAAGAACAATACCAAAAAAAAGATTACATTCAATATTATAATTACAAAAAAAAGAAAAAATAGTATATACCTACATCAGCAAACCAGTGTGTAAAAAACAAAATATTAATAGATCGCGATGTTGGAATTGTCCCCCGAGCAACTGGCGAATGGACTCAAGCCTCTTAGTTATTTTGTCCAATTCAAGACGGTTATTAGGATCAGACGAGTTAAAATCTTCAAGGTTTTGTTCATTTACTCGAGCAACGTTGTCATGTTGTTCGAGTAAATCCTGCCGTCTTCTAATCTCGTCCACTAATCCCCGTCTTTTAGTGACGTCAGAATCGCAAATTTGTGTTAATTCGCGACGCCGTTCGTCACTTTTTTGAACGGCATTCATAAGACGAGCTTTCCTCATCTCAAAACCGTTAATCATCAAAAGAACATCGCTCAATATATCTTTTTGATGGTCTTGAGATAGTTGAAGTTCACTCACACAGGATGAAATTCGCCGCTCCGGGAAATTATTTGACGGCCCCGCACCCGTCGCGATTTGCGAAGATTTGACCACCGTCGAGCTAGTAGTTGAGCGTATGGGTTTTTTAACCCCAGTACTCGACGGTGTAGCTGATATATTCACCACGCGCGACTTTTTGTTTTTGCCGCACGTGGTTTTTTATTTTCGCCAGCAGGGGCGGAGCGTTTCCCTTTTTGCACAACCTTTATTTTTTATTGTTTTCACAAACTCACCGTTTTCACCCTTTTGCAATAACCCCTCAAGGATGTTGTTTTTCCTCTGTTTCACAGGGGTTATTATTGGGCTTAAAGGTGCTCTTGTCGGCGTACTCACAGGTGTAACATCTTCGTAAATAACTTCCCGAGACGGTAATTGCATCTCATGGGTTTGAGCCTCACTCACCACTTGTTCGGCCGCGGTTTCTAACTGTATTTGCGGCGTACCTAGTGAAACATTGGCCTCGGGTTCCACGACGTCAGCCTTGGAATTCGACGCCGCAACTTCAAAAGTTACGCCGCCACTTTGTTGTTCACTATTATGTATTAACAAATCGAAATCTATTTTGTTCCAAAAATCGTCATTCGGTTCGTTAATACATAATATTGCCATATCGTCATCGGTCGGGGGGAATCACACTTAACGTTTCGACATCACCTACATTTCTCTCAGTAGTAGAATCCCACTTAAGAAGTGGAAGTTCCACAACCCGATCCGCAATAGGTGATGCTAGAGCGTCTCGCACTTCTCCAGATAATTCCAACAAAGCGAATAATTTGTCACTCATTATGAAAAAAAATGTAAAGTTTTAATTCGGTTTGAAAATTTTAAAAGTTTGAAGATAGATAAAACACGACTAACACACTGGGAAGCTTCAAAAGAAGTGACTGTTACGCGCTTCTTAAACTAACTCTCTAGCTTTCATAGCTACCCCCCACTTACTACTCCGAATTTTCTGCGTAGAAAATACCTTCTACAATCTAAGTCAAACTTAATATTATTAATTTACAAACTAGTAGCCATTACACTAAACAATGATATGAAAATTTTTTTATTTTGCTAAAAGTGCACTTGTAAAAGTGTACTTACTTGTAATTAATTTTGGATTTATGTTATTGTTTTTTTGTTCAAAAGTATTTTTTTCGTTTCATCTACAATTAAAAAAATGTGTAGGAAGTGATTAATAATAAATTTTTTAAATCAAATTATCTTTTATCCACTCTCATAAGTCACAAATTAAATAATTACCATCGTTTTTTATCTAGACACTATGTTCTATTTTATTTTTTCAGTTAATCATGATTGTTTTATTTAAATCTTTAAATCAAAACTTATTGCCCTTCAAATAGAAAACATTGAACGTAAAGTATAAATTTACAACCCCATCAAAAAAACACATCTAAGCTTTTACAGTGTAATATCCGTAAACTAGAAAGTTATTTGCCCTTCAACTTATACCTGAAGAATAAATCTGTATATTTTTTTTGTTACTTGAAAATATCTTAATAAAACTAATTGTAAAGGTTTTAAAATAGGGTCAAAATTCTTTAAATATAATGTAAAATAAAACGTTTACTTACCTTTATTTTTTCTCAATTCTTTTATTAGCTTTTAACTCTATGTGTTTACACTTTTAAAATGGTACTTGAAAATATCTGAATAGAACCAATTGTAAAACTAATAAAAATATGCTCATCATTCTTTAAATAAAATGAAACATATACTTTACCCTTTTTCAATTCTTTTATATTATCATGTAATTTTATGTGTTTACACTTTTAATGTCACTGATTTACTTTATTTAAGAAAATCTTATTCATTTTTTACTGTTTTACTTTATTTAAGTACACCTTATTCATTTTAAAATAATAACACACTCATTTTTTTTAATCATATATTACAATAAAATATTTTGCTTGCGAGATTTTACAATGTATTCAAAATCCATTTACAATCAAAACGTAATAATAAAATACATATTCTACAAAAACACACAATTTATGCAAAATTGCAATAATATACAATTATGATTAAAATTTTTACAATGTATACAAAAAATTCCAATATAAACAGATGAAGATATAATAAATCGTATATTCTACAAAAAAAACACACGTTTGTGCAATACTGCAATAAAAACAAGGTAGAAAATATGCAATTAAACGCATATTCTACAATTTACAAAAACACACAATATGTGTGAAAAATTTGGTTGAAACAATACATAAAATGTAACGGAACAATTAAACATATATTCTACAATTTAGGAAAAAGTATAACATGCAAAATTTTGAAAAAAAAAAAGGAACAATTAAACATTTATATGCAAATTATATATAAAAAAATTGAATATGTGCAAAACTGCAACAGAAAGAACAATACCAAAAAAAAAAGATTACATTCAATATATTAATTACAAAAAAAAAGAAAAAATAGTATATACCTACATCAGCAAACCAGTGTGTAAAAAAAAAAATTAATAGATCGCGATGTTGGAATTATCCCCCGAGCAACTGGCGAATGGACTCAAGCCTCTTAGTTATTTTGTCCAATTCAAGACGGTTATTAGGATCGGACGAGTTAAAATCTTCAAGGTTTTGTTCATTTACTCGAGCAACGTTGTCATGTTGTTCGAGTAAATCCTGCAGTCTTCTAATCTCGTCCACTAATCACCGTCTTTTAGTGACGTCAGAATCGCAAATTTGTGTTAATTCGCGACGCCGTTCGTCACTTTTTTGAACGGCATCCATAAGACGAGCTTTCCTCATCTCAAAACCGTTAATCATCAAAAGAACATCGCTCAATATATCTTTTTGATGGTCTTGAGATAGTTGAAGTTCACTCACACAGGATGAAATTCGCCGCTCCGGGAAATTATTTGACGGCCCCGCACCCGTCGCGATTTGCGAAGATTTGACCACCGTCGAGCTAGTAGTTGAGCGTATGGGTTTTTTAACCCCACTACTCGACGGTGTAGCTGATATATTCACCACGCGCGACTTTTTGTTTGTTGCCGCACGTGGTTTTTTATTTTCGCCAGCAGGGGCGGAGCGTTTCCTTTTTTGCACAACCTTTATTTTTTATTGTTTTCACAAACTCACCGTTTTCACCCTTTTGCAATAACCCCTCAAGGATGTTGTTTTTCCTCTGTTTCACAGGGGTTATTATTGGGCTTAAAGGTGCTCTTGTCGGCGTACTCACAGGTGTAACATCTTCGTAAATAACTTCCCGAGACGGTAATTGCATCTCATGGGTTTGAGCCTCACTCACCACTTGTTCGGCCGCGGTTTCTAACTGTATTTGCGGCGTACCTAGTGAAACATTGGCCTCGGGTTCCACGACGTCAGCCTTGGAACTGGACGCCGCAACTTCAAAAGTTACGCCGCCACTTTGTTGTTCACTATTATGTATTAACAAATCGAAATCTATTTTGTTCCAAAAATCGTCATTCGGTTCGTTAATACATAATATTGCCATATCGTCATCGGTCGCGGGAATCACACTTAACGTTTCGACATCACCTACATTTCTCTCAGTAGTAGAATCCCACTTAAGAAGTGGAAGTTCCACAACCCGATCCGCAATAGGTGATGCTAGAGCGTCTCGCACTTCTCCAGATAATTCCAACAAAGCGAATAATTTGTCACTCATTATGAAAAGAAATGTAAAGTTTTAATTCGGTTTGAAAATTTTAAAAGTTTGAAGATAGATAAAACACGACTAACACACTGGGAAGCTTCACAAGAAGTGACTGTTACGCGCTTCTTAAACTAACTCTCTAGCTTTCACAGCTACCCCCCACTTACTACTCCGAATTTTCTGCGTAGAAAATACCTTCTACAATCTAAGTCAAACTTAATATTATTAATTTACAAACTAGTAGCCATTACACTAAACAATGATATGAAATTTTTTTTATTTTGCTAAAAGTGCACTTGTAAAAGTGTATTTACTTGTAATTAATTTTGGATTTATGTTATTGTTTTTTGTTCAAAAGTATTTTTTCGTTTCATCTACAATTAAAAAAATGTGTAGGAAGTGATTAATAATAAATTGTTTAAATCAAATTATCTTTTATCCACTCTCATAAGTCACAAGTTAAATAATTACCATCGTTTTTTATCTAGACACTATGTTCTATTTTATTTTTTCAGTTAATCATGATTGTTTTATTTAAATCTTTAAATCAAAACTTATTGCCCTTCAAATAGAAAACATTGAACGTAAAGTATAAATTTACAACCCCATCAAAAAAACACATCTAAGCATTTACAGTGTAATATCCGTAAACTAGAAAGTTATTTGCCCTTCAACTTATACCTGAAGAATAAATCTGTATATTTTTTTGTTACTTGAAAATATCTTAATAAAACTAATTGTAAAGGTTTTAAAATAAGGTCAAAATTCTTTAAATATAATGTAAAATAAAACGTTTACTTACCTTTATTTTTTCTCAATTCTTTTATTAGCTTTTAACTCTATGTGTTTACACTTTTAAAATGGTACTTGAAAATATCTGAATAGAACCAATTGTAAAACTAATAAAAATATGCTCATCATTCTTTAAATAAAATGAAACATATACTTTACCCTTTTTCAATTTTTTTATATTATCATGTAATTTTATGTGTTTACAATTTTAATGTCACTGATTTACTTTATTTAAGAAAATCTTATTAATTTTTTACTGTTTTACTTTATTTAAGTACACCTTATTCATTTTAAAATAATAACACACTCATTTTTTTTAATCATATATTACAATAAAATATTTTGCTTGCAAGATTTTACAATGTATTCAAAATCCATTTACAATCAAAACGTAATTATAAAATACATATTCTACAAAAACACACAATTTATGCAAAATTGCAATAATATACAATTATGATTAAAATTTTTACAATGTATACAAAAAATTCCAATATAAACAGATGAAAATATAATAAATCGTATATTCTACAAAAAAAACACACGTTTGTGCAAAACTGCAATAAAAACAAGGTAGAAAATATGCAATTAAACGCATATTCTACAATTTACAAAAACACACAATATGTGTGAAAAATTTGGTTGAAACAATACATAAAATGTAACGGAACAATTAAACATATATTCTACAATTTAGGAAAAAGTATAAATAACATGCAAAATTTTGCAAAAAAAAAGGAACAATTAAACATGTATATGCAAATTATATATAAAAAAATTGAATATGTGCAAAACTGCAACAGAAAGAACAATACCAAAAAAAAAAGATTACATTCAATATATTAATTACAAAAAAAAAGAAAAAATAGTATATACCTACATCAGCAAACCAGTGTGTAAAAAAAAAAATATTAATAGATCGCGATGTTGGAATTATCCACCGAGCAACTGGCGAATGGACTCAAGCCTCTTAGTTATTTTGTCCAATTCAAGACGGTTATTAGGATCGGACGAGTTAAAATCTTCAAGGTTTTGTTCATTTACTCGAGCAACGTTGTCATGTTGTTCGAGTAAATCCTGCAGTCTTCTAATCTCGTCCACTAATCACCGTCTTTTAGTGACGTCAGAATCGCAAATTTGTGTTAATTCGCGACGCCGTTCGTCACTTTTTTGAACGGCATTCATAAGACGAGCTTTCCTCATCTCAAAACCGTTAATCATCAAAAGAACATCGCTCAATATATCTTTTTGATGGTCTTGAGATAGTTGAAGTTCACTCACACAGGATGAAATTCGCCGCTCCGGGAAATTATTTGACGGCCCCGCACCCGTCGCGATTTGCGAAGATTTGACCACCGTCGAGCTAGTAGTTGAGCGTATGGGTTTTTTAACCCCACTACTCGACGGTGTAGCTGATATATTCACCACGCGCTACTTTTTGTTTGTTGCCGCAAGTGGTTTTTTATTTTCGCCAGCAGGGGCGGAGCGTTTCCTTTTTTGCACAACCTTTATTTTTTATTGTTTTCACAAACTCACCGTTTTCACCCTTTTGCAATAACCCCTCAAGGATGTTGTTTTTCCTCTGTTTCACAGGGGTTATTATTGGGCTTAAAGGTGCTCTTGTCGGCGTACTCACAGGTGTAACATCTTCGTAAATAACTTCCCGAGACGGTAATTGCATCTCATGGGTTTGAGCCTCACTCACCACTTGTTCGGCCGCGGTTTCTAACTGTATTTGCGGCGTACCTAGTGAAACATTGGCCTCGGGTTCCACGACGTCAGCCTTGGAACTGGACGCCGCAACTTCAAAAGTTACGCCGCCACTTTGTTGTTCACTATTATGTATTAACAAATCGAAATCTATTTTGTTCCAAAAATCGTCATTCGGTTCGTTAATACATAATATTGCCATATCGTCATCGGTCGCGGGATTCACACTTAACGTTTCGACATCACCTGCATTTCTCTCAGAAGTAGAATCCCACTTAAGAAGTGGAAGTTCCACAACCCGATCCGCAATAGGTGATGCTAGAGCGTCTCGCACTTCTCCAGATAATTCCAACAAAGCGAATAATTTGTCACTCATTATGAAAAAAAAATTAAAGTTTTAATTCGGTTTGAAAATTTTAAAAGTTTGAAGATAGATAAAACATGACTAACACACTGGGAAGCTTCACAAGAAGTGACTGTTACGCGCTTCTTAAACTAACTCTCCAGCTTTCACAGCTACCCCCCACTTACTACTCCGAATTTTCTGCGTAGAAAATACCTTCTACAATCTAAGTCAAACTTAATATTATTAATTTACAAACTAGTAGCCATTACACTAAACAATGATATGAAAATTTTTTTTATTTTGCTAAAAGTGCACTTGTAAAAGTGTACTTACTTGTAATTAATTTTGGATTTATGTTATTGTTTTTTGTTCAAAAGTATTTTTTCGTTTCATCTACAATTAAAAAAATGTGTAGGAAGTGATTAATAATAAATTTTTTAAATCAAATTATCTTTTATCCACTCTCATAAGTCACAAGTTAAATAATTACCATCGTTTTTTATCTAGACACTATGTTCTATTTTATTTTTTCAGTTAATCATGATTGTTTTATTTAAATCTTTAAATCAAAACTTATTGCCCTTCAAATAGAAAACATTGAACGTAAAGTATAAATTTACAACCCCCATCAAAAAAACATCTAAGCTTTTACAGTGTAATATCCGTAAACTAGAAAGTTATTTGCCCTTCAACTTATACCTGAAGAATAAATCTGTATATTTTTTTGTTACTTGAAAATATCTTAATAAAACTAATTGTAAAGGTTTTAAAATAGGGTCAAAATTCTTTAAATATAATGTAAAATAAAACATTTACTTACCTTTATTTTTTCTCAATTCTTTTATTAGCTTTTAACTCTATGTGTTTACACTTTTAAAATGGTACTTGAAAATATCTGAATAGAACCAATTGTAAAACTAATAAAAATTTGCTCGTCATTCTTTAAATAAAATGAAACATATACTTTACCCTTTTTCAATTCTTTTATATTATCATGTAATTTTATGTGTTTACACTTTTAATGTCACTGATTTACTTTATTTAAGAAAATCTTATTCATTTTTTACTGTTTTACTTTATTTAAGTACACCTTATTCATTTTAAAATAACAACACACTCATTTTTTTTAATCATATTACAATAAAATATTTTGCTTGCAAGATTTTACAATGTATTCAAAATCCATTTCCAATCAAAACGTAATAATAAAATACATATTGTACAAAAACACACAATTTATGCAAAATTGCAATAATATACAATTATGATTAAAATTTTTACAATGTATACAAAAAATTCCAATATCAACAGATGAAGATATAATAAATCGTATATTCTACAAAAAAAACACACGTTTGTGCAAAACTGCAATAAAAACAAGGTAGAAAATATGCAATTAAACGCATATTCTACAATTTACAAAAACACACAATATGTGAGAAAAATTTGGTTGAAACAATACATAAAATGTAACGGAACAATTAAACATATATTCCACAATTTAGGAAAAAGTATAACATGCAAAATTTTGAAAAAAAAGGAACAATTAAACATTTATATGCAAATTATATATAAAAAAATTGAATATGTGCAAAACTGCAACAGAAAGAACAATACCAAAAAAAAAGATTACATTCAATATATTAATTACAAAAAAAAGAAAAAATAGTATATACCTACATCAGCAAACCAGTGTGTAAAAAACAAAATATTAATAGATCGCGATGTTGGAATTGTCCCCCGAGCAACTGGCGAATGGACTCAAGCCTCTTAGTTATTTTGTCCAATTCAAGACGGTTATTAGGATCAGACGAGTTAAAATCTTCAAGGTTTTGTTCATTTACTCGAGCAACGTTGTCATGTTGTTCGAGTAAATCCTGCCGTCTTCTAATCTCGTCCACTAATCCCCGTCTTTTAGTGACGTCAGAATCGCAAATTTGTGTTAATTCGCGACGCCGTTCGTCACTTTTTTGAACGGCATTCATAAGACGAGCTTTCCTCATCTCAAAACCGTTAATCATCAAAAGAACATCGCTCAATATATCTTTTTGATGGTCTTGAGATAGTTGAAGTTCACTCACACAGGATGAAATTCGCCGCTCCGGGAAATTATTTGACGGCCCCGCACCCGTCGCGATTTGCGAAGATTTGACCACCGTCGAGCTAGTAGTTGAGCGTATGGGTTTTTTAACCCCACTACTCGACGGTGTAGCTGATATATTCACCACGCGCGACTTTTTGTTTGTTGCCGCACGTGGTTTTTTATTTTCGCCAGCAGGGGCGGAGCGTTTCCTTTTTGCACAACCTTTATTTTTTATTGTTTTCACAAACTCACCGTTTTCACCCTTTTGCAATAACCCCTCAAGAATGTTGTTTTTCCTCTGTTTCACAGGGGTTATTATTGGGCTTAAAGGTGCTCTTGTCGGCGTACTCACAGGTGTAACATCTTCGTAAATAACTTCCCGAGACGGTAATTGCATCTCATGGGTTTGAGCCTCACTCACCACTTGTTCGGCCGCGGTTTCTAACTGTATTTGCGGCGTACCTAGTGAAACATTGGCCTCGGGTTCCACGACGTCAGCCTTGGAACTGGACGCCGCAACTTCAAAAGTTACGCCGCCACTTTGTTGTTCACTATTATGTATTAACAAATCGAAATCTATTTTATTCCAAAAATCGTCATTCGGTTCGTTAATACATAATATTGCCATATCGTCATCGGTCGCGGGAATCACACTTAACGTTTCGACATCACCTACATTTCTCTCAGTAGTAGAATCCCACTTAAGAAGTGGAAGTTCCACAACCCGATCCGCAATAGGTGATGCTAGAGCGTCTCGCACTTCTCCAGATAATTCCAACAAAGCGAATAATTTGTCACTCATTATGAAAAAAAATGTAGTTTTAATTCGGTTTGAAAATTTTAAAAGTTTGTAGATAAAACACGACTAACACACTGGGAAGCTTCACAAGAAGTGACTGTTACGCGCTTCTTAAACTAACTCTCTAGCTTTCACAGCTACCCCCCACTTACTACTCCGAATTTTCTGCGTAGAAAATACCTTCTACAATCTAAGTCAAACTTAATATTATTAATTTACAAACTAGTAGCCATTACACTAAACAATGATATGAAAATTTTTTTATTTTGCTAAAAGTGCACTTGTAAAAGTGTACTTACTTGTAATTAATTTTGGATTTATGTTATTGTTTTTTGTTCAAAAGTATTTTTTTCGTTTCATCTACAATTAAAAAAATGTGTAGGAAGTGATTAATAATAAATTTTTTAAATCAAATTATCTTTTATCCACTCTCATAAGTCACAAATTAAATAATTACCATCGTTTTTTATCTAGACACTATGTTCTATTTTATTTTTTCAGTTAATCATGATTGTTTTATTTAAATCTTTAAATCAAAACTTATTGCCCTTCAAATAGAAAACATTGAACGTAAAGTATAAATTTACAACCCCATCAAAAAAACACATCTAAGCTTTTACAGTGTAATATCCGTAAACTAGAAAGTTATTTGCCCTTCAACTTATACCTGAAGAATAAATCTGTATATTTTTTTGTTACTTGAAAATATCTTAATAAAACTAATTGTAAAGGTTTTAAAATAGGGTCAAAATTCTTTAAATATAATGTAAAATAAAACGTTTACTTACCTTTATTTTTTTCTCAATTCTTTTATTAGCTTTTAACTCTATGTGTTTACACTTTTAAAATGGTACTTGAAAATATCTGAATAGAACCAATTGTAAAACTAATAAAAATATGCTCATCATTCTTTAAATAAAATGAAACATATACTTTACCCTTTTTCAATTCTTTTATATTATCATGTAATTTTATGTGTTTACACTTTTAATGTCACTGATTTACTTTGTTTAAGAAAATCTTATTCATTTTTTACTGTTTTACTTTATTTAAGTACACCTTATTCATTTTAAAATAATAACACACTCATTTTTTTTAATCATATATTACAATAAAATATTTTGCTTGCGAGATTTTACAATGTATTCAAAATCCATTTACAATCAAAACGTAATAATAAAATACATATTGTACAAAAACACACAATTTATGCAAAATTGCAATAATATACAATTATGATTAAATTTTTTACAATGTATACAAAAAATTCCAATATAAACAGATGAAGATATAATAAATCGTATATTCTACAAAAAAAACACGTTTGTGCAAAACTGCAATAAAAACAAGGTAGAAAATATGCAATTAAACGCATATTCTACAATTTACAAAAACACACAATATGTGAGAAAAATTTGGTTGAAACAATACATAAAATGTAACGGAACAATTAAACATATATTCCACAATTTAGGAAAAAGTATAACATGCAAAATTTTGAAAAAAAAAAGGAACAATTAAACATTTATATGCAAATTATATATAAAAAAATTGAATATGTGCAAAACTGCAACAGAAAGAACAATACCAAAAAAAAAAGATTACATTCAATATATTAATTACAAAAAAAAAAAGAAAAATAGTATATACCTACATCAGCAAACCAGTGTGTAAAAAACAAAATATTAATAGATCGCGATGTTGGAATTGTCCCCCGAGCAACTGGCGAATGGACTCAAGCCTCTTAGTTATTTTGTCCAATTCAAGACGGTTATTAGGATCAGACGAGTTAAAATCTTCAAGGTTTTGTTCATTTACTCGAGCAACGTTGTCATGTTGTTCGAGTAAATCCTGCCGTCTTCTAATCTCGTCCACTAATCCCCGTCTTTTAGTGACGTCAGAATCGCAAATTTGTGTTAATTCGCGACGCCGTTCGTCACTTTTTTTGAACGGCATTCATAAGACGAGCTTTCCTCATCTCAAAACCGTTAATCATCAAAAGAACATCGCTCAATATATCTTTTTGATGGTCTTGAGATAGTTGAAGTTCACTCACACAGGATGAAATTCGCCGCTCCGGGAAATTATTTGACGTCCCCGCACCCGTCGCGATTTGCGAAGATTTGACCACCGTCGAGCTAGTAGTTGAGCGTATGGGTTTTTTAACCCCACTACTCGACGGTGTAGCTGATATATTCACCACGCGCGACTTTTTGTTTGTTGCCGCACGTGGTTTTTTATTTTCGCCAGCAGGGGCGGAGCGTTTCCTTTTTGCACAACCTTTATTTTTTATTGTTTTCACAAACTCACCGTTTTCACCCTTTTGCAATAACCCCTCAAGGATGTTGTTTTTCCTCTGTTTCACAGGGGTTATTATTGGGCTTAAAGGTGCTCTTGTCGGCGTACTCACAGGTGTAACATCTTCGTAAATAACTTCCCGAGACGGTAATTGCATCTCATGGGTTTGAGCCTCACTCACCACTTGTTCGGCCGCGGTTTCTAACTGTATTTGCGGCCTACCTAGTGAAACATTGGCCTCGGGTTCCACGACGTCAGCCTTGGAACTCGACGCCGCAACTTCAAAAGTTACGCCGCCACTTTGTTGTTCACTATTATGTATTAACAAATCGAAATCTATTTTGTTCCAAAAATCGTCATTCGGTTCGTTAATACATAATATTGCCATATCGTCATCGGTCGCGGGAATCACACTTAACGTTTCGACATCACCTACATTTCTCTCAGTAGTAGAATCCCACTTAAGAAGTGGAAGTTCCACAACCCGATCCGCAATAGGTGATGCTAGAGCGTCTCGCACTTCTCCAGATAATTCGTTGAAGATAGATAAAACACGACTAACACACTGGGAAGCTTCACAAGAAGTGACTGTTACGCGCTTCTTAAACTAACTCTCTAGCTTTCACAGCTACCCCCCACTTACTACCCCGACGCCAACTAGTGGGTAAATTTGTAATATGCAATCGTAGCTTACCAAACGTCTTAGATTACAAGGTCAAAAATATTGTGACTTCTTATAAATAATCAACCACAATATTAACCGGCATTTCACAAGAAGTTACATCTGCGAAGGTAATTATGGAAACGGATAGTACCACAAACGAAGAACATAGATCACCGCAATATTATTTTGATGACGACGATGACTATAATATAGAGATGGATGATGGGCCTGCAGACAGCGTCGGGAATGCTTTCTATAGGAGCTGGTCGCCCGAAATGATTAATTTCGATGAAGATGGACCAGACAGTTCCACAGATCGGGCACCATCTCCTTCGGCATGGTCTGTGTCTACCGTGCATTTGGATGACGAGGACGAGGAACTTTGATGGAGCGTCGGAGGAAGCAACCCCAGACCAAAGCCACTGGACGTCACAGGGTGAAAATGAGGGTGAAAATGATTGCGAAGATGGCGTGGATTCCACCGAATAAATTATATATATATATATATATATATATATATATATATATATATATATATATATATATATATATATATAAATATATATATATATATATATATATGTTGTTTTTCAGGTTTTCGCGGGTGGTGAATGTTAAATTCGTTTTCCGGGTATACTCCCGCGTAGGTGATAGGCCCCGAGAGGGACCGTGGTTGTCTGAACGACGTTTCGGCAGAATCTCATCTGCCATCTTCAGGTTCTAACAGATAACTGCTTACTGCGGCTTCTGGTAACTCGAACTGAAAATTTTCAGTTCGAGGCGTACCCGTTGAATCATTGTTTTTTTTTACTGTAATGTAATTAAACCCGCGTCTAACTCCTTTCTCTGTTTATATTAATATATATATATATATATATATATATATATATATATATATATATATATATATATATATGTGTACATATATATTATGTAAATAAATTTAATAAAAAAAAATTATTTCAAATTATTTGTTTGATTTTAAATGTGATTTTAAAAAAAGATAATTTTAAATTAAGAATGAAAAACGTGTAAATATATAATTACATTTAATGTAAACATCTCTACAAATATATATACATATCATAATTAACACACATGATAAATGGTATTTGTATTAATACACTTTATTTATAATCAATTTACTTATATATATATTATGTAAATAAATTTTAAACTAATAGAATTTCAGTCACATGAAACGTTGATTTTAAATAGAATTTAATTAAAAAAAAAGTTAAATCAAAATTTCAAATAGGAATAATAAATTTTTGTCTTGTTAATATTAATGTTTTATTGAAAACAATACTATACAAAAATACAGAATTAAAACGTGTTAATACCAATATTTTTATTGAAAACAATAGTACACAAACATATGTTAAAAAACATGAGATTTCCATCATTACTATACAAAAAAAAATATGACATATTAACAAATATGTTAAATAGTATTTGTATTAATAAAGTTTATTTATAAACATTTTTACTTATATATTATGTAAATAAAATGTGAAACTAATAGAAATTTCATACATTAGACATTTTGGTTTTATATAGAATTTAATTAAAAAAAGTTACATCAAAATTTCAATTAAGAATAACAAAATTTGTTAATATTAATATTTTATTGAAAACTATACTATACAAAATAAATTGTGTTATTATCAATATTTTATTGAAACGATAGTACATTAAAATATGCGATATCAATAAAAAAACACTATTCACTATCAGATTGTGATGAGTTTGGCCGAAATGTTCCATTTACCATAGTTGATGCTCGTTTGATTTGTTCCTCATGTGTTAGACACCAACAAAATTCCATGTGTTTTTTCTTATTAGGAAAGAAATAACCAACTTTATGACATAAAATGCTCCCAAATCTGCACCTCCGGCACAAGTTATTCCAAACATCTTTGAAATATATCTTACAAACTAAACATTTTTGTTTCAAAAATCTATCTTTCATACAAATATCGCAAACATCTCTACAAATTCCAATATTTGTATGTTTCAACACACGCGGGCACTTTTTACATTTTAAACCTACTATACTAGAAGGTATCGCTGTCATATCTTCGAAAATGATGGGATTTTCCCTATCACAATTAGCACACAAACCAGTGCGTGGATTTATATGAAGTGCATAACTACAATAACATCTTTTTTAGATTTTTTTTTTTTTTCGGAATATCCAATGCCGGTCAGTCCTCCCGTGGCCTCCGACGCCTCACGGGAGTCGCGCCGGCGCATCAACTACAGCCACTCCCCACATCCCGCAGGGTTAGTGACTGTAGATACCAGAATCATGTGCCCTAAGCAGACGGAGAGAACCAAGAATGACCGCCTTCTGCATTTGGCCTGCCAGCCACTCGGCTGATTTTTTGGCAGGCCGGTATGATCTTCAGTTCCGAGAGCAGCGTAGGCTTTATCCCTCCGAGTACACCGATTATTAGGACGACCATTTTGACCGAGTAGCCTGGGTACAGCACTTGGAGCTCGTACCGGAGATCGCGATATTTGGCTGTTTCTCCTCCTCCTTCAAGGTGATGTTTTTCTCCGCAGGCGCCGAGAACTCGATAACATACATCACCTTGAGTTGATGGTCGAGGAGGACTATGTCAGGCTTGTTGGCTTGGATTAGCCTGACAGTCGGGAACGAGTAGTTCCAGTAAATCCGGCATTTCTCGTTCTCGACAACGGACTCAATATCTCCGGGGACGTAAGGCAGCACTGGTGTTAGGTCTACCCCGTACGAGTGCCTTAGATGGTAGTATAGCACTCGTAACGCCGCGTTATGCCGGTGGATGAGGGCCGAAATCGCATATATGGGGCATGCAGCAAGTAAGTGCATGAGCGATTCCGGCGCCTGATGGCAGGTCCTGCAGTTGATATCAGGAACCTCTACACGCCACACGCGGCTACGGTAGACCAAGGTGTTGATAACACCATCTTGGCAGGCCACAATGAATCCCTCGGTCTCTGACTTAAGCCCTGCTGACCTTAGAAAGGCGAAGGTCAGCCTGGTCGATAAACCCAGTATTTCTATGTTCTTATAGAAGACACCATGCTGGGGTTTATCGACATGCTGCCGAAACAGATTTTCCTGTTCGGCAGCTCTGATTCGGGCTTTCAGACGATTTGGCTGAATTTCGGTGACTGACTCAACATCAGCACCTCGCCGGCCTCCTCGACTGATGTCAAATGCGAGACCGAGTTCATCTGCGGCTCTTTTTACTGCCTTGAACAATCCTGCTCCCACTCCTACAGTTTCGTGATGTTTTACGAACCGCAAGAGGGGATCTGAGCTCCTGAGTTTGTTACATGCCATACTCAGTACTACTCTGCCATGCGTACACTCCAGGCTCAAGAGTCCTCGGCCCCCCCGTTGACGTGGGAGGTACACACGAGGAACGGACGATCTAGGATGAATACTTTTGTGAATATTCATCATCTTGCGGGTATCCCTATCTAATTGGCGCAGCTCATCTACCCTCCACTTTACTACTCCGAAGGAGTAGAGCAGAATCGGAACGGCAAGCATATTAGTTGCAGACACCTTATTCTTCCCCGAAAGTTCGGAAGACCAAATCTTTCGGAGGCGGTGTCTGTACTTGCCGCGGAGAGAATCCTTTATTTGTGTTACATCCTGGATGTGCCTTTGTTGCACACCCAGGTATGTTTATGTCTCTCCGGCATCCAGATGTCTTAGGATGCTTCCGTCTGCGAGCTGCGCATCTTCAGGGAATTCCCCGCATCGTCCTCTCTTGAGGTGGACGACTGCACATTTGTCTAACCCGAACTCCATACCAATTGCCTGCGTATATTCTTCGACCACCCTAAGAGCGTTTTGTAGTTCTCGCTCTCCGGAGACATAAAGTTTAAGGTCATCCATATAAAATAGATGGGTGACCTTATGCCTCCGGTCGCTGGGTGGCCCACATTGATATCCGCGGGTTTGGCGGAGCCCAACAGACAACGGCAGCAGTGAGATGCAGAAGAGGAGAGGACTCAGGGAGTCACCCTAGAAAACTCCTCTCCTAAATGCCACCTGCTCTGTCGTGACCCGCTGTGCACCTGATGTTATGGTGAAGCGGGTCTTCCAGAGCGGCAGCAGCTGTTCTATGCATCTCACTAGGGGTGCTGGTACCGCAAGACATTCGAGCAAGTACAACAGTAGCTCATGTGATGTTGTATCAAATGCCTTGCGGTAGTCAATCCAGGCCATCGATAGATTCCGCTTGTATTGCACAGAATCCTGTGTAATACAGCGGTCTATCAGCAGGCTGTCCTTGCAACCTGCCATGCCCTTCTTGGCACCACGCTGTTCGTGTATCTGCTGGAAGACCGGATCAACAGACCTCAGTGTCCTAGCATACAAGATACGTGTAAATATCTTGTAGCAGGAGTTAAGGCAAGTGATCGGCCTATAATTCCTCGGGTCGGAAAGATCTCCCTTTTTGGGGATAAGCACAGTATGTCCCTCGACGAACCAGTCCGGAATCTGCTGCCCCTCGTTCAACCATGAGTTGAAAACTCGCGCCAGACGGCGGTGTGTGGAAGGAAATTTCTTCCACCACCAGTTATTAATGCCGTCTGGGCCCGGGGCAGCGAAGTTCTTGGTACCAACAAGTGCTTGTTGGACTTCCTCCGTACTGATTGCCGGGCACACTTCTTCTGGCTCTTCAAGATGTCTGTGACACAGAGCCTCGAAGTGTGCAATTGATGGAGTGTCGTTATTGAATGGACGCGTCGTTTCGTAGATTCCCTTCCAGAAGGTTTAGACATCTTCTACAG